>JABSTQ010009168.1:600000-1171082 GCA_013358835.2 Ixodes persulcatus
AAATATATTGGTGCCAAATTTGTTTTCAGAAGCAGATGTTCCATCTTCTGAAAAACCTCGAAGGCATGATGTGCATAACATGTCGTTTTTGTTTGTTTAAAGTTTGACGCTTCAGTCCAAAGTCAAAAACAAACAGGGTTACTTAGCAATATTATTACATCGAAAGACATCGTTCGGAAGTCGGACCGCCATCATCTTTGTTCTGTTCGTTTCCCCTGCCACCTTTATGCCGAGAATGAGTGCCTGATAATTTCAACATGCACCCTCTAGGCAAAACAACGTACTTAGTTTGTTGCATATGTAATGGCTCAGTCTTGTGTCAAGGACACATGGCAGAAATTTAGGTTTTGACAGTGAGATTGGCTTCAGTGGAACAACATGGGATTTGCAGTGCATGATTGTATGCGTTGTGCCCCAGAGTCACTCGTGCTATTTAGGAAGGAGACTGTGCCATATGACAAAGGGCTCGTGTCAGCAAATACGTGGAGGATCTTTTGTATCTGTCTCCCGTGAAGTCCTTGAGCATAAAAACGTGGCATCGCAGAGCAATACCAGTTCTTCACACCATTGGTGACATTGAGAAAGTTGCTCTCACGTAGAGATTCGTCTAAGTTTAGGTTAAATTGACAGAACCGATAGAACAATATATTTTATTGCACTGTAAATAGAGTTACGAAACCGAACGGATTGCACAGTCTGGGTATTGTCTGAAGCACGAATATTTTAGGTTGCGCGTTTCTTTTAAGAAACTTCACTACATCGTCAGGCGCGAAGGTCGGGGCACCTCGTTAGCTTGCCAGTTTTTTCACAGCACTTTCAGTGTTCCTTCTCTGCGTCCTAATGACTTGTTGTTGCCTTCGTTCAAACCAATTTGTTTCAGTACGCTGCTTGCGTTTGAAGCCCATTTCTGCAGTTGCATTGATGCCACGCGGGAAACGGTCAAGATTTCTGAATAAATATTCAGTCCTTTATTTGCTACACCCGTCACAATGTGGCAAACATATGCAGTCTTTGAGCGCTGAGTCAGTCTCTAGTATTATTGTGACAAGCTATCTAACTGGTGCCTCAGAGCCGCCGCCAACAAAAACGCCAACAAAATTCGAGAAAGGGGCTCTTTAATGTTTGGTACTGTTTTGTACAAGAAGAATCGTAATGCGTCACGATTCTCCAGCTTGATGCCATTTTGCAGAAAGACAATTTAATGTGAACCCCTCATGCAACACGATGACCTCGGATGTGAAGAAGTATCCCAACGACGTTGGGCCTCAGGTTATATCCACGTTACAGACAGTAATTTTATGACTTCGAACAGGCGTTATGAGAAGAAGCATTGAAGACAACTCGTACTTTATGAGTTGTGCTGCCCTCACGATGAACTGTCTGGTGAGGTAGATAGTACAGCTTCTGTCCAGTGTGCTTATGCGATGCTGCCTCTCCTATGTCTGTTTTGGTGTACGTCCGGCTGTCGTATCGTAGGCAGAATGTCGAAACGAAATGTTTAT
Source organism: Ixodes persulcatus (assembly GCA_013358835.2). NCBI lineage: Eukaryota > Metazoa > Arthropoda > Arachnida > Ixodida > Ixodidae > Ixodes > Ixodes persulcatus. The sequence goes on from JABSTQ010009168.1 coordinate 601,503, forward strand.
CGGTTCGGTTCCAGTTCGGGTTCACGGCTTACGGTTCAGCTCCGGTTCAGTTTTGGGGAGCAAAACATAATTCTCAGTTAGCGGTTCAAGCCGGTTCGAACCGGTTCAAACCGGTTCGAACCGATAAAATGAGATTATATTTTCCGCGCTCCTTTGGCAATAGGCATTATTTCAAGAGTGCAACGAGTAACTATATAGCTTTTTATCATTCGTAGAATCCACTTTTATCTTCGGGAACCAAAAGTTAATAGCAATATTGAATTTCGATGAAGCATTAAATGAAAAGCTAGACTAACGTATATGACTCAACAACTATTTTTTTTACCTCAGTCGCATATATTTTACTTGCGTGTAAAGGTTATCACTCTTGTGGGTCGCCTAAAATACGCGTGATTGGTACATTTTACGTCGCTATATTGAAAGTCGAATCCTGCGGTGCTCTTGTACTTAGAAATTAATTTCAGTGCATACAATCATGAAATGGGCACGTCTTCGCCATATATATCCTGAAATCTCGTTTATAAAATACGTTTAACAATATATATGATGACGATGCAACTGAGCTGAAAGTAATAATATTTTAAAAATGTCAGGAAAAGTTTTAGACAAACCATTTCAGTCTACGTTTGTTTAGAAACAACAAGCGGCAAACACAGCGCTTGCTTTCATCACCAATATTGTTTACACTCAGCACCGTGATACAGGCGAATAGTCATGTAGAAAAGAGTAACCTTCGTATTCAACAGGATACCTTGCTGGGCTGGTTGCTTGAACGACATAATGAGAAACAGCGCAAAAGGGACAGGACACAAAGTAGAAGAAGGACACAGGACATACGTTGACTAAAAACGAAAGGTTTATTATAAATTCCACGCGCGCGCAGTGGCCCGCGCAACCACAAGCTCTTCTTTCTCTTTCAAAATAGATAAATGCGAGTAAAGAAAGAAACAGCGGCACTAGAAAGACGTTGCAAAACGCGTAACAAAAATAAATATTAAAAAATAAAATTAAATTCTGACAGCGACACGAGTAAACAAAAAGCTCACTCCACGTTCCCACCACATGCACACCGGTTTCAGGACACAAATTAGACCTTTACAGATCGCGTGTACAGTATGCTAAGGGCGATCACATTGGGAAATTGTAATTCCCTGTTGTTCAGATGCACTGACGCGACACTAATGCAGTGATCTGGTCCACAGGCAAGTATACGCACCGCTTCCATAATCTCTCTTTCCAACTTGCCCCTCATGCGTGCCACCACCTTTGTGTTATGCAACGCAGGAGAACACCCCACAATCCCTGCAGTGTATACATAGATGGAAACCGTGACCACCGCCGAGCGAGGCCGCGTGCTCACGCAGCCTATCGTTCAAACAGCAACCAGTCTGTCCCAAGTAGACTCTACCGCAGCTGAGAGGGATCTCGTAGACGACTTTCCATAACACAGGGCACAAACTGCTTGCATGCCTCGTGTCACAGGGGCCGTTGACATTGGACCCGCTTGACATTGCGCAGAGTTTAGATAGTATGCAGGGGCCGTAAAGGCAACGTCAACGTTGAATTTTGCTTCTACACGTTTCAGATAGTGAGAGATCCTGTGAACGTAGGGTAGCATTTCGAACTTCTTTGGCGTTTTCCTAGTTTCCGTGTCAGGACTTTCATCTTCTTAAGCAGGGATTCGGCCACTCCTTTCACCAGAAAAGGAGGAAACCCGAAAGTTCAAGGCAATGTAGCTGAAGGTCGAAGCTCTAGCGTACGGCGTGGGGACATGACTTTTGTAAAGCCGAGCTGAGGTAAAGGTTGGTGATACCCCTTTTGACTAATTTAGAGTACATCCAACAGGTGTGGTCGGAACGATTAAAGGTCAAACGTAAATCCAAGAACTGAAATGCACCGTCCGCCGTCAACTCGATCGTGAAAGCTAAGTGGCTCGAGCAACGTTCAAAAACTTGTCGGACAGACTGGGCGACAGAGTCCAGGCGAGATTAAGGGGTACGCTAACGAAAACGACAAAGTCATCCACATATTTACAGATCTTGACAACAGGGACGTCAGTCAAAGCCTGTGAAAAAGTGCAGTCGAACTTCGCGAGATAGATTTCGCACAGTACCGGTGAAACACTGGACCCGATACAAATCCCGCGTCTCTGCAAATAAACCTTGTCTTTATAACAGACGAGGGTGGAGTTTAGGTAGGAGGTAAGCACCTCCAAAAAGGAGTCAGTGTGTAGTCCACACGTGTTCTGGAATGCAACAGTACCCGATGCTACAATCAGTTCTCTAACGGTGACCAAAAGTTCATCCTGTGGTACGGAGCAAAAAAGTTATTCAACGTCCAGAGAGAATGCGTTCACAGGATCTCTCACAATCTGAAACGTGTAGGGGCAAAATTCAACTTTGAGGTTGTCTTCACGGCCCCCAGCAAATTATCTAAACTCTGAATGAATGAAGGGAAAACTCTAACCAAAAATTAATACGGAGCCCGACGTGTCAAGGCCAGTTCGGCCCCTTGATCACGGGTGACTGTTTTTGTCCTTGTCGTCGTCTTGCAAATTGCCCGGTGTTGTTTGCTTCTTTAAAACGGCCGGTGCATTTGCACGCGCTTTATGGTTCGTAGCGCCTCGCGTGACGCACCGCAAACCGGACACGTAGGCGCTTGGCAGTGTCCCAGCTGACCGGTTGACGTTATTTTGGTGCTCTGGATGTACCACGACTCTAATAAAAGGCGTCTTCGCCAGTTTCTTTCGGTGCCAAGAATAGAGCAATTATTGAATCCAATCGTGTGACCCTCTTTTTGGACGTGTTCTGCCAGCGCACTACCCTGCACGTTATTCTTTTTGACGTCATACTGATGTTGGCGTAGACGTTCCGGGAAGTTTTTAGTTTCCCCAACGTAGGAGGCGGAGCAGTCACCACACGGGATCCTGTAGACGAGTCCCCTGAGAATTTTCTTTAGGGGGACGATCCTTTGGAAGTGAGAAGAGGCGTCCAATGGTGGACGCCGGTTTATGTGTCACACTGACGCCGTATTTCGTAAAACGCGCGCGAGAGTCTCGCTTGGGCCCTTGATGTACGGGACGCATACGCGGTTGGGTGGAGGAGGGGCGTCTTCTGTTTCATTCCGTCTAATTTTTTTGTACACGTTGTTCAAACACCTGGGAGGATAGCCATTCTGTTTTAGGTCGTGTTTGATCGTTGTAACGTCGTTCTTAAGAGCCTCTTCAGCGGAGCAGACAGTAATTGCTCACCTGAAGAGTGCGGAAGCCACAGAAGATTTGTGCGTTGCAGGGTGGTAGGAAGAGAAGTTCAGGTATCGGCCGGTGTGTGTCGGTTTTCTGTAAACTTCGAATGTCAAACGGCTGGACTTTCTCTTCGTGAGCACGTCCAAGAATGGAAGAGAACCGTCAGACTCCAGCTCAATTGTAAATTGTATCGCCGGTTCGATGGAGTTTAAGTGGTGGTGAAGGTTGTTGATTTCACTGGTTTTGACCACACAGAAACAATCGTCGACATATCGTAAGAACAAGATGGGTTTCGGGGCGAATGTCTCTAAGGCTTGCCGCTCGATCGCCTCCATCGTGAGATTAGCCACGGTGACGGAAATTGCTGCACCCATTGCCGTTCCACTAGTTTGTTTGTAGAATCGACCCATGAAAGAAAAATAGGTGCTGGTTAAGCAGAGGTCCAGAAGGCGGCAAATCTCATCGATGGAGAGGCAAGTCCTCTCGGAGAGTTTGGTGTCAGACGACAGTGCCGTTCTCGCTACAGACACCGCAAGAGGCACAGGCACACTTGTAAATAGAGACACCACGTCGAAGGACACGAGACTTTCGTCATCGTGCAGTTCAAGACCGGAGGTGAGCTCGATGAAGTGGCCGGAGTTGTGCACGTACGTGTTTGTCTTCCCCGTGAGGGGTGACAGCTACCGATGTAGGTAGTTGGATAACGCACGTAGCGGTGATGTGGTGAAGTCCACTATTGGTCGAAGTGGAACACTGGGCTTGTGGATTTTTGGGAGGCCGTAAAATGCAGGGGTGGACCTCGTTCCTGCAGATAAGACTCAGGTAAAGGTTTCGGGAATCCGGATATTTACCGAAAATTGACGAAAGAGTCTTGTTTAAAGTTGCTTGGATCTTGGTAGTCGGATCTTTTGGCAACGTCATGTACGCAGTGGCGGCGAGAAGTTTGTGGGCCTTGTCGTCATAGTCGGTACGGTCCATAACCGCTGTCGCATTCCCCTTGTCGGAAGGCAGAATGACAATGTTCTTGTCGTCCTTGAGATTTTTGATGGCTGCTTTCTCTTATGTCGTGTAGTTTAGACGTGGTGTTCGCTGCACCTTGGAGAGCACGCTAATAGCCTTCAGGCGTGCTTCTTCACGGATGCCGGGGTCTACTTGATGCAGGCCATACTCGACAGCTGTTGCTATTGACGCAATAGGTGGTTTTGTGGTAGTAAGGTTGAACTTTTTTCCTTTTGCCAAGACATTAATACGGAGCCCTGGTACATCCAGCTCTGGATGTACCAGGGCTCCGTATTAATTTTTTGGTTAGAGTCTTCCCTTCATTCATTGTCATTCCTAACCAGGTGGATGTCCACCGAAAGGTTTACGTTTAATTATCTAAACTCTGCGCAATGTCAAGCGGGACCACACATAGGAACGGCCCCTGTGACACGAGGCACGCCAAGCAGTTTGTGTCGTCTTAAGGAAGTCGTCTACAAGATCCCTCTCAGCTGTGGTAGAGTCTACTTGAGACAGACTGGTTGCTGTTTGAACTAAAGGCTTCGTGAGCACGCGACCTCGCTCGGCGGTGGTCACGGTTCCCATCTACCTATAAACTGCAGGGATTGTGGGTGCTCTCCTGCGTTGCATAACACAAAGGTGGTGGGACGCATGAGGGGCAAGTTGGAAAGAGAGATTATGGAAGCGGTGCGTACACTTGCCTGTGGACCAGATCACTGCATTAGTGTCGCGTCAGTGAATCTGACCAACAGGGAATTACTATTTCTCAATTGTGACCGCCCTTAGTATACTGTACACGCGTTCTGTAAAGGTCTAATACCCCTGTCAGACGGCGTTCTAAAGATCCTTTTCACTAAGCTCCTTTATAAAATCGGCCAATCAGCTCGCGATGTTGAGTGCGCACGTGTTCTACGGCGTGCGCACGTGCGCTACGGCGTGCGCTGGTTCGCCGATTTTATAAAGGAGCTTAGTGAAAAGGATCTTTAGAACGCCGTGTGACAGGGGTATAATTTGTGTCCTGAAAGCGGTGTGCACGTGGTGCGAACGTGGAGTGAACTTTTTGTTTTCTCGTGCCGCTGTCAGAATTTTTTTTTATATTAACTTTGGTCACCCGTTTTGAAACATCTTTCTTGTGCCGCTGTTTCTTTTTTTATTCGCATTTATTTTTTTGAAAGAGAAAGAAAAGCTTGTGCTTGCGCGGGCGGCTGTGCGCGCGTTGAATTTATAGTAAACCTTTGGTTGTTAGTCAGCGTATGTCCTGTGTCCTTATTCTACTTTGTGCCTTATACCTTTTGCGCTATTTCTCATTATGACTTCCTATTCAGATGGAATCTGGCCGAAAATAGAGCGCATTGAAGTGAACATTTTCGACATAGCTTGCCGTTGGATGTTTGTTCTTGACAAGATGCCGGTAAAATCAATTTGTAAAGAAGCATAACGCTTGCTAATTGGTGATTTGCTGTTAAATATAAGAAAGTATTATTTCATAGCTACATTACAGCTACTTAATTGGTCACATTCTGATGGTCTGCGTGCGAAATCGTCATAGTTCCGCCACGCGCCCCTGTGTACTTTGTTTTCATCCAGCCCACAGACACATCAAATTGTTGTTTATAAAATAAAAGTGGCAGCAGACTTCTGTATGTTTGAGAAGTTGAATATGCGTCAGGAACACATGTTATTTAAATCAGCTTCAAAATAAGAAAAAAGTGTTTAATTTTTCTTCCAAATCACTTATGCAGGTGCCTCTCGTGGATAAGAACTCAAGGAAAGATTTGCAGAGCATATTTGAGATAATTGGGTTTACTTTACTAATTATGTATATCGTTATGGTAATCGGCCCTTTATTATGTTGTAAAGTCTTCAGGCAGTAATAAAATATATTTTTATTGTCAGCAATAAATGTGACTTTATGAATTTCACATAACCGCTTGAGACCGACGCGGCAGGACAATACTTAAAAATACGCCATCTGCTGAGTCAGCCGAAACGTGTGTTTGGCAGTTTGGCAGTGTGAAACACCGCTTCGCGGGGTATGCCAAAAAGGACAGTGTGCTCACGTTATTGATCTGAAGGCAAATACGTGAAATGTGCAGAAAGAGAGATATAAACGATATTCTTCTAATTAATCCCATACACGACGCCTTACTGCAGAAAATAAAATATATAGACATGCTTCTTTTAAACGTAAACACGTTTGACAGAACTCCGTCGGGTTGGGTCAAAAATTTTAGATATACAGACCTTCACAAACCAAGTCCTAAACATTTAGTGGCCCGACGTTCCAATAGGTCGGGCTAAATAGGTTGACAGCTACTTAACCATCGGCGTGGGTCAACGAAATACGGCACTTGAAGAAGACAAAGGGAGTGAAGCTAACGACACACCGTAGATAAAAAATAAACTGCTGCTCTTCACGTGCAAATCGTCGCCCCTGATGAAAAAAAAAACAAAACAAATCGGTTTTGAATCGTCGGACTCCTTACCGTTCAGGACTTGGTGGGTTATGGTCCGTAATTATCTAGTAGAGATGCGTGCAAAAAGGTTCCTAGTTACACATAAATATCGTGAAGAACGGGCAATATATTTATAATTCAAATCACATTAGGACATCGGATTGCACGATCTCAAAACTTCGCAGATTGCTGTCTTGGGAGGCTAAAGTTATATTTGGTTTTACGTGCACTTGTTTTGGGGCTTAATTTTACAACTCTGTGCTTTATCAGTCATGGCCGCCCTAAAATTTAATTAGGCTGCCGCATATCATCGCGAGACGCCTATATATACTTCACAACTTTACAATTAGGACATCCCCTTTTGCTATACATCGTTTCAGCTTAAAGGGGTATGGCAAAGGGAGGAAAAAAACCAAATGCTGCTTCGAACGGCGTGCCCATAAGTGTAAAACACGAGCGTTCAGTGACGGCATTGTTCTAGAACGTCGAATAATGACTACATAGAATTCCAGAGGTAGGACTGGCTGAATAGGCACAAGGAACCACTTCTGATTCTTTCAAGCACGTTACTCTCTCTCAGATATTTGCTTAAAACACTCATAAATTGATGGGGCGTTGACATCTTCATAACTGGCTCTTAATTTCCAACACTTAGGAAGATCACCAATGGTTGTTGCACGCTCTTGTCGTTTACCTTTCCTATTTGTTCAGAACAAGGACGTCATCAACAAAAGAAATTGTGCTCAAAATTCTGAACCACTTTCACCTATTATGTTCACAACACTCCAGATTTCTGGTTTATTTTATGTTTGATGTGTTGCTAGAGTCCCAGTCACAAACTCGAGCGAAAGCAATATAATTAAAAAAAATGGCCAGAAACGCTCTGCATGGCCCTGTGGGGAAGGAATAAAAGGCACAGAGCTCCATTTGCCTCACAAAATGCTTGCTCAGCTGCCTCATTCCAGACAGGAGGAGAAGTTGAGTGTCCCTTCTTGCCTTGGATAAGAATGTCCAGTGGTTTAAGGAGCTTGGCGCAGTGAGGAACAAAGCGTCTCTAGAAATTTACAAGGCCAATAAATCGGCGAAGCTTGATCAGTAAAGTTGGCCGCGAAAAGTCTTGATTAGTTGTGACTTTTGCAGGCAAGGGTCGAATGCCTGAACTTTCCAGACGGTGGCCGAGGAAATCTAATTCGGGCACTCCAAACTCGCTTTTCGCGGAGTTGATGATTATGCCATGTTTGGCAAGCCGTTCGAAAAGAAGACGGAGATGTACATTGCGCTCCTCTGGATACGAGCTTGCAATCAACAGGTCGTCAACGTTAGAAAAGACGAATTCCAAGCCCCGCGTCAGTGTCAAATAATTTTTGGAAAGACTGTGCCGCATTACTAAGGCCACATGGCAAGCGTAGAAATTCAGATAAGGCAAAGGGCGTTGTGACAGCTGTTTTGGGGATGTCTTCATCGGCTACCGGAATTTGATGGTAGGCTCGGGTGAGGTCAAGTTTCGAGACGATGTTGCATTCCGTAAGGTTGACGGTGAAGTCGTGGATTTTGGGGAGTGGGTACCGGTCAGGAACAGTTTTCTTGTTCAGAGCGCCGTAGTATCCGCATGAGCGCCAGCCTTCGCTTGTTTTGGGGACCAGGTGTACCAGCGACGCCCAACTGTTGGATGATTGTTGTACTATGCCTAGTTCGAGCATATGGTTGAACTCTGCCCGAGCTTTTCGAAGTTTTTCCGGAGCTAAATAGCGTGGGCGGAAGAAGATAGGTAGACATCTTGTTTATATATGATGAGTAACATCGTGTGTTACGGGTTTCGTCCAGTCGGGAGGTCTTGTGAGCGAAGGAAACTCGCTGAGTGGTGTTTGAAAAGCGCGTTGCACTTGCGTACAAGTGGAGGCGAACACCCGGGTTTCAAATCGTGTCGATACCTTGTAATGTAAGTTTTGTCGTCGAATCGTGCAGGTGTTTCCTCTTGACGTCGACAAGCAGCGAGTGATATTGTAGAAAGTATGCGCCAAGGATTGCGCGACCAACGTCAGCCACCACAAAAACCCACCGAAAGGTGTGTCGAAGGCCGAGGTTCAGCGAAAGGGAACATTCCGCGTAAACAGGAATGGACTTGCCGTTTACAGCTTGTAGAAAACAAATCGGCTTACGTGAACGGTCGGCACGTGTCGTAGGGACGGCGATGATCTCGGCTCCTGTGTCAACAAGTAGGCGGTCTCCAGTGGTTTTGTTGATCACGTAGAAGAGGCCACTTGCTCTTGGGCTTAGGCCACTCGTCGTCTCTAGTGGTCGGCCGGTCAATTTTACGGGCCACGCAGGGGGGCGCTGGCAGCGTCGAGCGTAAGGACCGAAACGGCGGTGGTAATAGCAGAGGCCTGAAGAGTGACCTCTACTCGAGCATTCGTTGTCTGGTCGGCCTGATGTAGAGTGGCGACGACGACTTGGAGAACGGGCAGTGTCTCGACGTCTTGTCGCAGCGAGAACGACTTGTTCAAGTAGCTGGCAGAAGTCGTCGACATTTTACTGGGACTCGTTTGGTTCCCGGATGTCTCGTGCCGTGGTAGAAATGTTGCCTGCTGACTCGATACCAAGGAGGCAGCGGTAGCAATAGATGGAGAAGAAACCTCCATGATCGCGTCGGCGAAACCGGCCAGTATGGCAAGGTTTGAGGGGCGCAGCTGCTGCAAGGACCATCTGGACGTTTTGTGGGAGTCGCTGATGTAACAGGTCTCTAAGGAGAACGTAATCGATGGCGTTGGCACGTTCTCCGAGAAGCTGAGTCATTCGACGTAGTAACTGCGTTGGGCGCCGATCCCCAAGTTCCTCCGCCGAGAGTAGCTGCTGCCAACGGTACGTTCCGAGGCTTCTGTTCTTTGCAACAGGGCTGCCTTGAGTTGATCGTAGTGATTCGTGGCAGACGGGCAGGATAGCACGTCGTACACTTCGTCGGCCGCGGTTGGTAAAAGAGCTGACACGACGTGGCGATACTTCCGTTCTTGACTTGTAATGTGTGCCAGTGGAACTGCGACTCTACTTGGAGGAACCATACTTGCGGGTTGCGGTCCCAGTACGGCGGGTGCCGAACCGCAACAGCCGCTACTGGAGCTGGAGTCGAGTCTGTTGGTTCTCCTTGACGCATTCTTGGAGACTTATCCGGGTCACCACTTGTGGGGAAGGGATAATAGGCGTGCACTCCGAAGAAATGAGCCGAGACAAGGAGAGGCGACAGGTTCGTGCGTTCCACTGGCGTGCATCTGTCTCCAGGCGCGCGGGTGTTGCGCGCCCGAGAACATCCTCTTTTATTTCTTTTATGCTCGGTGCTCAGCGGATATCAGGCTCCGCATCTGTGGCCACTACCCAGGTAGCACCGAGTTCTGGGCCAAAATTTGGCTTGCGTCTGGGAGTTTAGGGCATTAAAAAGCCCGAAGCAGCCAAAGTAGAGCCAAACCTGACCTCCCTTGGCAACAGTCTGGGTATTTTGGCCCTAACTTGCCAAACAAGTACCAAACTTAGGCATCACTGCCTGGTAGTTCGGCTGTCATCTGGCATCTTTGGGCCTAAATCACCTAACAAATATCAGATTTAGGCTTACTGCCCGGTAGTTTGGCAGATCTTTGGCATTTTTGGGCCAAAATTGCCAAACTAATGCCAAAGTTAGGGTTCACTTTTTGATAGTTCGGCTGTCATCTGGCACATTCGGGCCAAAATCGCCACAGATGTGCCAGAGTTAGGCTTACTACCTCATAGTTCGGTTGACATCTGCCATCTTTGGGCCCAAGTCGCCAAACGAGTGCCCAAGTTAGGCTTCGCTTCCCGATAGTTCGGCTGTCATCTGGCAGCTACGGGCCAAAGTCGCCAAACAAGTGCCAAGGTTAGGCTTCGCTTCCCGATAGTTCGGCTGTCATCTGGCAGCTACGGGTCAAAACTGCCAAACAAGTGCCAGAACTAGGCTTACTACCTTGGAGTTCGGCTGATGAGGTATTTGATGTACGCGGGTGGTCTTCATCTTAATTAAATAGAAATCAAGTTTTATTCGGCTGGCCACTTTATCTTATTTTGGTTGTCTCTTGATTTCTCCAGTCCAAAGGTTGGCTGAATGTTTTCATGCGGCTGGACCAGGCTTTGCAAACGCAAATTGTGTCGGATGTTTTACTCGCACGTAGGTACACACGCCAATATCGGAATGCGCCGTGAGACTGGTTCGACATTAAGGTGCGTTCACACCGGCGATGCTATCTAGTCGCGAGATAACTTTCATTGCAAAAGCGACCATCGCGGGCAAAAAGCGATGGGATTTGAGCAGTCGCTTGTTGACCCGACTTTCTGCGATGCGATCTAGTCGCGGAGAGGCTGAGCCAATCAACGGCGTTCGGAGCGAGAGTTTTTGAGAAGCGACTCGCCAACGAAGGTGTTGGACTCGCTCATCGCGCACGCCAGATTGACCATCTAATTACTTTTTTTTTGTGATGCGATTTAGTCAGATCGCGCGACTGCTTACATCCCCGTTGTGAATCCGCCTTTACAGAAAGTGCTGCCATAGAGCTAGCATTGCGCGAGACTGATGTGCGCACGTCTCCACAACAGATATCATTATTAGGCGGCACATTGCAAAAGCGAGCGTGGCTCTGTGCGTGTCTTTCATTGTGATTGAGCACTGTCAAATCCTAGCGATAACAAAGAGCGGTAACGACCGGGGCTCCGTGGCGCGGCTCCCGCATCACACTTGGGGAATGGATACGAAATCCCGGAACTTGTACTATTTTAGCGTGTTGGTACTTTTTAAACATTTAGAAAGTGGAGACACAAAAGGGACGATACAGACAGCACACTTTTTCAACTTGCCACTGCGAGCGAGTGACAAGCCCGCAAAACATTAGCACCCCTTCCATTTCGTTCTCAAGAAAGGGGATAATCGTTCTGAGGCCCACAATGGAAGCCGAACGCTGACAGACTAGGCAAGGCGACAAGGTCACCGGCAGAAGCGGCCTTTCCTTTTATGCGTTGTTGACGCCCCTTCGACCTCGCCTTTTGCAAATCCTCCCCACCTGCTTTTGTGTCTTCGTGTGGCTGTCAGCGAGCGCGACAGCCGCTTTAGGCAACTCAAAAGGGTGTAGAGAAACGCGTGACCCGGCGTGACCTCTTTACGTAGGAAGCGTAGGACAAAAACGTTCGGACGAAAATTTGTCACGTGACTTTCTCTGTCACGCTGATGGGATCTCTGGGGCTGTTGTTTTCGCCGTTTGCCTAGTTATAGAAATAGGCGGGCCCCGTAGGTCCGGTTTTCGAACTGCGCTCTTCAGTGTTCTGTTGCTTTCGTGCGTTGCAGACGCGGCCGTGTGTTTTCGTCGTAAGCGGCCGGAATACGTCCATGCCAATTTTTTGGTAACAGCCATTCTTTTTTCGCCGGAGTTCGTGGAATTCTTGTGATGTGTTTGTTGCACACGCTTCGACAAAAACTGCTCTTCGCCGACGACGAGACGTCAGTTGAATGTGCGCAACCTTCTTTCTCGAGTGTCTTTGTGGGGTGCCTGAGTTGGATTATGCATCTATCAAGGATTACATGATATCGCTCTTTTATTAGTAAGTACACTGCAGGCATGCTTGTGATAGTAGTCCTGCTTTTCTCTCAATCTCCGCGGTTTTTTTGTGCGATGAGTTTTGCTTGGCATGAGGACAGAGTTAATTCTATTTTATAGTTTTCTTTTCGTTTTACAGAGAAGTGTGACCTTTGCAAATATGTCGAGAATACACTGTGTGTAATGATAGTGGTTTAATAAAATTCTGGGAGCTATCGAAAAAATTTGGTTTGTCCGTATATGAGATTGGATATGCAACAAATGATATGCAACGTGCATACTTGCACGACGTTCGGCCAAATCGGAGCAGACGCATCCTAGAGTATTCGCACAATATTGCGCGAACGCTAGGCCGGGGCAAAACAGCTGTACGGCAATACCTGCCGGATATTAAACGGTGGTGCAAAACAGGACATTTCAGCGATATTGAAACCGACTTTCGGCCGGTACTGGCATGATACAGCAAAGAATTGCCGTGCTGCTTGGGAACGGAGGTGACGACTTCTTACCATCGAGTTTCCAACGCTTATTTAATTTAATTCTCTTCTGGGACGTGTGAAAGAGCACTTCTGTGACACACCAGAGATATTCGAAACTTGGGCAGGCCTCTCAGCTTTCTTTGCCACCTTTGGCACTTATTTGGCACTTCAGTGGGTAGCCAGAGAAGAGCAAAACTTCCGCATGCCCCGAATCGCCAAATTAAGATTTACTGCGGCAGTTATGGCTCAGGTCTGGCACTTACTTTGGCAGAACTGTGGCGCACAAGAGAAACGCCAAACCTGGCATGTCCGCAATACCCAAATTAGGCGTTGCTTTGGCAGTTATGGCTCAAGTCTGGCACTTACTTTGGCACAACTGTGGCGGACCAGAGAAAAGCCAAACTCGGCGTGGCCGAAATACCGACATTAGGCGTTGCTTTGGTAGTTATGACTCAAGTATGGCACTACTTCGGCACTCCTGTGGCGGACCGGAGAAAAGCCAAACTTTGGCATGTCCAAAATACCCAAATTAGGCGTTGCTCTGGCAGTTATGGCTCAAGTATGGCACTACATCGGCACTCCTGTGGCAGACCAGAGAAAAGCCAAACTTTGGCACGTCCCAAATACCGAAATTAGGCGCTGCTCTGGCAGTTATGGCTGAAGTATGGCACCAACTTTGGCGCTCCTCTGGCGGACCAGAGAAACGCCAAACCTTGGCATGCCCCGAATTCCCAGATTAGGATTTACTATGGCAGTTATGGCTCAAGTATAGCACCAACTTTGGCGCTCCTCTGGCGGACCAGAGCAACACCAAACTTTGGAATGTCCGAAATACCCAAATTGGGCGTTGCTCTGGCAGTTATGGCTCAAGTATGGTACCACTTTGGCACTCCTGTGGTGGACCAGAGAAAAGCCAAACTTTGGCATGTCCAAGATACCCAAATTAGGCGTTGCTCTTGCAGTTATGGCTCTAGTATGGCACTACTTCGGCACTCCTGTGGCGGACCAGAGAAAAGCCAAACTTTGGCACGTCCCAAATACCGAAATTAGGCATTGCTCTGGCAGTTATGGCTGAAGTATGGCACCAACTTTGGCGCTCCTCTGGCGGACCAGAGAAACGACAAACCTGGGCATGCCCCGAATTCCCAGATTAGGATTTACTATGGCAGTTATGGCTCAAGTATGGCACCAAATTTGGCGCTCCTCTGGCGGACCAGAGAAACGCCAAACCTTGGCATGCCCCGAATTCCCAGATTAGGATTTACTATGGCAGTTATGGCTCAAGTATGGCACCAACTTTGGCACTCCTCTGGCGTACCAGAGAAGAGCCAAACTTTGGCATGCCCTAGGATCGCCTAACTAAGGCTATAGTTATGCACCGTACTTTGGCACTGATGAGTGCCATGGTGCAAAAACCTAACTGCGCCAAAGTTGGGCCCTTATGTTTGCCAGACCTTTGCCCAAGTTGGGCATTCCTCTGGCGTGCTACCTGGGTACAGCCCCTTCAACTCCAGATGTAGCCTGTGCTACAAGCGCGAACATGTGGTCCTGACCACTTGCACTGTAGGAGCGCGTGTGCTTGGACGCTGAAAGCCCGGAGCTCTCTGTTTTAGCTTCTGCTACGCTCACATTTAAAGTTAGACTGAGTGTTTTGTTGAGAACATCACATTATAACAGAAAACTGAACTGTTTAACAGGGTTTGCACGTGACATTATTGTCCTTTGTGCTAGTGGTCAAAGATTTCTTTTTGCGGAGAATCAAATCCCGTGGTGAAAAATGCATGCTAGAGAAGGTACGCGCTCTGTGCAGCCATGTATTAAGAAACAAACATTATTCTTGCTGATGCAGCGTCGTGAGGAACGGCGCGAGCATCTGGCACACCGAAAATGCTTTTTCTGGCAGGAGTGATTTTGCAACGAAGTAGTTTTGCATGATCAGGTTGTCTGCTCCGTGACGAAGATGCGGAACACAGGAACCTTTAGAACAAAATATGTTTTCACCCCCCACCCCCTCCCCCCCGTTTCATTTGACGATGCTCCTCCAGAGAATATTTTTATTCCTGAGAGACTCCCTCTTCCGTTTGGGATGACGATTCGACAATTATAGTTGTGTCATTTGTTAGCAGTAATTCTAGATTTCTTTTACTTTGCACCTAAAAACTGTGAAGTTTAAACAAAACTGAGAGAATTGGAGCGGCTGCCGACGTTCTGCTGTCCCTCGAAGGCCAGTAGAATCTTTCTTTTCAGGGATCCCTGCCGTACACACTTGTAGTTCTATTTATCGTCAGATTAATAAGCCATATTTAAGTTGAGGCTTGGGCGAGTTGGTACATACTTCGGAATTAAAAAAAAGCGCGAAAAGACGAGGATCAGACAAAGAGGTGACACGGACGTAGCGCTGCGTCCGTGTCACTTCTTTGTCTGGTCCTCCTCTTTTCGCGCTGTTTTTAATTCCGAAGCCATATTTAGTCCTTTCAATGGTTCTATCCTTGGGGACAACTTTCTCAGACAGTTCAGCAACAACGAAGACATGTTTGGGTGCCTCAATAATGTAAACATGTAAAATGGTTCATGCAACAATTTTTGTATTTTCATTAAAGACAGCTAAGAGGTAGTCCCTGACGTTGATATCTTGCAAAAACACACATTAGTTTTCCTCTGCGCTCAATGGCAGACGAAAAAAAATAAAGGAAAGAAACAGCTTTTTTCTCATCAACTCGCTATTAGAGCAAGCGGCGATGGTACCTGACGCTAATTGTGTACCGCCAGTGTTCATCATAGTCATGCGCTGGGGTTGGCAACGAATAAAGCATGGGTTGAGCTTTAGACGTTGTTAGAGTTCGGCTATTCTCATTTTTGATTGAACACGAGCCAACACGAATGTTTGGCGATGCTGATTGTCAAGGACTGGAGCACTTGACTCTGTCTCATGACCGTGGAGTACGTCACGGTGTCACTTGACTCGCGGTGAGAAGTCGTGATTGAATGTGACGTCACTGTGTCCGCAACCATAATACAACTATATTGCGTTGCAACTAAAAAAGGTAGGGGATAGGGAAAAAAAGGGCGGGGAGGGAGAAGCAGTCAAAACGGAGAGGGGGAAACCTTCTCCTCTTTCCAAAGTTCTGCCTGCTTCCTCCTCCCGGGCCTTCCTCCCTCGCCCTAACATCTTGAGTTGCAAAAGACTATATTGACGTTCTGAATTTAAGTCGACCTGACGTGATGAGTCACGCGACTACGCCACGGGGCCACGTTACGTGACATTATTTAACAGCATGTCTTGACACCATGACATCACGTGGCTTCGTGCCAGCAAAAGTCACGTGACCTCAGGGAGTCACCTATCCCTTAGTGCCCTTCCATCCTATCCCTCAATACCTCCCATCCTCCTCCTCAAGTGCTGCGCTCTAATCCGGCGTTACGGAGAGTTGTAAAGGTATTTTATTTTTGTTTTCTGAGCCTTGTTTTACTCTACTCTACCGGCGTGTCACCTGCAGGAAGCTGTTTTTTTGGCTCCTAAATGCTCTTCGGCATTGGCCAATTCTTTCGTAGGTTTGCTGTCCGGGTCCTTATGTAATGCTGATCTTGCTGAAAAGGCACGAACAAAGCTGAACGTCCAAAGTTTATACGTACGTAAGCTCTCCTGAAGTAACCTTCTTACTACGACATCGTTTCCAGATTTATTGATTTCCTAACCCCCCTCCCCCCCCCCCCCCACCTGTCAATTTTGTGACATTTCAGATAATGTACGGCTCCACGGAGACTAGTCCGATCTTCAGCAGCACAAATCCCGATGAACCAACGCATCGCTGGATTCGGACGGTTGGGAGACCGCTGGATCACGTCGAGGTTCGTACTCTGGTCGCTGATCACTTTCATTCAAATGTTTGATATGAAATATGAATCTCCAGAAATTGTTACGCTGTAGTCTGCCTAATTGAGGGGACACAATAACGAGAAAGCGTCCGACGTGTCGAACAACGTATGAGAGAGCTTGCTGAATTCTGCAAGGAGCAGTGTAAGGCCAATGTCATGTGAACTTTTTTCCGCATATGTCTTGCGCTTAAATACCATTTGTACGAGTGTGTGCAGACTGTAAATATACCAAAATTCCGCTTGTGTGTTATGTTAACGCGAGCAAGAGGTCTTGAAGAAGAGTAAAGCTTATAAAATGACTAGCTTAAGTTGACAAAAAAATACTGTACCGAGAAAAGCAAGCTCTTTTGTTACTTATAAATTAAGAGTTCCTAATTTCGCGTTAATTTTTTTTTTAATCTTACTATATTGCTTAATCTTTATCAACACACGCTTCAGTTTATTTACAAACGGCACTTTGGAAATGTGTGGGCAGAACGTGTTGAAAACCATTATATAAACACCACCTTTAATTGAGACGGACGAAAAACTAAAGGGCAAATACACGCGAAATGCGAACTAGCAGCCGAACTTCCAGAACGTAGTGAAACGCAGTTGCCATCATCAAGGCACTTCGAGATCAAGACCGCTCTCAGCGAGCCTCCTGAAATCCACCGCAGAGAGGGAGGCGTCGACTCAAGAACACAACACAAGTTCTTGTTCTGTTCGTGTAGATGATTGAGTGTGTTCGTGTCTAAATTGCGATAATAAAAGAGGGACATGGAATACAAACAGATGACACAAACTTTCCATGATTTTGTTTTTCTTTTGTTATGTAATAAGTTGGGCTCGTTCTACGTTTTTACCAAATCTCGGTGTTTTGTCTTAAATAAATAGAGCACATGTACTTTTAAAACTATTAAAAAATTAGGAAGGTCAAAAGTGAGACACAGGAGTGCCACAGAAACCTCTTCTGAACCCCCTTCTCTTGGGCAAGGTGCATAATTTAAATATATCAATTTGTTTATTTGATGTTTGATGGTTGAGCAATGAGTAAAAACCACAGTGGAGGGGCTTGACCGACCCTTAACATCATACATTGGATTTGCAGCAAAAAAAAAAGATAGAGTTACATGGTAGCAATATCTAGTATGGGCACTGTTATTTCAAAGAAGAAATAAAAAAAACACGAAAAAAATACACCGTATCTAGCAGACAGCACTAGGACAGATAAAGCATGCACAAAAAGTTGATGTGATTGGCCGAAGTTTATAGCACGCAAAAAACTAAAGCGTGGTCTTTGTGGAGATTGTGCCTAATCAAGTAAATTTTGTACAAGAAAGTTAAACAGTTTAGGGATAATATATTGCAGTATTTGAGAACCATATTCAGTAGGACAAGGTACAACCGTCCAATACTTCATGTGTCATTTTAAGTACAGGGGTTGAATTGGTGTCACTACCGCAATGTTTGAAAGTGATTTATATTGTTTGATATATCTAGTTTAAAACTGAGGCATAATCCGTCATTGTAAAAGTTATCAATATTCAGCAGTTCAAATTTCTGAAACAAAGTATTTGTCTAAAATTCATAAGGCACATTAGATATAATTTGGAAGTTCATAGACGTTGTAGTATTACATGCAAAATGGCAATAGTCGACGTGAAAACAAATATTCGAAATTTTAATGAACAGTTTTATTCGGACTGTTAGTTTTTCACCGTTACGAAATCTCAGTCGTATAACACTTCCAAATTTTATGTAATTAATATGGCTGTCCCACGACATATGCTAAAAAAAAGTCTTCAATATTCAAAATACAGACGATTTTGACAGTGGCAGAATCAAGCACGATACTTCTGCATACATTAGCACTTGTTTTTGACCGAAATTATTCACTTTAGCTTCATCAGTATTCATTTTATGCAATTGTTTCTTGCCCATGGTACTGATTTGTTCAAAATAGAATTGGCAATTTTAGCAAGATCATCAATAAATTTAGACGGAAAATAATCTAGTGACATGATTGTAGACAAGAGACTGGGGTAGGATAACAAAAACGCAAAGGAAGACAGAAAAAGAAGAGGCAAAGTTTTATATTGAGACGTGTCCTATACTTTTTCTGACTTTCGTTTGCTTTTTCTTTTTTCTACCCCTGCCTCATTTTACAATCATGTTCGACTTAGCACGAGCTCACCTGCTCTCTGACTTTTGTTTTCGGTATTCAACTGACATCGACATATATAACGAAGTTTGCAGCGCCTATGCATAGAATGTGATTTATGTACATATAAAAATGTAGGGACCAGGGCTGTTCTTCTGAAGGACACCTGAGCGAATAGATTTGGCGTTAGAAGAATATTGACCGATAGAAACACATTGGCTACGCTTTCACAAGTAGGATTTTAGAATCTCGAGAGGTAACCGACGGACATGATGCAATTATAGTTTTTAAAGTAAAATATTAATATTGTTAAAACCACTTGCGTGAAATCAACCAATGCTCCTCAAACCAAAGGTTTTCCTCGAAATGTTTTAATATGTGTTATTTTCCGATCCAATAGTGCCGGCTCAGTCGACCGGCATTTCTTAAAACAAAAATGTGCGGATGTCAGCAAGTTATGTTTATCAAAAAACTCTACTAAATGGGCAGAATATTTTTTTCGACACCTAAAAATAACGAGTGGATGAAGATGGGTCGATAGTTGCTGATTATATTTTAATCCCCCTCAATGTGCAAAACTATACATCTCGCTTTCTGCATCTTTTCAGGAAACAAGCCTATTCTTAAAGACTGATTAAAAATGCGACATACGCAGGGTGTTCTTAAGTCATGAATGTACTTAATTGGTCGTATTTGCAAATTGTCACACTCAAAATTTAAAATATTTTTCAGTTGCATGGCAGCACAAAAGTACCTCAGAGTTGACGACAGGTTAAAGAAAATTGAATTATTGTTTCTATCTGTCAAGTAATTGAAAAAAAAGCCATTTACAACTCCTTGTAATGCCGAATTAGAGCGCAGCTCTTGACAAGGAGGGGACGGTACCGACAGGAGGATATGCCCCTCCTTTTCTCCTGTTCGTCTCCCATTTAGGGGAAACTTTTCTCCGCTAAATTTAGCGGGGAAATTTTTCCGCTAATTTTAGCGGGGAAAATGTTCCGCTAAATTTAGCGGGTAAAATTTCCCGCTAGATTTAGCGGGAAAAAATTTCCGCTAGATTTAGCAGGGAAAATTTCCCGCTAGATTTAGTGGAGAAAAATTCCTGCTAAATTTAGTGGAGAAATTTACCCATCATGCACCGCGCGGTTACGCCGACGCCGACGCCGACGCCGCTCAAGCCGGAAAGGGGCGCCTAAGAGCTGCGCTCTAAAAATGAAAGCCGTTTACCCCTGTAATGCCAAATTAGAGCCAGCTTTTGAGGAGGAGGGGGGTCACGTGACCTCGGGAGGGAGGTCACGTGACCAGGGGGTCACGCGACCTGGGAGCCACGTGACAAAGGGGGAGGTCACGTGGCCTGGGGGTCGCGTGACCAAGGGGGCCACGTGACCTGGGGGGTCACGTGGCCTGGGGGTCACGTTACCTCGGGGGGTCACGTGACCTGGGGGGTCATGTGACCTCGGGGAGCGGGTGGCACGTGACCTCAGGGGTGTCACGTGACCTCAGGGAAAGTGATCTCGGGGGTCACGTGACCTTAAGGTCCTCCCGAAGAAACCCGAGGTCCTCCCGAGGTCCTCCCGAAGGAACCCGTGGTCCTCCCGAAGGACCTCGGGTCCCTTCGGGAAAATTTACGCAGAATGAACCGCGCGGTTATGTAGACGGCGACGGCGACGGCGACGGCAACGGCGACGGCAGCGCCGCTCAAGCCGGAAACAGCCGCCTAAGAGCTGCACTCTAAAACGCATCTGTTTTCTTACTGTCATTGATTAGGTTCGCTAAATACCAACTGAAAGTGTTGCCAAATACCGTTGAGACCAATACGGGACACTCAACCAAAAATGCATAGGATTGGTGGGAGACAGAAGTGGTGCCATCTCTTGGCTTGGAGTGGTCAACTCGGTGCCGAAAATTAAATTGATATAGTCGTGTGCTCCACGGTCTTCCCCCCTTACACTATCGGTACAAAATAAATAGCTACCAATTAAAATTGAGAAACACTCGGTTATGGCACTTTTGTATTAATTGATGTGTTTTAGAAAGTTCATATGCAAATCAGTAAACTTTTTTATATGGACCTTGTGTAGTTAAATGCCTCTTTCAGGCTATTACTTATTACTTCTAGTTACTTGACTATTTATATCTTAGGGCAACTTCAAGTCGTTATTATTAGCTAAAACTGAACTATATTGGGATATTCATTTTCTTAAACTTGAGATTGGCTTCAAGTGGCTTAATTTTTTGGGAACTATTCTTGACCTGATCAGTTTAATTTGGGTATGCATAACTATTAGCGACTATTTTTCACTCATCTGAGGCATTGGTATTTCGGGGGTGGAATTAACTTCAAGTGGAAATTATTGGCTACTAGAATATGTTCTTGGTCACATTGGCTTGAAATGGCTATACATGAATCTCAGTCGCTATTATTGACATTTTATGTAATTGGCCTGTTCATAGATTTGATTGACTTCATTTGGTTATTACCGGCTATAGACATCTGTTATTGACATGGTTGGTAAGAATTGCCAAAAAATGGCTATTAGTGCTTATTGGTCGCAATATTCTGCTACTTTCTATTCTTATGAGTGAAAATGCTTCAAATGGCTATTGTTGGCAAAAGCTCGTCTTAGCAATATCGCCTTAAATCGCTTCAGATTGAAGATTAGTAACTATTAGTGACATAGTATTCATGACGTTTTAAGTATGAATGGATTCAAGTGTCTACTATTGGCTATGGGTAGTTCTTGGCTCAAATAGGCTTGAAATGGTCATACATGTCTATCAGCGACTAATTATTGGCAATTTATTCAATTCGGGGTGTGAATGGATTTGATTGACTTAAACTATTATTGGCTATTGGCACCTATACTTGGTTGGATTGATTTTTTTTATTATTGACTTTAGGCATCGATTCCTGACCTGGTTGGTTTTACTTGGCTACAAATGGCTATAAGTGATTAGCGTTGATAATTATTAGTTATTTCTCTGTCTACAAACTTGAATGGCTTCATGTTGCTCTTTTTGGCTATCGGCATCCATTTTTCACCAGAATGGCTTCCAATGGCTACAAATAGCTATTCGTTCACATAGTTTACAATTCTGTGCTATGTCGGTGTTTATGAACGAAAACAACTTCAAATGAATATTATTGGCTATATGCATCTATTTTTATTAGATTGGCTTGGAATGGCTATACATGGCTATCAGCAACTATTATTTACAATTTATACAATTGGATCATGTATAGATTTGAATGACTTCAACTGATATTATTGGCTATAGGCATCTATTCTTGCCTTGGTTGGCTTGGATTGGCTATTATTGGCTATAATCGTCTGTTTCTGACCTATGTGGCTTCAATTGGCTACAAATAGTTTAATATGACTAGTATTTATAATTAGAAGCTATTTCTTTGTCTACCAACTGAAATCGGTTCATGTGGCTAGTTTTGGCTATTACCAATTATTTTTTACCAGACAATTCTGTGCTATTTTGGTGTTTATGAATGAAAATGACTTCAAATGGCTATTATTGGCCATTGGCATCTATTTTTATTAGAGTGGCTTGGAATGGCTATGCATGACTATCAGCAACTATTATTTACAATTTATGCAATTGGAGTGTGTATAGATTTGAATGATTTCAACTGGATATTATTGGCTAGAGGCATCTATTCTTGACTTCGTTGGCTTGGATTGGCTATTAGTGGCTATAATCATCTGTTCCTGACCTGGGTGGCTTGAACTGGCTACAAATGTCAATAAGCGACTAGTTTTTTTTAATTAGCAGCTATTTCTTTGTCTACAAACTGAAATGGCTTCATGTGCCTATGTTTCGCTATTACCATCTATTTTTTAACATATTGGCTTCAAATGGCTATGAATGGTTATTTGTGAATATTCATTGAATGGCTATGAATGGCTATTCGTGAATATTTATTGAATGGCTATGAATTGATATTCGTGAATATCAGCAATTATACTTGATATAGCCATTGCTAGCACATTAATTCCAATCTGGTCAAAAATAAATAATAATAGCAAACAACAGGTACTAAAAACCAGTCGAGTTAGTAAACACTAAAATTGCTCATAACTATCAAGACTAGCCACTAATAGCCCTTTGTAGCTATTTGAAGCCAATTTAATAAAGAATAAATGATTATATTACACACTTGTAGCCGGTTTCGTCCATAAACAAAGAAATAGCACAGATTTGTCAATTATACTCGCTATAGCCATTGCACGCCATTTGAGGCGAATCTGGCCAGAAAGAGGTGCTAACAGCCAACAATAGCCACTAAAAGCCATTCCAGTTAGTGAACATAAAACCTGCTTATATATATGAATACTAGTCAATACTAGTCATTTGTAGCAATTTTAAGCCAATCTAAATGCTTACAGCCAGCAATAGCCACTTGTAGCCAGTTTCATCCAGAAACACTGAAATAGCACAGAATTGTCCATTACTCTCGCTAATAGCCATTGCTAGCCATCTGAAGATAATCTGGTCAGACATGGATGCTAAAAGCCAACAATAGCCACTAAAAGTCATTCCAGTTAGTAAACACCAAAACGCTCATAACTATCTACACTTGTCACAAAACGCCATTTGTAGCCATTTCAAGCCAATTATTATAAAATAAATGCTTAACTCAATGTAGCCATTGTGGGCAGTTTCATCCATAAACACTGAAATAGCACATAATTGTCAATTATAGTCTCTAATATATATTACAAGCCATCTGAAGCCAATCTGCTCAGAAATACATGCCAACAGCCATCAATAGCCACTAAAAGTCATTCCAGTTAGTAAACACAAAAATTGCTCATAGCTATCAACACTATTCACTAATGGGCATGTATCACCATTTCAAGCCAATCTATTAAAGAATAAATGCTTATAGCAAATAATACCCACTTGTAGCCTGTTTTATCTATAAACACTGAAAATGAACAGGATTGCTATCCATTTGAAGCCTCTCTGCACAGAAATAGATGACGATAGCCAGAAATAGCCATTTAAAGCCATTTCAGTTGGTAAACACAAAATTCGCTCATAACTATCAACACTAGTCACTAGTAGCCATTTGTAGCCAAATCAAGCCATTGCAATAACAATAAATGCCTATAGCCAGTAATAGCGACTTGTGGCCATTTTCATCCATAGACACTGAAATAGTACATAATTGTCAATTATACTCACTAATAGCCATTGCTAGCGATTTGCTGCCAATCTGGTCAGAAATAGATGCCAATAGCCAAACATAGCCGCTTAAAGTCGTTTAGGTTAGTAAACATAAAACGCCCTTAACAATCAACACTAGTCACTAATAGCCATTTATAGCCATTTCAATCAAATGTATCTAAATTTGATTCATAAGCGAATAATAGCCGCTTCAAGCCATACTCATTTTTAAGCACCGAAGTAGCACATAATTGTTTAATGCACTCATTATTATCCATCAGCAGCCATTTCAATTCAATCTGGTAAAAATAAATACAAATAGCCAACATTATCCACTTGAAGCCATTCCATTTCATGAATATGAAAGTAGCTCAAGCAATAGTTAGCTACTAATATCGGTTTGTAGCCATTTGCAGCCAATCTATTCAAAAATAAGTGCTTATAGCCAATAATAGCCACCTGAAGCCATTCTCATTCATAAACACTCAAACAGCCGATTATTGCTAGTATACTGACTAACCGCCAATAGTAGCCAGTGAGTCAATCTGGTCAGAAATATATTCTAATAGCCAACAATAGCCACCTGGAGTCATTCCAGTCTATAAACAGAAATAGCTCAGTTTTCATAACTCATTATTAATATTTCTAGCCAAGTCTAGCAAATATATATAAAAGTGGAGGCTGATAGCCAATAATAGCCAGTTGAAGCCATATGCACTCTCCAACGCCGAAATAGATAATTGTCAATTATCTTCTCAATAGCCATTGGCAGCCATTTAAGGTCAATCTGGTCAAAGAAGATGCTGATAGCCAAGAAAAGCTACTTGAAGCCGTTCAAAAGTGTAAGGAAACAAAAATAAAATCGCATAATTGTCAGTAACAATCACTTATGGTCACTTAGAGTCATTTGAAGTCGGTCTCAGAAAAATTGATGCCTATTGCCAATTATGTTCACCTTGGAGCCAAGGACATCTAATAAGAGATGTTTCGGTTGGAATAAAACAAATAAATAAAGAAGCTCAGAAAAAGTTAATAATTATTAGACTGTACGACATCGCTATACAAATCCTGACTGGTCTATAAAGCACACTGCATTTTGATATCAAAATACCAAGAGGTGCAATATCACGAACTTATGCTCCCTATGCTCCATAAAAAAGGGAATATTTCATAGACTAATTTGTCTAGTGAGTCACACCCACTTTAATCATTTCCGGGGAAAGTGGCGAGTTGTCCACACCATACCACCAGGATCGCTTTCAACTTCCGTTTCCCATTTTACCCCAGAGTTTCCTGTATTAGTCTCTACGGTATTTGGTGTTACCTTGGAAACAACAACCAATGATATCCCCTCGTGAATAATGCCTTAGCATTTTGAAGTTATTGTCTTATTGAGTTTAATATACTCTAAAACTTGAGAGCTGATAAGAATCTTATATTTTAAGATATTTCTTATGTGTTGTGTCTCGGCATTTGGGCGCGTCGGTGGTCACAAGTGTCCTATTTCTGGTTTGAAGACGAGCCACCCCTTCCCAACCAACAACTTTCAAACAATTTTTTTTTTTTGTGGGAGGGTAAATAATTCCTCCGCCAACTGCTTTTTTTTTGTGTGTGCGAGCGTGAGTAATCTCTTTATGCCAACCGTTTATTTTTTTTTGCATTTGCAAGTTTTGGTGTTTATTTTATTTTTTTCCCCTTTCTGTGTGAACTATCTGTTTTGTCAACGCTGTTTCCATTTCCTATTGCTCTTTACCCCCTCTAATTTCTTCTTAGGGGTATATAAACATTCGCGAGCTGTGCACTCGCTACCTGATGAAGAGCGGTCCCCGCTCGAAACGTCGTAATAAACTTCGAAATTTTTATTTTCCGAAACCTGGTTATATGGGCACGTCGATGCAAAAAAAAAGGGAGAGGGTGAGAACTCTAAAGAATGGCACTTTCTACCATCATAACCTCTGACTAGACAACAAGGACAACGAACTCTGCGTCATCCACTTCTCTTATCATTGACCCCTCGCTTCCCGACCTCGCTTCCCAACATATTTTCTTTTTGTATGTGTGTTACCGGACTTGGGGTTACCAGTGTGTTTTGCGGTCGGGAAGAGAGGGGTCAAAGATAAGAGAAGTGCATGACGCAGAGTTCGTTGACCTTGTTGTTTAGTCAGAGGTTATGGTGGTAGAAAGTGGCATTCTTTAGAGTTCTCACCCTCTCCCTTTTTGCTTTTGTATCGACGTGCCTTTATAACCAGGTTTTGGAAAATAAAAATTTCAGCTGTGTTAGAGACTTTTTAGTGTTGTGTCGTTTACCCGCAGTCTCGGGGTTTTTTCAACCATGTGAATTTTGAAAACGGTTCATTGTGATCGTGCCGTACGTTGGCGTCATACCTTTCCACCGACGGGACTACCCTAGCTTCAGACAAAAGGTGGTGTCTTAGTGTAAAGATGACGACACCAGAAATTTGCTAGCCCCAAGCATGACGTGTAACTCAGACAACTTGAATAAAAAAAGAAGAAGAAAAGAAGAAACTATGACACATAGAGGGGGGCGTACTTGGGGCTTTTCATATCGTCTTTAGTCGGCACTTGGATATTCTATATTTGGTATTTATTCTTGCTCGGAAACGTCGTGGTGCCGCAGAAACCCAAGTCGATAATACCATGAAGGCCTGCGGCACCGCGTCTAATGATGATGCAGTGGTATTTCACAGTGCCGGCTATGTTTAAATGCGGCCTGTGGGCGAGGTTCGCGGGATGGTCATGACGGGATTGTAAAGAGGTTATAGAGCGCTAGGCCAAGTTGCAGTCTTCCAAACGGGGACCTTCGCTGGGAAGCCGTGGGCTGCTGACTTCTCGCTCGCCTGTCTTGAGTACGTGGCGAGTGCTCGATCCCAGTGTGCTCAGCTTGCACATGAGCCGGCCGAAATGGCGGCTGCGCAGGAAGTTTATAAATTACGTGGTAGGGCCCCGGTTGTGGGCGTCGGTGTTGGCCGGGCAGCGGTTTTCGCGAAAGAGAGATTCGTCTCCCAGCTTGCTGTCGGACTTAGAAAAGAGTAGCGTGAGCACCCCGTCGATCGAAAACATGATCTGTGCTACTAGTCGAGCAAAACGGCTGCGTTTTGCTCGATCCTTGTTTGCTCTTTTGTGTTTGGTCGCTTGACTCCAAGTTTGTAATCCGCTGAGCTTTGCCTTAGAATCTGACGATATCTATTTCCGTAAATTCCTGTGCGCACCGCGTAATGATTGCCTTTCACCGTGGTGATAAAGGAAACGCTAGGGTAATCTTCGTTTGTGTGTGTGTTTGGGGTGACACTTTTGAAAACGCCATTTGTATGAGACATTTCTTGTGTCCAATGAACACATATAAATCATAAGAGATATAAAAGCAAATATAAGAACTTAAGACTGCAGGTAAAATACCTGGGCGTTTACTTCTCTCATAATCTCTCGTAAAATCACCATATAGAATATAGTACTCCGAAGGCAAACCGAATGTTAGGATTCCTCAAGCGTAAGTTTAAAGATTGTCCACGCCAAGTAAAAAATATACACTTTACCTCACGAACATCAGACCGATTCTTGAATACGCATCCGAGCTCTGGGACCCTTACAAACAATACCTTATTAATAGCATAGAAAGTATTCAGAACATAAGTGCTAGGTTAGTTCTTAATTCCTATAGCTGGCGCAAAAGTGTGAGTGCCTTAAAAGATGAGCACAAGTGGCTGCCTCTCCAAACTCGCCGTTAAAACCTTCGTTTAATACTTCTACATGGGATTCAATATGAACTCTTTAGCATTGATAAAGGAACATATGTACTTGAACCACACTTCGTTTCCCGCAGACGAGATCACTCGTGGAAATTAGGCCTCCCTCATCCAAAACTGACATTTTAAACATTCTTTCTTCCAGAGCACCACGCAGCGTTGGAGTAAATTACCGAAGGAATTATTCTTAGAAAACAATAACCCGAATTTTTTTCAAGCTTGCTTAGCCTTTACCACTCAGTGTATGTTGTCTTATTTTGGGCTAATTCTGGTTCAGTGTATACTTGTGTGACAATGTGCGCGTTTCACCGTGTTACTTTTCTTGTTGCGCTGGTTTCCGTTGATCTGTGCCTTGCTGCAGGCTCACGTGCTTTTTACTTAATGTGCAGTAGCCATTTGCTTTTCTTATTTTTGCCCATCCACACTATAATGCCCTCACGGGCGCTGTGAGATACCTGAAATAAATAATAAATACATCTTATATAGTTATACATAGCTCTTATATGGTTCTTGTATAGTTCTTATACGTTCTTATATATTGCCGCGCGCGTAGCTAGCCAAGTGGGCAGCGCGGCCGTGGCCTAACGGTTATCGTGCTTGCCTCCCACGCGAAGAGCCAGGGTTCGTTTCGTGGGCGCGACACGTCTTTCATTTATTCTTGCAATTTACTTTTCTGGTAAATTCATGAACTCTGTGGCATGTTCGAAGTTAGAATTCTTTATGCGCGAAGGTACGCCGATTATTCGAGAAACACACGCGTGTTCAAAAGGGGCTCCACGTGTCAAGCCGCAGTCAGCCTCGCCCCAGCGCTCGATCCTGCGGTTTTGCAGACATCGACGCCCTCGACGCTCTGCTGTTTTCTTCTGTTCCCTTTTTGTTTAGGGCGCAACGTCGCCTCATTAAACGTTTAGTTTATTCAGTTATCATCGCCTCATCAATTGTCATTCGTGACAATATCTTGTATGATTTATATGTGTTGTTTGGACGCAGAACCTTCTCATACAAATGAGAGTTTTCAATAGGGGAGGGGTGCTAACAACTTTTTATTATAGCCCCAAGTATCCCCGAACTTTCTTGGTTTCGGATTCAGTTTGGGTTTTTGTGTGACAGACACGCATTTGATACAGTTCATCTCTTCGTATGAGAATTGTGGTTAGGGGTGCTGAACCGCGATCGCCGAGCATGCGTGCGTATACGCGCTCTTTTATCATGTTTTACCAGTTTGACACTTTAAGCCCACGTTTCGACTTAAGTATTCGGACCGACTTGAAAGGTAAATTACACTGTGGTCAATCTCGTTTATTACTCTTTGTCTTGCGACCGACGCCGATAGGTGGTGTCTATTCATGTAATAACATGAATCTCATCAGCACTGTTTTTTTGAGGTCGTTGAAACCTAAACTCTTCTCTTGTTGAAAACCTTTAGCGCTTATACCAAAACTTCTAGCGCTTATACCAAAAAAGGAGCACGCTCACACTACGGAACGCAGTCGAATCTCATTTGGATCGCTTTCACTTGCCGCTGGCCCTAGTGGAGCCGGTGGCGCACCTCAGCTCGGAAGCGTAAAGTGAAAGCTCGTGCTACTGGATCCAGAGTTCCTTGTATCAATCCAGACTCCATCTTGTTTACACCAGTGAGCTCGCCAACCAACCGGTATACGGATATAATGGATAGTCTTGGTTCCCTGTATCTTACTTGTATGTTCATGTTTCACACGAGCTGCTTGGTTCGTTTGGACAACTTTTGGTTGCCCAATTTCGCTAAAAATCCTACGTGGAGAAAAAAAAGGGGCGAGCTCGCGGAATGTGCTGACTCTAGAGTATACACGAGAAAGATGCCATGTTTGTTTTTGTGGAGAACTAGAAAAAGTGCGGCAAATTTAAACCGAGAAAACCCAAAGAAGCTAACAAAAATGTTAGAAGGGTTGCATATTCTGACCCATAACATAGCAACATTGTAAAATCGAAGCTAGAAAGTACAACTTTAGAATTTATACTTGGTCAAGTTACAACCAGCAAACTGTTTTGGTTTAACTGCACTCATCTGCATTGAAAATCAGCGTGTTTCGGTGCAGTAGCTTGGGCTTCATGGCCACAGAAGGCAAGATCGTTCCAGTGAACTCGAGGGGAGAGCTGTGCACGCGAGGCCCCCACGTCTTCAAGGGCTACCTCAACGATGATGCCAAGACGAAGGAAGCCATACGAGACGGCTGGTACCACACTGGGTAAGGAAGGCAGCCATGTCGGTCCAGTGCCTAAGCTATAATAAAACCTTCCAACTGCACTACAAAAATATTAATATTTCGCTTGCTTTGGCCACCAGGCATGCTAAAAAAGATGACACAAATCGAGAAAGCCAGGCAGATGAACTGGATACAGAACATTACCTCCTTCTTGAACAGAAATGCATCTATGGAGTGATATGAGGGAACCCTTGGACGTTCAGCATAGCAACATTTCTTATACGCATAGAAATATGATACTGAATAAAAGAACAGAAAACCGTAATAAGCTTCCTCAAAAACTAACTAGCATTACGTCCAGTTTTATCTGCAAGTCTTGCCACTCAACTTCGAATATTTAATGTTAACAGTACAAAAAGATACTCCGCTCGTTCGTCCCGGAAAAGCAGGTTGCGAATAATTATAAAGTCCACAAAAAATGGCTTTGAAAATGTATTGTTCATAGTAAAGAAACACACTCCAACCGTTATTTTCTGAAAACGTTGGTAACGAAAATTTGTTCTTGTACTCTACCAGAATGGAATACCTAAAATGCCAGCCAGATTTCACGGGAGTCGGTGAAGCTAAGTGTGAGGAAAAATCAACATTGCTGTGGAAAATGGCTTTCAATATTCCGTTATATTCGCATCTAAGTGTGAACAGCAGATATATATTTCGAGACCCGTGGCCCCAGATTGAGCTAGTTGCTTTCTGCCGTGATTTACCGGCGCGCGAGTTGCAAAAGACGTCGAAGGGTGTTGCAGGGTAGGTAGTTTCCGCAGGAGGCGGTACTCATGAAGCCACACCTTGGTGTAATCGTTTTGTCAGTGGCAATATACGTTGCGCATTATTGTATCATAAATCTAAAAATATTAATTGCGGCCTTTGCAGTGATATGTTGGCTAAGGAAAACGTAAAACCTGCAGTATTTAACACTCTTTTGCACTGCTATGCGTACATTCGAGGGAAGGTTCTCATTAAGACATCACATATCTTCCGTTTTGTGCAGGCATGCTACATTTGAGAAACAAAACGTACATACATGAAGTGTCGTATGATTTGTGGTGTCTTTACTACATTTTGTCACAGCGCCTCCTGCATACCCTGCACTAGGCCTGTCGGCTTCTCTCCAAGAGAAGTCCAGGCCCGATGTTCACCTCACAACATGTACAGACGGCTAGGTAGAGAGACGAAGCGGTCATTTTCAATAATTGTTTTCTGCTGTATATTTACATTATCAATGAAGATATATCAGATATAGTTAGCTATTTAGCATGTGGATCTCTTTTTTTTGGCGTGACGAGCCTGATTGAAAGAATTTCGGTGAACAAATACCGACTCCCGAATCAAGTGCGGCCAGGCGGTGCATGTGCAGCTCGTACGCGGAAAAACGCTTGGCCACTGGCTGTCTGCTTCGGCGGCACTTTGTAACTTTGCCGGTTAAGGCCCGTTCACACCAACCCGCTAAACGCCTCCCTGAAAAAAAAAAAAAGAAACTGGGTGAGAGGAGTGACGTCGGCTTTGACGTCAACGGCAACATTTTAAGCGCTCCGCTTTTCTAGCTGAAGGTTCAGTGTGTTAATCTCAGCCCGACGAGGCCGGAGAACCTCGGATTTTGGCTGTACCTTCTCCGGAACGCTACCAGAGTGCAAAGAAAGCTTTAAAAGGCAGTTGCTTTTGCTGTATTTTTACCATCGAAGACAATAAAAAATTATGCGAAGGTTGTTTTTTCCTCCCTCACCCCGCCCATGAAGACCGATGTGCGCTCCCCCCCCCCCCCCCCCCCCCCCCCCCGCCTACTCCTCTACCGCCCGTCTCCGATACGCTAAATGCCAGCGTGGTTCAGAAGATTCCTTACACATTCAGTCTTTTACCCCTGCGGATGTTATAAAAAAAACACGTGTTTTGTTTTATGCATTATTCCGAGCGACGTTCTATGTTCTGGTGTTGACCGCATTTTACCGTGAATCGTGCGCACAGAATTCGTTGGGGCCGACTCGTGTTCGGGCTAATGATAAGAAAAATGATAAAAATATTCCTCTCGCTGAAAACCGGGAGCAGGTCCCAGAGTTTAGACTTTAGGTCAAGGACGTGTTAATAACTTGTATTTAGTGCTAATGGGGCAACATAATAGAGTTTCCTTAGGAAAAAAAATGGTTGGCCAAACGACAGGTCTGTGCTGAACGCCTAGGTGGCTCCACCGCACGGCTGCCACACATATCCACTTCCCACTTGCTCGCAGCCGACAGGCACTGTGTTACTATATAGGAGGCAATGGTGTTACCTATGGTTTGGTCAGTTTAGGTCTAGTAAGTGTGCAAGAAACATTAAGTTATACATTACTAGTATACTCATCTAGTTTACGGATTGCCGTATTTCATTTAATTTGTTGCGAATAGAATTGAAACAAATTAACCATCTTCGTGAGTAAGAAATTAATTTTTTTAAATTAACACATCTCGTCGGTTAAACATTCTTGTTTTTTTATTTTATTTTTAACTTTTATATTTTTTTCCTAAGTGACGTCCTTTATTTTTGATAGACGTGCTTTTTGAGACACACTGCTCCAGTCAGATTCCTGCTCTGCCCGACGTCCTGTGATGTAATGTGTTCTTCATTAGTACATCGCGTACCCGCCCTTTATTTTGAAAACAATCTTTGTAAGAGGAGCCATGTTTATGTCGAAGGGTTGGCAATATATCCTTCGAAAATTATGCTGCAGGAGCTAAAACTGCGTATCACCCATTATATTACCCTAATGAAGAAAGCAGCATAATATTAATACAGGTTTACCAGATAAACGCACTGGACTTGTTTCCAAACTGTCTTCCTTGTATGCATGTCTTTCCTGTATTAATTCAGTCTTTACTGCATGCACGCAGTTCTGATGTTCAAGGGGCGCTATACAAGCTATAGAGTTAACTCCGTTTAATGAAGTAATCTTACCCCAAATATAAAAAAGCCTATCAACGATAAAATTCAGAACAAATATATAAAGAAGAGAGTAAAAGAAGCGAGGGGACCTCGCTTCCTTTACTGTGACTGTGGTCGGATGACGATTGTTCAAGGTGTGCCACCTTCAGACGAATGTGATTTTGACGCCGCTTTCATTTTATGCTTCCGTGTGGTGTAGTCACCTTCAAAAAACTGGACACTGGTCTCGACTGTGACCTCACCATGGCCACCAACCATATTGGCCCTCCTGTGGAGTTCCTCATAAAAAATTTGTTCTGCTATTACCGTCCAAACACTGCAGCCGAGATAATGCCGTGCATTTACGTAGCCGAGGATTAGTCTTCCAGCTGTCGAGACGAGCAGTCGAAAAATCATGGGCTATGGCGGAGCTGAGCATAAGGCAATGCTTGCTCGCTGTGATAGAGTAGTAGATCTAAACGCTGAATACCGGTTTTGCTGCCCACACTACTAGTCAGTGACCCGTCAATGGGCACGTCATTTTTGCATTCGAATTATGGAGCAAGACCATATCGCATCGAGAATTTTAACGAACCGCTGCGGCAACTCGGTGTCCTGATAGAAGTGTCTAGTATGGGTGTGTTCTAAATGAGACACGTGTGGACCGTTCGTTTGAAGTCAGCTGCGGCTAAAGACCAGCTGTTGAAGACCCACAAGACCCAGATGAAGGGTGCTGGGTGTGTGAACCTCGATCCTGACCGGCGGGAGGTATGCGTGAAGTTGCACTGGTTGCCACATGACATATCTAACGACCCCCACAAGAACACGCTGGGAGAGTATTGTGTGGGTACAGAGAGATAAGCTGCGAAATGTGGACATCGATGTGTTTGAAGGCGTCGACACTAGGACCGGCGTGGCACGTCTAACTTTAAAGGAAAGGACGTCGCTGGACCGCCTGTCGCACCAGCCGCGGGTTCCGGGTGGTGCAGTGCTTGGGGCAGTGCGGGGACGCGCACCGCAATGCCTACGGTGCAAGAGTTCCGGACATATTAGACGTGTCTGCAAGGCACCTCGCTGCAGTGAGTGCCGCAGCAACGACGCGAGCGACGGAGCAGAATACCCCGAATGAGGCCACCGCTCCAAGGCCAGGCTTCGATTTCAAGGAGGATATGGACACCGACGCAACCGATGTGGAACGGCAAATCGAAGACCTGGAAGCAGTCACGGGTGAACTTTAACTTCGTCGTCTGGAGCGTCAGTGGAATCTCGTCTGCAAAAAAGGCCGATGTTCCAAGCGGAGCTGACCGACGTCCGGGATCCGTGAGGGACGGCTGTCTCAGTAACATCAGGACATCCTTGGCCGCCTAAAATAGTGACTGCTAGACCGTCTGCGTAAGTGTGCAAGCTCTATACTTCTAAGAATATGACATTGAATTCACCTGGACTTCGAATAGGTACACTGAATGGGAGAGGGCATTCAGCTACACGGACGCAGTGCCAACTCAGGCGCATTTTTCTAGATAATAATTTAGATATTATTGCCATGCAAGAGACTAAAATTGAGAGTGAAGAGCTGACCGACTGTATGGCGCGCCAGTTTCAGTCTTGTTCAAATATCTTTGTCAGCCGTGCGGTGTGAATTTCGGGGAGCGTCTTTTTATTCGGTAATAGCTCAATCGGTATTATTGTAGAAAGGGTAACTCTCAAAATGGATGGGCGCCTCTTTTTTGTGGCTTCCCTTTGATGGATTTGAACTACCGAGTGATTTGTCTATAGGTTTCTAACTCGGAAGCACAACAGAGAGTTCTCTTTGAAAGTATAGCGCATCACCTAAAGTGGGATAGATTTTATACTGTTGTGTGATTTTAACTGTACTTGTGATTGAGAAGATAAGGCGTGTCAAAGCTGCAATTGAGGACAGTAGTGTCTCCGTTGGGGGTAAGATTTTTGAGGGTGAGAAAATAACTATGACCTGGAAGAAATTGAGCAAAGCGCGACAGGTGCGAAGAGTGTGCAGCTAACTCATTTCTAAGGACACAGTCGCGACAGTCAAACGCGACTAGACAGAGTGTATGTCTCAGTAGATATGGTTCCCCTGAGGTACTCCGACCATGTCCATCAGGTCAGGTTTAGTGATCACTGTCTGGTGTCGTTTAAGCCAGGTGCTAAAAAGAAGGGGCGTCGCAAATTTAACTTGCGAAAGCCGGAAAATTATCACCAAGCTTCGCGAGGACGAGGTGCTCATTGGCACTGTTTGAAAGGGTATCGCCATATTAAAAAAAAAACGATATGAAAAGTTTTTAAATATTTGACGAATGGGAAGCACTTAATGTAGAAATAAAAATGAACGCAATTGAAAGGTCTCTTGCCTTAAAGCACAAATAAACCCAGACGAGCTTGCGTGCTGCTCTGAAGATGTTGGTTCAAGAAAAGTGAAAATACCCGGGGTTGTTCATTGATGGAATAAGTAATGTACAAGCCAAACCTCCGAGTATAGACACTGAACGCTATAAAGGAGCAGTTGTACGAGCACGTGTTCAAAGATTGCCCGCCGGCGAGACGCGAACTAAGCGTGTATTAGCGTCAAAAAAACGTTTTTTGGCCAATCCAATAAAATTATCGAAATAGACAATCAGGGGATTATGACGAGAGCCTCTGAGATGATTGTTAACGCTTTTGTTCCATTTTATTTTATGTTGGATTGCTAGGGCATAGGGAGCCAAATCAGGACGGGTTCGCTAAGAACTTCTTGCCTCACTTGAGACAGATAAAAGGCGATGTTAGAGACAGATTAGAAGTACCGATAAGTACCACAGAAATAGTAGAAGCCATCGATGAATTGAAAACCCGAAAATCAGCAGGCCCCTACGAAATAAGCGCCGCGTTTTTTTTGTTTTTCTTTAATTGTTGAAATATTACATAGCTGGGATTTTGATACCAATGTCCCAAGAATGTTGAAAACGCAAGGCTCTTTCTCCCTCATTTGTCTTCACTCATACAGTCAATATTCCAAAAAGCAAATATCCTTCTAAACACCGAAATTTGACATACTAGTGGCCGATTACATTAGCGAATGTGGACTACAATATATTAATAAAAAATCTTGCGCAAAGAGTGCAAAGGGTAACTACAGATGCTATTGGGGAACACCAAACGTGTGGCAATAAAGGTCGCACGATATTGAGCAACGTGTATGTTGCTCGTAGTGTGCTAGAACTTTGTGACAGCGATAACCGCAGGGTAGCGCTACTTCAAATAGACATAGATAAG
The DNA here is from genome assembly GCA_013358835.2 of Ixodes persulcatus. Taxonomy (NCBI): domain Eukaryota; kingdom Metazoa; phylum Arthropoda; class Arachnida; order Ixodida; family Ixodidae; genus Ixodes; species Ixodes persulcatus. The sequence continues at coordinate 637,638 of JABSTQ010009168.1, forward strand.
TCTTTCGATTGTGTGTCACATAGCATAATTTTTATTTTACATCACGTTGGCACCGATAAAATTATTTACGAGGGTGATAGAAATGGCGTATTAAAATTGTATGACCAGTCATATCATCAACAAAAAAAGTGACTAGGCGTTTTTAAGTATTATTGTCTGCCCACCGTTGATGTCCTCTTTCACTCTTGCTGTTTGCCATATTCCTTGAACCTACTGCCTCACTGTCCCTAAAAGATTAGATTTACGTTGTTTTACCTTCAACTCATGTGAACTAAACTCCTAGCCGTATGCTGATGTTATTTTTTGAGTGACCGCAAAACTGTCGCAAAATCAGTTCAGCTCACCAGATCGGGAGTGCTCTGAACTGCGCGAAAAGTGCAAGGATCTGGCATGAGTCTTGGGCGGGTTTTACTCGTTTGAAACTATTGAGTGGTCTACAGAGCCGCCTGTATACTTGGGAGTGCAATTAATGAACTATAAAGACAGCAATGTGCTGTGGCTTAATGGCACCGCGAAAATGAGTGTTAAAGCGACATAGTGGGTTCGCAAAGATTTTACAGCGTTTGGGCGGGCTACTGTCTGCAATTTATTTTCTGTACCCAACATTTTTTTACCTGCTATAAGTTTACAATCTCGCCGGTTGCTCCTGAAGCACTTGCATGTAGTGTTTACTGAGTTCATATGGAATTAGAAGCGGCAAAGGTGTAGGCGAGACAATCTTTATAGTCGAGAAAGGTCAGGAGGACTCAGTCTGATTCATTTGTTTATACGACAGTTTGTCTCGGTGTTTTCTTTCGTGCGGGGCCAGGCTCACCCTTTACTGAGAACAGTTATTCAAGTACTATTACAGAGCGCGCTACCAGAGTTTATTGTTTCAACGCACTACTTCTACTCTGGTGTCCTAGACGGCGTCTTGAAAGAGGTTCTGGGAGCTCCCCAATTCCTCAATATGCAATCTTCAATGGAGTATTTCTGCACCGTGTCCAAAAAAAGGTTTGCACGGGAGCCTGTCGAGCTTATTTACTTTGTCTCTTTATCGATCTCTGTCCTCTGAGGACAAGAAACATGATGTGCTGATTCGTGTCAAGACGATTGCAATTCGTGGTCATTTAAAACCTTCTTCAAGTTGCATACCGACACCCTTCTGGTTAAAACATTGCTGGAGAAAATGGGTCTGTAGATACGGAAGGGCGAAGATTGCAGCTTTTGTAGGAAGCCGGAGACAGCGGAACACGTATATTTTTACTGTTGCGATGCCATTCTTTTTGGGAGGTGATCCAGCGCACAATAAAAAAGACCTGCCACTCACGGTCCGTTGAATAAGATGTTGGCCAGTGATGGAATATTTTTTACGTTATGACCTTTGTTAAGTACCGAGCGAGACAGGACACCTTGGTGGACTTAGCGCGATGCGCCCCGCTTTACTGACACCGATATGTACAACATGGTTCTGTTTGAGAAGGCTCGGCGTAGAAGTGGCCGCGGCTCGCGTTGGCACGCAGGTGCGTTGACCCATGCTCGCGCGCCGCTCTCTCTCACGATACACTTCAGTAAACAACACCTTCCCGCTAAACGTAATCCTGCAGGTACCGAGGACGACACTGTTCACGCTGTGGGCGTCCTAACGAAGAGACACCTGGAGCTGGATTTGGAGACTGCGGATGCGGTGTTGATAGGTTATCCTGAACGGACTCTTCCGTACTCGTCGTGACGTCCGGCCCGACGTCATGGCCAGTAGTTCCGAAGTCTGGCACGTCGCAGCTGCCCCTCATTTTAGGGTTTGGCATAGCGCATTTTCTACTTCGAATGTGATCGATGTGTCGCCGCCACACACGTCTGTCTTCAAGCTGTACCTGGTAAGAGACAGGTTCCAACTGGCATAAAATCTCCCATGGCAACCAGCGGTTTCCGCTTGCGCTGAAATTAATTGTAAACATGGGGCTTCTCTGCGCGAACTGTCGAACAGCCTTCCGACCGTCGATCTCGAAAGATGCCTCCAGGCGCTGGGTCATTACTGACTGTTGATCAGGATGTAGCTGATCCAAGGCTGATCGGAGCTGTCGACCAAACAGAAGCTCCGCAGGGCTCTTTCCTGTTGAGGTGCTTGGAAGAAGGTGTTGCTCGATCAAGAACCTGGCCAGACGAACGGACCGGTACCCCCCCCCCCCCCCCGAATTATTTTCTTTAGCGACTTCTTCGTCTCCTGCACCATCCTTTCGGCTTCGTAATTCGAAGATGGGTGATACGGTGGCACCAGGACTTGACGGATGCCGTTTCGACGGAGGAAATTCTTAAAATCGCCTGAAGTGAATTCAGTACCATTGTCCGAAATCACCACGTCCGGCAGTCCGTGCGTAGCGACTAAGGCACGGAGTACAGTGATCACTGCCGAGGTGGACGTAGATTTGACTCGCAGGACTTAGAGCAATTGGAGTGGGAATCTACTACGATGAAAAAATACTCGCCCTGAAAGGGACCCGCAATGACGACGCGCAGTCTCGACCACGGTCTTGTCGTAAACTCCCGCGGGTGGACAGGGGCGCGGGCTGCGGCGTTTCAGGATTCCTGACACGGAACACAGCACCGCACTCGGCGTTCTTTATCTTGGTCAAGGCCCGGCCATCAGACATAACCCCTTGCAAAAACATTCATCCTCAAAACCCCCGGAGGACCGCTGTGCAATAGGTCTAACACGGTTTCTCGGAAAGGAGAGGGTATGATGATACTGCCGCCCCAGAGATTACAACCATTATAGGCAGACAGTTCGTCGCGGCGAGAGTTGTAAGGCCTGAAAACCTCTAGAGGTTTCTCTGATGGCCAGCCGTGCAGGATCCAAAGCAGTACCCGGGAAAGAGCACGATCTTCCTTCGTCAGAAAAGCCACTTGTTTTGCGTCGATGTGTACCTCCGGCGTTGATTCGATGAGGAGAACATCACGAAGAGGAGGTGCCTCAAAATACTGATTCTTCTGAGGAAGACGGCTGAAAATGTCAGTGTTGCCCATCTCTTTCCCAGGTCTGTAATTGAGCTTATAATCGTACTGGGCTAACATCAGGCTCCAGCGCAACAGACGCGGTGATAGAACCTGGGGAATTGCTTGCTGTGGTGCAGTAACCCCAGAAGAGGCTTGTGGTCTGTAAAAATCTTGAAATGTCGTCCATACAAGGACTGACGAAACCTATTCACACCCGCTACGACAACCAATGCCTCACGATCGGTCTGCGGGTAGTTTTTTCCGGCTTTTGTCATTGTTCTTGATCCAAAGGCCACGGGAAACTCTTCACCGGACGGTGACACATGGCTCATGACGAAGCCTAGTCCATACGAAGAAGCGTCGCAGGCCAATAATAAAGGACGCTCGACGCCGTAATGAGCCAATACGGTCGAAGACTGTGGAAGATCTTTGGCGCGTCGGAAAGCTACAACTTCCCTTTCTCCCCACTTCCGCGCTGCACCTTGGTCCAGCAACCGAAGTAGGGGTTCCAAGACGTGAGCAGCCCCCCTTAAGAAGCGGCTGTAGAAATTTAGAAGTCCTAGGAAAGATTGAAACTGTTGTTTATCTTGCGGTTCTGGAGCGGTCTAAATAGCCTGAACCTTGTCTTCAGTGGGGTGGATGCCTTCCTTGTCAATATTTATCCCAGGAAAAACAATTGAGGCACTCTGCTTGTCCTTGTTCAGGCGGAGCGCGTCGTCACTGATTTTTTTCAGCACGGCCCGGAGACGAGACTCATGATCTTCATCGTTCTGACCGCCGATCACAATACACCAAGACACCTTCGTGTCCAGCGAGAAACTCTTCCATATGGCGTTGGAAGATTGCTACAGCCGTAGCGACGCCGAACTGCAGACGGGTGACTCTGAAGAGACCCGGATGAGTGTTGACTGTTTGGAGGTCCGCTGTAGCTTGATCCACTACCTTCTGGTGGCAGGCCGGTTCTAGATGCAACTGTGAAAACTTCTCACACCCAGCCAGTTTGGCGAACAGTTGATCGGCAGTTGGTAAATGCTATGTTTCCCATCGAATGACTCGGTTGACTGTGCACTTGTAATCACCGCACAAGCGAATGTCCCCGTTCTTTTTGGGAATAGGCACGACTGGGGTCGCCCATGAGGAATGCCGTACTGGTTCAAAAAATCCTCGTTCGACCAGTTTGTCGATTAATCGTCCACCTTGGGCAGCAGCGGAAGTGTAATTTGACGAGCCTTGAAAATATTGGGAGTCGCGGCAGGGTCGACATCCACACGAACAGGGGGTACCCTGCTTCTTCCAAGTCCTGGCTGAAACAATTCGGGAAATTCGTCAATCACGTTGTGAACCGCAGCCGCTTCCACCTGAGTCGGCGATGTGTCGACATGAAGGAGATGCCCAAGGAGATGCCCAAGGACCGAAACCAGTCGCGCCCTCGCAGGCTCACACCAAACCCTTTGACAACCACAAGTTCCAATTTCATTTTCTTCTCCTTGAAGGACACGTTGGCGGTTACACTTCAAAGAACTTTGAGACACTGCTGCGTATAGGAGCGTAGTCGGAGGGCGTACGGTCTGAGGCGTCTGAGGCAGCTTTTGGAGATGTGGAGCTGGGGCATAACTCGCGAGTTAATGACAGTGAAGTCCGATCCAGAGGCAATTTCCATCCGCACGCTACGGCCATTGATCAAAACATCGCAGACCACAGGCGGCTCGATGTTGAAGACCTCATAATCCTTCGGTAATGGTTGCACTGTCTCCAACTTGTTATTGCGAACAGCTGACCATCGACGTCCGGCTCTCGCCTTTTGGCGGCATGCTGCGACAATATGCCCCTTTTTCTTGCAAATGTGAGAGGCAGCCCCAGCAAAGCGGCATGTTTTGGGGTCATGCGCACCATTGCAACGCCAGCATGCAATCTGAGGAAGTGCCCTTGAACGGTGCTCTTCCGTGTTGCTTGCTGCGGCAGGCGGAGGGATTGGGCTCTGCGGTGAGGTGGTTCGATGAGGAGACCTTGACGCTGCGTCACCTTCCACGCGATACGTTTCTGGGTCCACTGCATTCCCCGATGTCGACGCAGAGGCGCGAATTTCAGTGACTTGCGACTTGGCCGCCTCGGCCGCTCTTGCCATGTCCTGGGTCTTATTCAGCGTTAGCGTGGGCTCGACGAGCAAACGTCGTTGTAAGGCGTTGTCATTAAGGCGCAAATGACGCGGTCTCTGAGAATGTCGTCGAGCATTCCTCCAAACTCGCAGTGCTCGGACAAGCGTCGGAAATCTGCTACAAAGGTCTACACAGGCTCCCCTGGACGCTGGTCGCGTCTGAAGAACTGAAAACGTGTGAAATTCACCGACGGTTGAGGGACGAAATGCTCCTGAAGCTTTCGTGTTATCTCCTTATACGGCGTTTCGGCTGGCGAGCTCGGCGAACATAAAGATTGCAGCATGGCGTACGTCACAGAGCCACAGACGCTACACTGGAAGGCTCGTTTCTTCTCTGCCGTGGTTACGTTGTTCGCCACGAAAAATATTTCCAGGCACTCGATATACTGTGGCCAGGACGCAGGGTCATTAGCCGAAAACTCTTCGAACTGTACTTTGGAAGACATACCTGGAACGGTTGAGCGTTGTAGCCGCCGATACTGCACGTTTACCTCGTCGCCAGTGTTAAGTACCGAGCAAGACAGGACACCCTGGTGGACTTAGCGCGATGCGCCCCACTTTACTGACACCGATATGTACAACATGGTCCTGTTCGAGAAGGCTCGGCGTTGATGTGGCTGTGGCTCGCGTTGGCTTGCGCAGGTGCGTTGACCCATGCTCGCGCGCCGCGCTCTCTCGAGATACACTTCTGGTTAAAACATGGCTGGAGAAAACGGGTCTGTATATACAGTGGGGCGAAGATTGCAGCTTTTGTAGGAAGCCGGAGACGGTGGAACACGTATATTTTTACTGTTGGGATGCCTTCCTTTTTTGGGAGGTTATCCAGTACACCCTAAATAAGACCTGCCACTCACGGTCCGTTGGATAAGTTGTTTGCCAGTGATGGATTATTCTTTAACTTATGACCTTGTACACTTTTTGAGCTTGACTCCATTTGGAGGAGTAGAATGGCCGTTTGCCTTCCTGATTTGGACGTGCGTCCTCTATGACTTCACTTCCTTGTGCATGTATCAAGGCTAGCCCCAGTGTACCAAAACATTTATTCGGGAATAAAAAGGTTGTCGACCTTAGAGAGACATGCACTGCTTATTGAATTTTAATGACATCTCACCAGCCTAAAAACAGGCAGGCGGCGCACTTTAGATCGTTTCACGTTGCCAGCATGCAACATTTTTATGTCAGGAGTGTCCATATCATCCATGTAAATTTGCAAAATAAATAAAAGAAGATAAAAAGAAAAGCCTACGTGGCTGAGTTGGCACCGCGCTTGGTCTACACGCAAGTGGCTAAAGTTAGATTCCCCGCACTGCATGTACTTCACCCTTCTTGATGTAAGTAGAAGATTTGAAAAGGTTTGAGAACAGTCTAGCTTGTTCGTGCTAAGAATATAAAGTTCTTGAAGGATCGAAAGAGAATATTCTTGGCTTCGAGGGAAGGCTTAAAATGAGATAGGCCCCGCCGCACAAGGCATACTTTTTCCTGTACTCGGCCCTGCCGTTTCGTCGCCATAGACCCTGTTATCGTCTGCTCAATCGTTTTCTCTTTGGTCACATATTTGCCGTATTAAACCTTCAGTTGGCATCAGTGTTTTGTTTTTTGCCTCATTTATTTCAAAATTCGGAATAGCCCATGGAACAGGCACATTGATGGGAAAATTTCTGCAGAAAAAAATGCCAGATGAAATGTCTTTGAAATGCCAGATGAAATGTCAACCGGTACGTACTAGTGGTCACCTGTATAAAAACAACGCAGGCGGTACAATGAATTTCGACGATTGGCTCTTTGATTTGCCGCCGGTAACAACATATGTTGCATGTTTCTCTCTACAGGCTAACAGTTAACCTTGTCGGAGGCCGGTATTTGATAACGGGTAACCGGTAGCCTTGTGGCGAAACCGGTATAATATAGGGGTCGCCACAACGACAGTATCGATGGCCATTAGGAAGCTGTTAGGTCGGCATTTAGTCGTAGAGGTGTTATCAGCACGCACTTCTTTTAGTGCCTCGATGGAGTCATTGATTCGAATTGCTTTCCGCGCGCATAGCATTAGCATCTTACACTTCTGACTATTTACAATTACTAGTTTCTTAAACAATAACAGAACTCATAAAAAGCAGTTTTTAAGTGTGCGGATAGGACAAGTATATGGCCTCGAATGCGGCTGAGTCTTTATGATAATCGGTCACCAGACTTTCAACGTTGGACACATGACCCGTAACATGGCCTGCTTCAGGACTTCTTCCAGTAAAGGGAGCCTCCTTTTGAACTCCAGTTTTATGCCGTATGAACAATTCGCGGAATAAAAAGAGCAGATGTGCTTAAACCTAAAAAAAAGCTGTATCGAGGTGAACACCTGCCTTTAAGTAAAATAAACGACATACCCCATCCCGCGTCTACAACGATACAGCGACTTTATTGGAGTAGCGATTTCCTGTTGTTTTTATACGCACGATGCGGTCAGCAATGTCCTGAAGAAGAAAACCCGATGACAGCCGAAAGTGGGCTTAAAATATTTATGGGCATCCAGGGTATAAAAGAAAGAACCTGGTCAACCCGAGTTCGTCCTCTGTTTCTTTCTGAAGCAGCCACACACACTGACAACTTTGGAAGGCGCGCGGCAACAAAAAAAAAAATAAATCCCCCCTCCCCTAAAAAAAGAAAAAAATTAGCGCGAGGTTTTTGTCGGTGACTCATTGAGTGGATTCGAAGAGTTATTTTATTTGTGGGCAGATATCTTAAAAGAGAAGCACATATAAAAACGCACCTTCCGCAAAGTATGTCGGCCTATACAAATAATAAATTAAAATTATTTTCCAATGAAGGCTTTCGTTGTGACGCGAGTTTGCTAACCCTTAACTCCAAGGAAAGTACTTTTGAAAATATAGTTATCAGTTAAAAAAGTGCAATAGGGGAATAACACATTATTCATATATGTTACATCGATGAATTTTTGTCGGTAAGCCCAATCACTTATGCAATGATAATACATTTCGGTAACTTCAAGTACATCTTGATAGGATTTTTGCATTTATAGTTTCTTCTGTGTCTGACCAAACAATCACAGTGACGAAGGGACAATGAGCGAGGACGGTCGGATCACATTTGTGGGCCGCATCAAGGAGATGATCAGCTACAAGGATTTGAATGTGCCACCGCTGGAGGTCGAAAATGTTCTCAACACGCACCCTGATGTGGAGGAGGCGCAGGTAAGGTTCTCTCAAGTACAAGAGATTCGCGTGACTCGAATGCTTAGATATATGACCTGCAAGCAACGGGTTGCGTTCCAACAGTGGGCTTCCGCGTGTTTTCTTTATATAAAAAGGAAACCTGTAACATCTTCGCGTTAAATTAAGAACACGTAAGAGTTCAACGTCCTTTATCGATTGTTAGATTTCCAGGAAGCGTGCAAGTAATTTAATAAATGCACGAACAGTCTCGGATAACTTCGTCGGGTTCCCGTTCACGTATTGTACCTTTTTGTGATGATGTTGAGAAACTCGAGAAAGGCGGTCTGGGTGAAGGACAAGTTGCGGAACTTTGTTCTGTAATGAATACTTTTTTGAAATATGTCAATAAAATATGCACTTATTTACGTATAGTTTCAGTAAGTGGGCGATACCGGTTCATTTAGCATTGCGACATTCTCCTTCCAAACTGACGTTCCAGCTCAACACATTATGTCTCCCTGGAATATACGCCTTCCTTTTTTAACAGTTTCAAATCTAGATTACCACCCGTATTCATCACAACCGATCACCAACTTTCTCATTTAATTTGATCGATATCCGTCGTTTGGAAAACATAAACGGCGATAACGCTTGCCAGAATTGTTGCATATCGGCACCGGAAATAAGACACAGAGGACAAGACAAAGACAGAGATGAACGAGAATGCCCAACAACGTCAGCAACATCGGCTCCAGCGTGATTTAGGACTGCCAGGGTTTTCGTCCTCGCAGGGGCAAAGCCCTAGGCAGGTTCCCACTCTCGACCAGACCCCAAACACTAGAGGAATTGATTCAACACAAGGGCACTCCACAGCACCGAAAGTCCTCATAAGATTCAATTATCAAGGAGGTAAGAAGAGCGAAGCACCAACATTTCATTTTTAGCCATATCATTTAACGCCCTTCTGAGCCTACATTACACTTTTCTTCCCTCCTTAATACCGTAGCACGTCTTAAGTGTGAGGCTGCAACGAAAGGTTAATAAATACTTGGGTGCTATAAAAACAAAAGAACACGAAGAAGAGCCAACGCAGAAATTTCGACAAATGTACGTATATTCCTCCGTACTTGCCAGTATTCGGGCCTTATCAACTCCAATTTCGAAGTTTACATTCTCACGTGCTACGTTCCCGTGCCGAATGGTAATTAAAAATTAGACATATACCCAACGGCACTCCACTGTGGGGGAGAGAAGCTAAATGTGTGGACGCTTTGTTCCTACACTTAGATCAGGTATTAATTTGTGGGGATATTGCCGATAAACAGCAAATGGGAAACCCCCGTACAAAGAACATAGTACACGAGAATTTTGCTTACGGAATCGAAAATACGCTTAGGCGGATATTTCCCGTAAAATACGAAATTCGAACATGCTACACAAGTAATATTGCACAACTAAGCGCTTACACCAACTGGCATTGCGTTCGCCTTATACCTTTTTACTGGGAAAACGATTGTCTTCAGTCTGATTACGATAATAGATAATAAAATATAAGCGCTAAATTAGTGCAAATTGTTCTCTTTTCTTGTAGAAATGTATCACTGAAGCGACGCTATGTTTGTCAGTCAAAGCGCATAGAGAAGACGTGACCCCTGCGCCGAACCTTGCCAGCTTCAAGCATCAACTCTTCACGATCCTTCTGACGAGTGTGCGTTCCGCAAAGATCATGTCCATTTTGCCTCGCGTAATCAGGTGTAGTTCTGGAAACGCGCACCGAATTGATGTTTGTGCAAACCCCTGATATAACACCTGCGTTGGCGGTCGACTCTCTGATACCGACACGTCATAGTGTAAACCAATAGATAAACTGCGGACACAAGAGCGATGAAAGCGGGCTCCACAAGGCAGTCTTCACTGCAATTTGCGCGGACGCTATGACGAGGCAGCAAGGCGTAGGTTTACTTTACAACATTCGCGCAGGTTTCCGTGGAAACTGCAGCGCGGTGCCCGTTTTCCTCCATGTTGCCCCTGCTATATACACCTTAGTCCTTAGACTGCGATTTTGCACAGATTCCAGAGCGAAACCGCCGTTTAGCACTGTAATCAGTGTGGGGACGACGACGACTGCGATGCCAGGAAGCTACACCGGTTGACCGTGGTGCTACGTTCTAGCCCTGGACATCAATGCATCGGGGGAGGCAGCCGTCTACTTTGACTGGGCCACCACCTCGAGCCGCTGCCTTCAACAAAGCAAGCGATGGCACCCTTAACCGACAGAGGTTTACCAACTAGAACGTGCATTGAACAGCCTAATGAAGGTCAGCTTGGCCCTCTGACCTACTGTCCTTAACCGCCGCCGAACCTCGAAGACTCGTGCTGCGCATCAGAAAAGCACGTCGTCCTGATCACAACCAAATCGCCAGGACGTTTCCAGTCCCAACGCACGGTGAAGCCTCCGGACACCACCCTTTGCTGAGACTCTTTTCACAAAGAAGTGCCTTGGCACACCCGGAACCTTCGAGCAAAGGTGCTTGCGATGTTGAGAAGACCGCGTCGTCTTCCTCGTGTATATATAGTTACGGTGAAAGTGGGGTTTATCTCATAATCATAATCTCTAGACGGGTTACTGCGGGCCTCCATGGTACGGACTGTCGCCTTTCCGCGGTGCCACGGCTCTACTGATGCAATAAAGATTACTATTACTATTACTAGAGTCACGTGTCTCTTTGGTAAGTTAATGACAAAAAAAATGAAAGTCGTTTACAACTCCCTGTAACGCCGAATTAGAGCGCAGCTCTTGAGGAGGGAGGGTCACGTGACCTTGCGGTTACGCCGACGCCGACGGCGACGCCGCCGCCGAAGCCGCTCAAGCCGGAAACGGGCGCCTAAGAGCAGCGCTCTAAAAACCGCGGTTGTCACAGTAGCGCCATTGTCGACAATTGATGTGCTACTGTCATCGGCTTGTTTCCCCGGTGCCCTTTGGGCCTGCGGATGGCGAATAATACTTAGGTATCGCCGCTTCACGTTTCACCTGTGGTTCCTGTGGGGTCTCGTATCTCCTACTTTGGGCTTTACTAGATATGTACGATTACTAATATTTACTGTAACAATTCAAGATAACCAAGATGGTTTCCCTAAAATGCTCCTCCCGAAGACAACACGGTTGACAGCAATGTTTCGTAAACTATCCTAATAATGCTTATGATTATTACCTTGCTGGTCATATGTCTTTAAGAAAAAAATCGTAATTTGTAGTTTCCGGACGAAACTCAAAATAATCAGGGTATTGTTTCCCACTGAGCATGAGAGTGCTTGTTGTCTGAGCTCGAACCATGAGTGCTTGCATTTCAGTGTTACAGTTTGATTTTTGCTCAGCACTTGCCTAGTCTCGTATACAAACATCTTCGTGTGTTTATTTGTAGCTCGGTGGTGCGCCTGCGCTGGTTGCGTGCTTAATGCCATTGTTTCTGAGAAGCTGCTATGTTTTCTGCGAAACTAAGGACATCACGTTATACATTACAACCTTCCATGGCGCTCCCATATTTGTTGACCCTTTTGTGAATAAAATTGATTAGATTTGGCCGAAATGAACACAGGAAGGAGCACCTCGACGATAAACATTCTTTAAGGCAATTGACGCCCCCAAGGACATGTTTTTGTGTGATTTTGATAATAAATCTTTTGTTTTACCGTGCAAAAAGCTAATTTTAATATTGATAGCTAAAACAGGTGCCTTTCTCAAAGCTTCATGGTAAACAATCTTGGACTATGGGTTTTTGCCTGCTGTAAATTACACACAGCAAACACTAGCAGTACACCCTAAGTAGTCACTCTTTCACACTTTTTACTGCACACAGATAAAAACTTGTTTCGTGGTTTCATAAAACTGCTAGAGCTGAATTAAAAATGTTTTCCTTTCTTCATCTTCTCGGCAGGTGATTGGAGTACCTGACGAAACGGTGGTGGAAAAGGTTTGCGCGTGGATCAAATTGCAACCAGATAAACACTTAACCCAAGAAGACATCAAAGCATTTTGTAAAGACAAGGTGTGTGAGTAGTTGATGATGCATAGCGGCTACTATTTAACACAAGCCATTAAGACAAACCAAAACTAGTTACTACAAATCACAAATCTCAAGGCCTCAGAGAGGCTACGTTTGATAAAATTGAAATGAGCGTTTAGATATTATGATTTATTAAAGCGTAAAATAGTAACAAAAACTTTCAATTCGGCATAGTAATAATAGCTTTCCAGACATCGCATAACAAACGTTTTAGTTATTAAATAGATAATAAACGAGACTTCGAAACCTAATCGGCCTCCAACGTTTTGAACAACAAGGATGCAAAAGGACTGTTATAGGCGGCCGACATTTTCACATAACCATGAAACTGCTATAAACACGGGGTACACTTCTAAATTGAGGTGAACTAGAAGAAGAATATGTGACTTCGACTTAAATGCTTTCCTTGCAGTCGGATTACTAGGCTCGACAGACGATACAGTCTATCTCTCAAGCTGTCCTTAGCATTGGCAGAAGCCGTAAGGCTTACGAAATAACGTTCTGTGCGTCCGCTTACATACTCAAAGAGCATTATGCAGAGCCACCGTCTAGAGAGCTTCATTCTTTCTGCACTAAAAAAACAAAACAGAAAACGGAGATAGAGTATACACGAATGGCAACCATCACGATTAGTTTGATGATTACTAATAAATATTTTAATGGAGTGCATGTAATGTTGCCACGCGCGCAATTGGCCAAGTAGGCAGCGCGCGCGTGGCCTAACGGTTATTGTACCTGCCTCCCCCACGAAAAGCCAGGGTTCGATTCCTGGGAGCGACGTGTCTTTCGTTTGTCCCTGCAGTGTTCTGGCAAATTCGAGAATCCTGGTGCTTGTTCGAGGTGCGAATGTTCTACGCGTCGAACATTCTGCGCCCATTATTCCAGAAGCTCACGCGTGTACATAAGGGGCTTCGCGTATCGAGCAGTGTCTGTTTCACCTCAGCGTTCGATCTTGCTGCTTCGCCGCCTTCGACGCCCGCGACGCTCTGTTGTTATCTTTCTTTTCTTTTTATTTTGTGGCACAAGTTCGCCCATTAAACGTTCAGTTTACTCAGTCATTCGCCGCCTCATCACTTTTCATTCGTGACATTTTGGTGGAGGTTTGGGGTAGTACATCCCATGCCCGTTGAGCGCACCCCTCCGGAGACATCCCGGCCGAGCGACGTGCTCAGCCCCGGAAGGCTACCCTTCGCCGAAGACGCCGAAGCCCGAAGAAGCCGTCGTGCCAGAGGTCAGTCCCCCGAACTTGGTGTCTTGCCCGAGAAACGGAAGAACAAGATCCCGACCATGACCACCCCGCCCGTCGTCGTCCTGCCTGTCGCTGCGCGGACACCTTCTCCCTTCCTCGGCGAGACCTACGAGGACGTCGAAGACTCGATCAACCAGTACGAACGCGTGGCTCGCCACAACGGGTGGAGTGATGAACAGCGCCTGCAAAACCTCTATTTCACGCTTGAAGGAACTGCAAGGCGCTGGTTCGAAAACCATGAAGCTTCCTTGACCTCGTGGGACATTTGCAAGAACGAGCTCACGCGTACATTCGCCAGTCAACACCGAAGGGAGAGGGCCGAAGGCCTGCTGCAATCGAGGACCCAGGGCCCCAATGAAAGCGTCACGAGCTTTGTGGAAGACGTGCTTCGCCTGTGCTCCCGCGCCGATCCTCAGGCCACCGAGGGAAAGAAGCTGCGCATTTTGATACGTGGCGCGAAGGATGACATCTTTGGTGGACTTGTATGCAACCCACCAATGACCGTTCAAGGATTTGTCACGGAGGCGACGAACATCGAGCGTGCTCTGCAGGCCCGAGCCAGCCACAACCAGAGGTTACCCGGCGTCAGCGCGGTTCCGCAGTCCCCTTGCGACCTTGTCCACGGCATCCCGGGCATTCGAGAGCTTATTCGCGAGGTCGTCCGGGAGGAGCTTAAGAAGCTTCTGCCAACTGCTGAGCGCTCGGCCTCAGTCTCCATGGCCGAGGTTATTCGGGACGAGGTTCAGCGAGCGTTCCTTCCGGATGCCCCTGTCACCATGGCCGCAGCCGATGAGCCGACGCTGACCTACGCCGCAGTGGCGCGACGACCGCCGCCAACTCCTCAACATTACCCGGTGGCGCCACGACGAGATCCACCAACGTAGGCGTACCCCCGACGCAAAGACGAAGTACGTCAGTACGACCGCCGAGAACAGCCGGCGCCAAGGAAAACCGACGTGTGGAGGACAGCGGATCGACGACCCATCTGCTGGCACTGCGGGGAGGCCGACCATATCTACCGCCGTTGTCCCTACCGGTATATGGGCCTGCGTGGGTTCCACCCGAACGACCCACGCCCGAGGTACGGCGAACGCCCTCGCGACATCGAGGAGTACCTCCGACGCTCGCCCTCCCCAGTGTCGTCTCTCCGCCGTGAAGCCCACTCCCCATCGCCACGACGTTCAGCGTCCCCAGCGCCACGACCCCGCAGAGAAAGCCTGTCTCCCCTGCGTCGCTGGGAAAACTAAGTGCGGCAACGCCTGGAGGTGACGTTGCCGAAATGACGAAAGCAAAGAGCCTCTAAGAACGCCGGAGCACTCCCACTCTCCCGACGCCCCCCAGCGCACCGACGCCCCTGCAACAGTGTCCAACAACCTAAACGTTGTTATCGACGGCCTCGACACATCGGCACTCGTGGACACCGGAGCAGACTACTCAGTCTTGAGTGGGAGGCTCTCCCGCAGCCTTTGAAAAGTCATGACGCCGTGGGATGGACCCCAAATACGAACCGCCGGAGGACATCTCATTACACCAGTTGGGAGATGCACTGCTCGAGTCGAGATCCACGGTGAGACGTGCCCAGTGAAGTTCGTCGTTCTACAAGACTGTTCCAGAGACGTCATCCTCGGCATGGACTTTCTGTTTGAATACGGCGCCGTCATCGACCTTGGTGAGAACAGATTGACACTGCGCAAGGATGTTCCGCCTTCAGAGAAACCCCAAACAGCGTCAGCCGCCGTCCGAGTCGCTGCCGACCACGTGAACCTGCCGCCCGATCAAGTGTTGTCGTACCCATCGTGACCGATGCAGCTACCTGCGGCGAAGTTGTTCTTGAAGGCAACTTTCCATTGCTCCTGGGAAGAGGAATAGGCGTCGCAAGAGGAGTGGCTGAACTTAAGGATGGGCACACCGTGGTCCTCGTGACGAACTTTCGAAATGAAACGCAACACCTCACAAAAGGTGCAGCCGTGGGCCAGGTCAAGGAACTCCGAAACTCCGCCGAAATTACCGCCATTACTGACGAATCCCCGCCACCTCAGCAAGACAGTACGTCACCAGCGCAGCTCGACATTGACCCTAAGCTTCCGGGCCCGCAACGACGACAGCTAATTAACCTTCTCGCCGAATATCGTGACTGCTTAGCGACGTCGTCAAAGGTGCGCCAAACCGCCATTGCGAAGCACCACATCGTTACCGAGGACGACGCGCGCCCTGTGCATCGATCGCCGTACAGAGTCTCCGTGAAAGAAAGGGAAGTGATCCAGGAGCAAGTCCAAGAGATGCTGAAAGACGACATAATCCAACTTCAAGTAATCCGTGGGCCTCTCCAGTTGTGCTGGTTAGGAAGAAGGACGGAACGCTTAGGATCTGCGTGGACTACCGGCAGCTGAACGCGGTGACGAAGAAAGACGTCTACCCACTCCCCCGCATCGACGACACTCTAGACCGGCTGCGTCACTCTCGATATTTTTCATCGATGGACCTTAAGAGTGGCTACTGGCAGATCGAAGTCGACGAACGGGACCGAGAGAAGACAGTTTTTGTCACGCCGGATGGACTGTACGAGTTCAAGGTGATGCCCTTTGGGCTATGCACGGCACCAGCAACTTTCCAGCGTGTCATGGACACTGTACTACTGGGCTGAAATGGCAGAGCTGCCGCGTCTACCTTGACGACGTCGTAGTGCTCTCAAGCGACCTCGACGAGCACCTGCGACGACTCCGAGCTGTTCTCCAAGCAATACAAACCGCCGGCCTCACTCTCAAGCCATCGAAGTGTCGGTTCGCCTATGACGAACTGAAGTTCCTGGGCCATGTGGTTAGCAACGATGGTGTTCGCCCAGACCCAGAGAAGACTCGCGACTTCGTGGCATTTCCAGCGCCGACATACAAGAAGGCCGTGCTAAGATTCCTGGGACTATGTGCGTACTATCGGCGCTTCGTTCGGGATTTTGCAAGGATTTCGGCACCGCTCGCAAACCTCACGAAGGACGCCGAGAAGTTCGAGTGGGCCGAGGAGCAGCAGAAGGCATTCGACAAGCTGAAGCGACGACTGCAGACTTCTCCTGTTCTTGGAAATTTCGATGAAGATGCGGAAACCGAAATTCACACGGACGCAAGTAACCCTGGACTTGGCGCGGTACTGTTTCAAATGCAAGAGGGCACCGAGCGAGTCATCGCCTACGCTAGCCAGACACTGTCCAAGGCGGAGACAAATTACTCCGCGACTGAGAAAGAATGTCTTGCGGTCGTCTGGGCAATCACGAAGTTTCGTCCTTTCTTTTACGGGAGCCCGTTCCGTGAAGTCACGGACCACCACTCGCTCTGCTGGCTTGCAAACCTCAAGGACCCGTCAGGACGCCTCGCTCGATGGAGTCTCCGACTAAAAGAGTTCGACATGACAGTGGTCTACAAGTCAGGCCGCAAGCACAGCGACGCCGACTGCCTGTCCAGAGCCCCCGTCGAAACCCCTTTCGGCTGCAGCGACGACAATGACGATGAAAGCTTCCTAGGAGCAGTGAACACCGACGACATGGCACGTCGTCAACGGGACGATCCTGAGCTGCGCGCATTAATCGAGCACCTGGAAGGGGGCGGGAGTACCGTGCCACGCGTCTTCTCACGAGTACTGCCGACCTTCGCCATTCGACAAAGTGTACTCTACAATGAGAACTTCTGGGACAACAACACACCGTGGTTGCTGGTAATCCCGACCGACCTTCGGGAGGAGGTCTTTCAAGCATGTCACGACGACCCGACGTCCGGACACCTCGGTTACAACCGAACACTGGCCCGTATTCGTGAAACGTATTACTGGCCAAAGCTCTCCAAAGCCGTCCACCTCTACACCCGATCGTGCCACGAGTGCCAGTGATGTAAGAAACCACCGAGAAGCCGGCAGGTCTCCTGCAGCCGATTACTCCCCCGACCGCACCGTTCCAGCCGATCGGAATGGATCTACTTGGGCCTTTTCCGCCGTTAAAGTCGGGAAACCGCTGGATAATCGTCGCCACAAATTATCTCACGTGGTACGCCGAAACGAAAGCCGATCCTTCAGGGACTGCTGTGGAAGTTTCCAAGTTTTTCATCGAGTCCATCGTCCTCCGGCACGGCGCTCCCGAAGTTCTAATTACAGATCGCGGATCATCGTTCATGGCACAGATGACCCAAGAAATCCTCCGGCTCAGTCACACCAGCCATCGTCGTACCACTGCGTACCACCCGCAGACCAACGGGCTGACGGAGCGACTCATCAAGACAATCGCCGACATGATCTTTATGTACGCCGCCGTAGAGCACAAGACGTGGGACGAGGTGTTGCCCTACGTCACGATCGCATACAATACGGCGGTTCACCACTGGATTCACACCTTTCCATCAGGTACATGGTGGGAAGGTAACGACCATGCTGGACGCCATGCTGCCCCATGAGCCATCTGACAATGAGAGCGACGACGCCCAGGCGGTTGCTCAACGGGCCGAAGATGTCCGCCAGCTCGCCCGACTCATGATTCAAGTCCAGCAACGCGTCGACACGGGCCGCTTCAACCTTCGTCGCAGGGACGTCCACTTTTAGCCAGGAGACAGGGTGTGGGTGTGGACGCCCATCCATCGCCGCGGCCTCAGTGAGAAACTGTTGAAACGGTACTTTGGACCATACAAGGTACTTCGTCGACTCGGCGAGCTGAACTACGAGGCGATGCCCGACGGAACACGAACATCGTCACGCCGCCCACCACGGCCTGAGGTCGTCCACGTCGTGCGCCTGAAGCCGCACTACGCTCGATAGGACTGTGGACCTTATGTGCTCCAAAGGACTCTTTAGTTTATCGTTCTTTTTATTTTGTTTTGGTTTGAGTTGGATCGGGGCGATGCATTTTTTAAAGGGGGGAGTAATGCCGCGCGCGGAACTGGCCAATTAGGCAGCGCGCGCGTGGCCTAACGGTTATCGTACCTGCCTCCCCCGCGAAAAGTCAGGGTTCGATTCCTGGGAGCGACGTGTCTTTTGTTTATCCCTGCATTTTAGTATTCTGTAAAATTCGAGAATCCTGGTGTTTGTTCGAGGTGCGAATGTTCTTCGCGTCGAACATTCTGCGCCGATTATTCCAGAAGCTCACGCGTGTACATAAGGGGCTTCGCGTAGCGAGCCAGAGTCAGTTTCGCCTCAGCGTTCGATCCTGCTGCTTCGCCGCCTTCGGCGCCCGCGACGCTCTGTTGTTATCTTTCTTTTCCTTTTATTTTTGGGCACAAGTTCGCCCCATTAAACGTTCAGTTTACTCAGTAATTCGCCGCCTCATCACTTTTCATTCGTGGCAATATCTCTTAGCGCCTTTTTCAAAATACAATTTTAAAAACAGCCAATGAAATTGGTTGAACTCATTTCTAGAACATGCGAAATATTCCGCATGGCTTAGAGATATTAATTTATTTATTCCCGCGCGTCTGTCGCCCGATTGGGAAATTTGGATTATAAAGAGCATCAGGAGCTCGGCACTCGATATAATGGCCTAGACCGGGCTGTGAGGCCATACCTCGCATCTCCCAATGACAAGAAAGGGTCCTACAGTTCATGACTCATGCGGCACTATCTCCATGATATCATCTGTAACCTCGCAGCAGCGCAGCAAAGGAAATCCATTGTAATCCGTGTTCTAACAAAACAAGGCAGGCATGAATAATAACAAATATATATTACGGGTCGTGTCCTTATTTATGTCTACAGAATATATTAAACTTCTCAATAAAGAAAAGGACGAAAAAGACACACGTACAAAACTGACAGGCGCCAACGTCCAACTGATTTAATGAAACACCAGTCATCGTCGAACTGTCGGTCCCAATCGCCTAAACACATGCAACTGATAAAGATTACTTTTGCTCATTACACACAGCCCTCAAGAAACACAGCTTTTTTGTTTAGCAGATAAAGAGATTGCACGCTAACGCATCTGTCAGCAGCTTTGTGTATACAGAAAGCTTCGATTAACTCACTTTACATCTTCTCAATCCCTTTCTTAATAAACCTTGAGTGCTCCAACAAAGCTTCGCACCCACATCATTTGCAGTGCTCCGCAAGATGCCCACCCGAATTATTGCGTACGGCAAGCTTGTTTTCCCGCGCTCTTTCATTAAAGCATCGGCTGGTCTGACTGATGTAAACTTGGCCGCAACTAAACGGAATGTCGTAAACCACCTTAGTCACGCATTCAGTATTTCTTGTTACATGTTTTTTTCAGCACGTTACAAACTTCCGTTTTGACATCGCGGAGCTAATCTCTGAAAGTTTGCACGGGGCTGAGAACACTACGTTAACCCTCTGTCTAACAGCCATCTTCTTTTTTTTTAATTCTGAAATACTTTGTGCAAATATGGTTTCACCGGCACTGGCATCTTGTCAGTCTTTTCACGACATTTGTGAACGCCCTTTCGTTGAATTCTCTGTAGGAGTCTTTCTCACACACTTGTAACTAGGCACTTCCTGTTTTTTCACGCCTCTTAACATTTTAATCGATATGTATGAACTAGACCCAACCAAAGTTTTATGGGCTTCTCAATATGCCTTTCTTCGTTAAAATATTTGATTTAGCCCTGTAGTAGGAGGAACTGCTTCAGTAAGCTTAACAAGTATGCTGCGTTTGTTAAGATTAATTAACGTGACATCCGTTAGTGTTATTACGTTATACGTGCTATCATCACAACACAAATCCCCTCAATGAACACCCCAATGATACCGAGATAAGACGACATGTCCTATAGAAAAACACCCCTTTTGACTGTCCTTTCGCCTCTTGGCTCTGAGCACCTAAAGCAAAGGTTTCAGAGAAGTTCTGTTGAAGCATATCTGGGCAACGATTGCCGCTTCTGAGCATCCCATGCTATTCCGCTTGCATTGGCTGACGAATAAAACTGGCTCTTGGGCGTACTCATGCACAGCCTGTTGAGTTTGTATTTGTATAATGCAGTTAAATGCAAACGGGCAAGCGAGCTGGACAAGAATGACGAAAATAATCACTGGAGAAGGGGAACAAAAGGGAAAAAGGACAAGCACAATTTTCCAAAAACAACTAATTGACTGGTGCACGACCGAACAAATCCGCCTTGTCCTGGTATCGAACCCGCGACCTCTTCATTATATGCAGAAGAATAAACTGCCCGTGATTCGTCTGGCGAAAGCATAGCACGTGCACTGTAGCGTTACTTTTTCATAGCTGCTTTTCAGTGTTTAATGTGCTTATATATAACTAATTTACGTTTTGCCGTAAGTACACAGAATAACAAGCTTTAGACAAGTTGTGTGCAAAGCTATACCAAGTAGAAAATCAAAACAAAATTTACGGTCATAATTCACGCAGTGTGGGTGCATTGTCCTAGGTTGTGATTGAAAATCCGTAAAACTTCAGAACGCTAGACACATCACTTTGCCTTACCCAAGGCACAGCTTTCGATGTGTTTTATGCTCACTTTCAACGGCGAGGCAAGTATAAGTTGCGACACTAAAGTAAGCCAGTTGCGATACAAATCCATCATTGTACCAATCAGTAAGCCTCAATGACACCCCGCACCTGCTAAAATTGAGTTAGCGAGTTTAAAAAATGGGAATGGCAATACATGCTGCAACTAAAAATCTCCAAATGTTGCACTCGGAAGTGGCACTCTTGAATAATAAAGACTGTTCTGAATTGTTTTTGGCGCAGCGTTTTGTGTACGGCCGTCCACATAAGCCACAAAAACGACTGGAACACACAATACTGGAATACTGATTTCCGCTCCTGCAGCAAGAACCATTCAGTCTTCTATTGATTCTGAACTCTTAAAAATTGGCTCTATGACGATCCCTAAGTATGGCCATAAACAAACGCACTGTCCTCATCATGAACGGTGGAGCATTGACGCGAATACCAAGCATTTATTGTTTAAATTAAAGTGTGAGGTAATATTTCTAGATGTGGTGGTTCTATTTCTTGAAACTTCAGTGGAACACCCCCACTGGTAACTTTCAGTTTCGCGGGACCCTACATTATGCGAAATTGTTTTTGACATCAGAGTCAAGAGGGTCAATGCAACCTCAATTTTTTCACCACTACAAGGTCTAGCATGACTAAACATGGTACCCGTTTGAAGGCAGTTAAAATCGGCTCACAACTTCCGTGCCGCACACAAAAAGGAATACTAAGACAGTGAACAAAATTAATTTAAGTCCTTTTTTTGTAAAGTGTGCCCGTAACCAAATACAATTCTTATTACAGATGCAATGGTTCATGGTACCGGAATACGTGCTGTTCGTGAAGTCCTTCCCAAGGACTCAGACCGGAAAAGTTCAGAAGCACAAGATGCGGGAGGAAAGCGTGCGGCTCCTCACCCAGTGAATAGGACAAAATAAGCACCAAGAACAATAAAGAATAATTTCTAAACATCAATGCCACTCTAGAGTATTTTTCACTAAGATGGAAGCGAAATCGATTGGGAAGAAATATGTTAGCGACCGCGATCACTCTTTGATAAAACATCTGGAAACTGTGTGTAGTTACCGAAAGTCACCAAGGTGATTAATAAGACCAAACAACAACAAAAAACTTTTGGGAGTTTCGGTGCTTTATTCTTCTACGTAGCTCCCTCATAATGGTCTTGCAACCCTGACGTTATCCAGGCAATTTATAGGACCCGTGGAGTGCAATATTCAGACACGGATTAGTGACTCTGAAATAATTGAATTTATGTATTTTTTAACACTTCAATGCCGTGGCAACTACTTTAAGTGCTAGGGCTATTGCAGGAGAAGGAGAAAGACTTGTAGAGAACAAAAGACAAAATGGAACAAAATATAAGTATAACAATACACTAAATAATGCAAAGAATAGTCTATATTTATTTATTCCAAAAAACATTGACAGAATCATCATAAATGAACGCCACCAAGCAAAGAATTTTAGATTTTCATAGTCCTCCATCAAGACACGTCGGAAGAGGCCGAAATTGGTGAAGACCTGGAAGGATCAAATTTCGCAAGTTTATTTACAATGCTCTTTCAGAGCATTCTTGGCCAACAAATAGAGGTATAAAGGGGTGCCATTCTCAGTACGTAGCTGAAGTATGCTGCAACCAACAAGCTCACTTTTCAGAATTAACTAATATTGTGAAAATGGTGAGCAACTGTTTTTCAGAAAACACCTTGCATGAGGCGCGGTACTTCCTTGGGAAGAACTTTGTTGCTGGCGATGCCAATTTTAATTTCTACTCCTCCAGCTATTTTTCTTTAACTTGATGCAAGCTGCACTACTTTTTAATGCCT
Organism: Ixodes persulcatus; assembly: GCA_013358835.2. Taxonomy (NCBI): domain Eukaryota; kingdom Metazoa; phylum Arthropoda; class Arachnida; order Ixodida; family Ixodidae; genus Ixodes; species Ixodes persulcatus. The sequence goes on from JABSTQ010009168.1 coordinate 660,534, forward strand.
TCATTGCAGTTAAGTGTCTAAGTTTTCTAACGTTATAGACCCAACATTTTAGTTACCCTTGGTGTTCGGTCTAATTGCAAAATGTGTTGAAAGCGTTCAGCTTCCTGAACCTCACGGAGCCTTTAGTTGATGCGCGTCCAATGTGTGACATTGCATATTGGAGTATATATCGGGCTTTTGTGCTGACACTGCACAGACTGAACATAGGAAAATCGTTACGCTGAATGCAGATGGTGTCCCGGTGTTTAAGACATCATCAACAGCCATAAAGCCTATAAAAATCTTGGTAAATCAGATCCCACCTGTAGAAAACGCAGCCACATGTTATTGTTTTCTACGAACATTTTTTTGTGTATTTTGTAATCATGTTCATCACCTGACAAAGCACGTGCGTATATTTTCTTTTTATTTTGATAGTGTGTTTGTGTTTTTTTTTTTTTTTTTTTTTTGCTTTGGCACGTGGCGTTCGAACCTCGTCTTCTTCAGAGCAGAGATAAACCTCGGAGTCGTTCAGCCACCACCGGACGCCTGTCTTACTCGCGACGGACCCTGCCACGTCGTAACAGTGGCGACGAGTTTCAAGCACATGAACCAAGAGGCGGGTGATGAACAGACAACGGCAGGGACGGTATCTGGTGACGCAGGGTTTCCAAGGATAACTGGCAACGCTCCAAGCATGGCCCACCATCTGCCGCAATTTGACGACGAACAAGATAAGTGGAACGCTTACCTCGTGAAGATAGAGTCATATTTTGAAGGCAACGATGTGGTGGATGATGCTAAGAAAAGGGCTCTGCTGGTGTCAGCGCTGGGAACAAGTACGATACAAGTGCTTTGCGGAAGGGTGGCGCCCAGGAAGCCAAATTCGCTAACATACTACGAAGCGGTCCGTGCTCCGAGCGATTACTACGAGCCGAAACCAAATGAGATTTCGGAGAGTTTCAAGTTTTTCAATCGATGCCAAAAGGAAGGAGAATCAGTGCACGCATTCATCGTGGAAATAAGAAGAATTGCTAATAACTGCAACGTCGGGACGACATTGGACAGGATGTTACGAGACCGAATCGTTTGCGGCGTCAGATGAAAGAATCTGCAGAAACAGTTGCTGGCCAAATGAGAGCTGAGCTTGCAGGACGCCGAAGCACTAGCCGTGGCAGCAGAAACTGCAGAAGCCGACGCACAAAAAATGTCGCGGGAAAGTGGGCCATCCGAAGTACACACACTGAAGGGTCAGCAGAGGATGCCTCCCGCTGCCAGGACATCGCTGCATTCACCAGTAGGCTGCGAACGCTGCGGTAATGCCAATCACAGCAGTAGCAACTGTAAATGGCAGAAAGCAAAATGTTTCCATTGTGGCAAGCAAGGGCATTTGGCTCGCAAGTGTCGAAACCCTAAGAGCGCCAGGGGACAAAACAACCAACTACGAGCAGTAGAGTCCCTGGACGAAGATGACGACAGCCTGACCACACAGATTTGGAATCTGGTAACCCTAAAAGAAAGGACGCTTGTGCCGCCAGTGCGACGCACGTTTATGTGGGGTGGAATTGATCTGGTCATGGAAATCGACACGGGGTCACCTGTCTGCGTCATAACGAGAGAAATGTACGAAAGGCATCGCAAAACTTGGCCAAGGCTTCAAAAGCCTCAAGTGAAGTTGGGTTGCTACATGGGATCAATTCCAGTTATCGGAGAGTTAACCATGAAAGTGGTATACCAGTCGACGACTGTACAGGGTACATTCACCGTCGTAGATTGCCGAGGTCCATGTTTGTGCGGAAGAGACTTCATTCAGAAATTGAATCAACGTCACGTTCCTGTTTTGAGCCTGACAGCAATCCCGAAATCTCCCTGTGGCAAGCAGCAAGGTCTCCAGAGTCTACTGGACGAGTACAAAGACCTCTCTCTCCAGAGCTTCGACTCATTCAGGGACCACCTGCGAATCTGTACCTCAAGGATGGAGCAACTCCAAAGTTTTGCAAGGCAAGATCTATTCCGTTTGCCTTACGAGAGAAAGTATCCCTGGAGTTGGATAGGCTAGAACAGGCCGGCATTATTTCTCCAGTAGCATACTCTGAATGGGCTACGCCCATTGTGCCGGTTCTAAAAAAAGATGGGACTGTACGTATTTGTGGGGATTTTAAGGTGACACTGAATCCTGTCTGTGCGTTAGAACAGTACCCGCTCCGGTTATCGAGAACATGTTCGCTTGTCTGAAATGGCGGTGACCGTTTCAGCACACTAGATTTGCGGGACGCGTATAACCAAGTGCCTCTCGATGAGGAATCGCGGAAGCTTGCGGTTATCAACACGCATCGTGGCCTCTTTTGCTATAACCGATTACCATTTGGAATAGCCTCAGCGCCCGCAATCTTTCAACGCAAGATAGAATGTGTCCTCCAAGGCCTTCCAGATGTGCAAGCCTACTGGATGACGTCATACTTTCGGAACAAAGCTCTAAGGATGGAACAAACTGAAATGTCTTTTGCAGCGATTCCGAGAGCACGGGGTGAAGTTGCGCAAGGACAAGTGCAGATTCAGGCAGGAATCGGTCACCTACCTTGGCCATGAGATTGACGGAGAGGGACTGCACCCAACAGAAAAGAACCTTAAGGCCATCGCTGGGGCACCGTGTCCGAAAAACGTGAGTGAACTGCGCTCATTTATCCGCATGTTGACCTTCTACAGCAGATTTCTACCACAAATTTCCACACTGCTATCGCCGCTGTATCAACTTTTAGAGAAGGGTTGTCGTTGGGTGTGGGGCCCGGCACAGGACGAGGCATTTATCAAAGCAAGGAAAGCTTTAACAACAGGAAACATGTTGATACATTTTGACCCAGCGAAAGAACTGCGCTTGGAGTGTGACGCATCACCGTACGGTGCTGGGGCCGTGTTGTTTCACCGTGTAGGAAAGGAGGACAGGCCGATCGGTTTCCGTTCACGTACCTTAACTGCTGCGGGAAAAAATTACTCCCAGTTGGAACGCGAGGCACTCGCGCTCATTTTTGGTGTGACCAAGTTCCGCGATTACCTTTTGGGCAGAGAGGTTACCCTGGTAACCGACAAACAGCCACTCCTGGGATTGCTAAAGCCGGGCCGGCCGACCCCCGCCATGGCTGCTGCAAGGATCCAGCGTTGGGCACTGCTGCTTGGGGGCTACCAGTACAAGCTGGACTACCAGCCTGGTAAACTGATGCTCAACGCAGACGCCTTAAGCCGGTTACCGCTACCGACGTCTAAGGATCATGCAGCTCAATGGAGCTTCCGGAGTATGTCTTAGCACTGCATAATTTTGACGAAGGGACCGTAACCACCAGAGAGCTGAAAGATCTGACTGCCGGCGACGACGTGCTCCTAAAAGTTAAAAGATACATCCTAGATGGATGGCCAACGAGCCGAAAACACCTAGAAGTCGAATTACACCCATTCTATGAAAAGAAGCTCGAGCTCTCAGTAGCACAGGACCTCGCGTACTGGGGTCACCGGGTCGTGATTCCAGCAAAGGCGAGGAAACGACTGATAAGCCTACTTTCATGAAACCCACCAGGGAGCATCCTTAATGAAAGCGGTTCGCGCGGTCAAAGTTCTGGTGGCCTGGTCTTGACAAGGCAATTGAAATCCAGGCGGCAGTTTGCAGGGAATGCGTTCAAGCTATGCCTATGCTAAGTGCGAAAAAGCCAGTTAATTGGCCCGAGACCAGGGAAAATTGGTCAAGAATACACATTGATTTTGCTGGGCCAATAAAGAAACAAAAGGTACTAATTGTTATCGATTCACACAGCAAATAAATTGAAGCCATACCATTGTCCCACGCGACCACTCAATCAACGATAGCAACGTTACGTATGTTGTTCAGTCGATTTGGAATTCCGCGCGCGTTGGTGTCTGATAACGCAACTCAGTTCACAAGTCAGGCGTTTAGGACGTTTGTCACGATGAACAACATTTCGCATCTTCGAACCGCTCCCTTCCACCCGCAATCCGACGGTTTGGCAGAAAGGGCCGTGTGCACCGTCAAAGACGGGATTAAGAAGATGCGAGGTGAGAACTTGGAAACTAACCTGGTTCGGATGCTGTTCAATTACTGAAGAACGCCACAAGCCTCCGGAAGATCCCCGTCGCAAGTCCTGCTGGGCTATCAAATTCGATCGAGGATCGACACCTGCTTTCCATTAGTTGCGCGGGACGCTAGGAATGATGATCCCGGATGGAATTTTGCTCCTGGGATCCTGTGTATTTTTGAAACTACGGAGATGGGGACAACTGGACGCCTGGTCAAGTCAAGTCTACCTCTGGGTCGCGAATGCTGACTGTCTCACGCCATCAAAGGTGGTACATCGCCACGCTGACCAAGTTCGGAGAAGGATACCGGAAGAGGATCACCTGCTAGACCAGCAGGCCGGTACGCGGCCTCCGACAACATAATCACCATCGGCGATCACAAACGATGAAAGCCACCATCCAGACGCGCCGATGCCAATCCCAGTGGAACACCAGAAGAAGCGACGCTGCGACCTTCAAGCAGGACCCGAAAGCCCGTCGACAGGTTTCACTTCTAAAAAAGAGAGAATTGTAGAAAACGCAGCCACATGTTATTGTTTTCTACGAACATTTTTTTTTTGTGTATTTTGTAATCATGTTCATCACGTGCCCAAGCACGTGCGTATATTTTCTTTTCCTTTTGATAGTGTGTTTTTTTTTTTTTTGCTTTGGCACGTGGCGTTCGAACCTCGTCTTCTTCAGAGCAGAAATAAACCTCGGAGTCGTTCAGCCACCACCGGACGCCTGTCTTACTCGCGACGGGCCCTGCCACGTCGTAACCCCACCTAAATATCGAATGACGATAATAGTACTTGTAGCACTTTGCTTTGAGAAGTGCAACCCCCAAAAAAAAACATTTTGCAGAAGGCATTCGATGAAGAAATGCAGGGCAATGGACAGGTTGTACATGTTCAACTTGTGAAGCGCCTAAAAAAGGAGGACACGAGGAAGACAAGACCGGACCGAACGCTAACTTACAACTGGACGTTTATTGAAACACATTATTTGTACACAAAGTCAGGCTCCCGACCCAGAAAGAAAGACTCTTTCTCAGTTAAGTGCCCTGACGGTGCACTCGCGCAGCTGTCCTCGCCTTTTACTTTACGCAGCTATCCTCGACGTTTAGTAGAGAGCGAGGGTACCTGCGTGAGTGACTCGTCAGTGCACTTAACTCAGGAAGAGCTTTCCTTTTTGTGTCGGGAAAACAAGGCAAGTTTCAGATTAATGACTCGAGTTTAGTGAGAAAGGCTTTTACGTGGGGCGGGACAATGCAGTGCTTGACGTCAATATTTTGATAATCAAGCATCAAGCTACCAAAACAATGTGAGGATGGCACGGAGGTATCTAAAAAAGCTCGAAAAGTTTGAAATGCGAAAACATTCGAGAACAGGGAGCTCTAGTCAGTGATCTTGTACTGAATGATTTGCTGCCAAGTATAGATACCTCTTCCAATGGGCCCTTTTGGCTGAGGCTTTAAATCGTGTGCCTAGCAAAATATATTTTGCAGATGTTGATCTTTTTTATTCGCATGCTCGAATGCGTCATAAAAACTCAACCTTTTTATGGCGAACAATGTATGACATTTAATGTACACCAGATGGAACACATTGTTAAATGTGTTTGCCTTTGGAGCCCTTTGTGTCTGTATATTTTTATATTTGAGGCAGCTAACGGTTATATGAAATCTTGCATAAAAAGAGCAAAGGGGATCCCTCGTCAAATTCCTCGAACGCTAACACTAGAGGATGTAATGTCTGAACTTGAAGAGCTGGTTATAAAAAATTTAACCTACTTCCACGTAGCAGAGCGAGGTGGATAGACTACAGCTCATGTCAATATAGTTTCTCGTTGAAAGAACTGTGAGTGTCTATCCCTCGTCTATTTCAGAGTTTTTATTATTTCTATGGGAACCGTAATTCCAGCTGCTGTTCATCACATGTCTCTCACATGACAAATAAATATGTCTGCCTCTAGACGGCAGGCGTCCGCCTGCTGCGCGTAGGGTTTTCTACCAGGGGCTCAGAGAGGCTTTACTGAACCCCCTGGACGTGCCATCTCAATCTGCCAAGTACCACCATACGCTGAGGGGCGTACGGTTTATACGACTGCTTCGTACGTTGTAAACAAGAAAAGGTTCAGCTTTGTAATCAGACTTGGTAACGGTCTGATTGGTGTCATTCTAAAGATGGATCTGGGTGACAGGGCAGCTTTCTTGTTTTTTAACCTCTTGAATACTTGCCCTCTCATTCATGGTCAAGGGAGTCTTCTAAAAGATTGTGGGTGACAGCAAAATTCTTCATGTTTACAGACCTACAATATCGTCGGTCCAATTTCTTACATATTCTTCAAAGATACTAGCTACACTGTTCCATTTCCCAGTGTGCTTACGTTTTAGTCTTGCCACTCATTGGCTTTTAGAATCAGTGTTACATTGAGCATATGTATTCGGTAAGGATTTCACATTGTATTAACTATAATTATAAACTCGGAACGACACAACATGTGTAGAGAATGAAAAAAGCACCATCTTCACGTCGCTAAGCAAGCACCGTATGAGAATTTTTTTTTTTAATAAATTTTGGGGGTTTACGTGTCAAGCATACTCAGCGTATGTAGCACGCCAAAACGAAGGACTGAGGACTAGTTCAAAACACCTGGGATCCTTCTGACGGGCAAAACAAAAACTTTCGTGCACTGTGTCGGCATCGCAATACAGCCTTCGTCGGATTGCGAGTCGATGAGCCGTTTTTCAAATCCGTCAACTGGAGATCCGGAAGCCAGGACTCAACCATGGCGCCACAGACACGGTGTATGCCAAAAGTGTAACCACCTGTCGATCTTGTGATCAACACGTGGCTTGCGTGTAATGCTGAGTTCAGCGTCTCCGTCGAGGTTAGCGCATTTCTTATGAATATAGCAGAATTTGTATTAAATAGTTTGTGTTACACACATGTCCCACATCTGGCATGCTTAAAGCGCCTCTGACACGCAAAAAAAAAATGTTTTCATGCTAAGCGTTGAAAAGGCATTTCAGGACATTACAAAAAAATTGTTTCACTATAGAGGTCCGTAGTTTGTTTGTTAAAAAATTAAATACGAGGCCCAATTCAAAGTTCCCGCCGTGCACTGTGACGTAACAGTGTACCGCAAAGTGTCGGGGCGGTCAGAAGGGAGGCATCGCCGGAAGTCACGTGAGTTGTATCACTCCTCGTGCTTACCGCGAGCGCGTTAATATATTTTTTAATATTTTTGTTATTCTCCGCACCTCCACGAGCGATCCAAGCAGACAAGGTTTCTTTTATTTGATTTTCATCGCTTAATGTTGCTGTAAGGTAGACTGAGCGGAGTCAGTGAATTGACGGGATCAACTACAATGCCTAGAAGGTGCTGTGTGAGGGACTGTCTCAGTATTTCAGCAACTGAAAAAGAGATCACACTGCATGCATTTCCGAGAGACATACATCGGCCGCATGTGCACCTAGTGAACAAGTTTCTACTTGTGTTCTAGACAAAACACGTACTTTATGCTCGACGTTTACTTGTACTTGGTACACTCACCAATTCGTATTCTATAGACGGCAGGCATCTTCAGCCTGGAGAGTATCCGATGATTCAACGACCTCGGTGTCTGAACCTTCAGCAATGCGATCGGACGGGTCGTACCCCTATTGAAAATTCTCATTTGTATGAGAAATTTCTTGTGTCCAATAAACACATATGCATCATACAAGATATATAAGAACATATAAGAACCATATAAGAACCATACAAGAACTATATAAGGACTATATAAGATATATAAGAACATACAAGCACCATATGAGAAACTTGGGAAAAGTTTCTTATAAGTTTCTTATATGGTTCTTATATATCTTATATAGTTCTTATATGGTTCTTATATAGGTCTTATATGTTCTTATATATCTTGTATGATTCATATGTGTTTATGGACACAAGAAATTTCTCATACAAATGACTTTTTTCACTAGGGACGCTAGCAATCCTAATTTCTGCAAGCGTTCTAATTTTTTTTTAAATTGATAGCTTGTTTTGCGCCCAGTATAGCTCTGTATCATCGGACTGACGGCATGCACTCGTACACTGGCTTGTACTCGCAACGCTTATATCATTGACCTCCATCATGTCGATCCACTGACTCTTCGTCCTCAACTTTTACAGCACGCAAACTAACCAACGGTGCAGCGATAAAGAGCTAGTGCAACTCAAACTTCGTTTTGTACGATCGCCCGTACGAAGAGCAGAATAAAAAAAATAAAAAAAGTCTTTGGCATGGTCGCGGAGAGCACGAGGATTGAAACTCACGTGACTTCCTGCAAACCCACTTTTAGTGACGTAGGTCGATGCCTCCCTTCTGACCGCCCCGACACCTTGCGGTACACTGTTACGTCAAAGTGCACTGGCGGGAACTTTGATTGGGCCTCGTATTTCTATTTTTTTATAAACAAACTACGCAACTCTATAGTGAAACAATTTTTTTTGTAATGTCCTTATATGCCGTTTAAGCGCCTAGCATAAAAAAATGGCGTGTAAGAGGCTCTTTAAGTGAAAGGATGCGTAATTCGAAACCGTTCAGGCCACAAATTTAGCCAATGAGTAGTCGACAGGTTGACTGCTTTTTGTTATTTAGGAACGAGAGGCACCCCACCTACATTGTGTATTTTAAGCTTGACTTGCTCTATTCATTTTTAGTTGTGGCAGTACTCGATTACATTGGTACTATTGAAGGCAGCTATTTAACAATAAAAGAAAACTAAATATAACTTTGGAGGGCTACGTGGCAATTCATTGAAGGTCACCTGCCACGTCCTAGTAGGGAGTGGGGGTTAATTTGGGACGCTTTAGGGATCTTTTGACGTGCAACCAAAATATTATCAACACGGTGCCTTGAACGCAATAAGCCTCCATCATATTCCGAGCGCCTAACTCTTGATTCGAATGGTCCAACAGGCGATTCATAGGACGACTCTTTGAAAAAAAAAAAAAAAAAACCCTACGATTGCATGTTCGTACTAAATGTTGTAATATGTGCCTAAATTGTTAATTAAATCCTCACCGAGTGGAAGCCACTCTCCGGCCCACATTATTTGCCTCAAGCTGCTTTTAAAAGCATTCTTTTGTGAGACGAAAATTCGTTGAAATTACTTCCATTACAAAACAAAAAATAGTTATCGAAATAATAATTAATGCGGTTTATGGCCAAACCTAAATCTATACAGTCGGCACGCGCCTGCAAAGAACTTCAATCGTACTACACCTTTCGTCCAGATCACGCTATGTGGAAAACATCTGAAAAAGAGCGCCCCTGTAGTTCGATCTACTCGCCAATACTGTTTGTACATGGTGGTGGTATGTGCTATCAAGCATAAAAAATTAAAATTCATCCGCTTTATTATTTACTTAAAGTTTTGCATCTTTCTAAATAGCGAATCACGCTTCTCCGCACCTACTGCGCTTACCTTCAAACTTCCTCGTTTGCAATAGAAGTGAAATTTCACAGGCGAGCTAGTAAATTAACTTCATAACGAAGAACCCGACACTTTGAGTAGATAAGATAACGGAGAAGCACAAACGCTGTCTCCAACACCTGTTCCTATTTTGCTTGTAACCCTGTATCTATCTATTCTTTAATATTCGCCACTAAAACCCAGTGCTCCTACTATACCCGTTACCCCTCCCGGATGGACACGACGAAACCCATTGCTCCTCAAAACCACATGAATTAGCGTCTCGCTTTCACTCTGACAAACGGACATGTGTCTATCTCTTAAAATGTAGGCTTCTTTGTCTCTCCATAACACTCCCGTTCTACCCTCAAACAGTAAAGAGGTTCTTGTGAGTGACAGAATGCCTGAACTGTAATTCTCAGGACATGTTGTCAGCGAGCGGGAAGTGTCACCCATGCAAAGCCATGTTGACGTGATTGTCAAGGCTCAAGCACCTACAGACGTCTTCATGTTAAGTTCGTTTCCGGGCATGGTCAGCTACTACTCCAATTTCAATCCTCGGTATACATAGCCGGCAGAATCACGACACGAGCTACTGCGCAAGGATAAACATTGCCGCCGGAGTGGAGCTAGTAAAGCCATTTTGTTAGAGACTGAAGTTCTTACTTTCCTGCGAACCTCTTCAAGTGTTCAACCCGAAGCTGCCCGTTGTTGTGAGAACTGAAGCTTCAGCATACGGCCTTAGGGCTGTTCTATAGGGAAAGAAACAGGGACCTTATGACCGTCTTTTTTCTTTTCAATCTTTAACGCCACAGGAGCCGAAGTACTGTGCTGGAGAGCGTGAGGCGTTTGCCTGCATGTTGGCGTGCTAGCGCTAGCGCGTTTTTTTTGCGGGGTTGGAATGTTACGCGGCAGACCGACCACCAGTCACTGGTGACACCATTGAGCTCGCAGGTGACTGGCCTGTGACCATTCTGGATTGGAAGAAGGTATGCTTGTTCGCATGCACAAAGCTTAAGAATTGTTTCAGAGTGCAGCTCTTAGGCGTTCGTTTCCGTCTTGAGCGGCGTCGCAGTCACCGTCGCCGTCGGCGTCGGCGTCGACGTAACTGCACGGTGCATTATGGGACGTGTGACGTCACTGGTGACGTCACCAGTGATGACGTCACCAGTGATGACGTCATCAGTGACGTCATCGCGATGACGTCATCACGATGATGTCATGCTCATCGTAATCGTAATCATCGCGATGACGTCACTGATGACGTCATCACAGGTGACGGCAACATGATGACGTCGTCGCGATGACGTCATTCTCATCATCATCACCATCATCCCGATGACGTCAATGATGACGTCATCAGTGACGTTATCCCGATGACGTCATCATGATGACACCATTCTCATCGTCATCGTCATCATCGCCATGACGTCACTGATGACGTCACCAGTGATGACGTCAACATTACCATGACGTCACTGATGACGTCCTCGTCATCGTCACGTGTGACGTCGTCACTGACGATAGCGATGACGTCATCACGATCACGTCACATGACGTGACCCCGGCGGCGTCACGTGACCCCCGTGAGGTCACTAGGGTCAAGTGACCTAACGGTTACGCCGACGCCGCTCTGAGGGAGGAGTAGCACGTAGGATAAGGAGGTGAGGACGAGGGGAATACGCTCCCCTCAGTACCCTTCCTCTCTCTTCCTCAAGAGCTGTGCTCTAGTACGGCCTTACAGGGGGTTGTAAGCGACTTTCATTTGTTAAGGAGAGACACAACATGGTGGCAGATGCTCTCTCGCGTTTGCCTGCCTCTTCATGCGCCTGGAAAAATTCATAAAGGCTAGGTCGTCTATGACATTTTTGTGTGTATCACAAAGAGTTAGTCGAAGAGACTCAGGAGGGCAACCGTTAGCAACAAATGATTGCTTGGACAGCCGGCACCTGGCCATCAAGAAAGGAGCGGCATACAGACCTCGCACCCTTCCTCCAAGTGAAAGAAGATGAGTGGAGTTCTGCGATTTTGGAAGATCTTGTTGTTCCTACCGCTCTTACTCGAAGATCGTAGAACTAGCAGACGAAGCCCACCCTGGAATAACAAGAACTTAGCAGCGGGCTCGTGACACGTATTGGTAGCTTAGAATGGACAAGCACATTGAAACTGCTGTTAGGTCCTGCAGCATTTGTCAAGCAGCTGTCAAATATGCGTGAACCGTGGTACCTCCCCTCCACCAAGTTGCATTCCGTCTGCTTCTTTGGATAAAATGGGAATCGACATGTTTAGGACCTTTTCCAATGCCCCAAGCGACTGCCGGTACGCTGTAACACTAGGTTATTTCAACAAGTGGCCCACAAGGTGTTTGACGGCACTGGTGACTTGAAGATATATCATCTCTTTTTTACAGGCAGTGTTTAGTCGACAAAGCTACCAATTGAACTTGTCAGTGCTAAAGACACTCAATTTGTTTCTGATGAGTTTGAAGCATTTTTCACAAAACAAGGAGTGCAACGCACCTCTCTTTGGTGTACCATCCACAGAGTAATGTTCATATAAAGTTTCAACTGTGTGTTCAAAGACTTCGTGCAACTCAGTGTCCAGGAGCAGCGTCCCCTAAAGGAAGTGGTAATGGAGTACCTAGGAGTGTACCGTTGTACTCATCACGCAGCCTGCGTTCCTGTTGCATGAACGCCACGAAGGAAGAGACGGAGTAATGTGGGGGCGAGGCGGGGGGGACGTACAGGTTATATTTGATCAAGCAACTAAGAGTCTGGGGAGCTGCGACAACGAGTGACTCAGTGCCAGCAGAAATCAAAGCATATGGGTGTCCGCCGTGGAGCTAGGGTCAGCGTGCTGAAGCCTGGATATAAACCACGGGCCAAGCTACCAGGACACTTTCCAAACAATTGATTTTGTTATTCTGCGCACCTCAAGGTGATGAAATATCTGGGGGAAAATGCCTACCATCTAGGATATTGGGGAGTGTGGAACAGGAAGCGGCTCGTCGTCATACAATCAAGCACCAAGAACCACCCTCAAACTGCCCTGAGACACATCCCGCGGTTTACAACGCCATCAGCGAGCGCATCATCAAAGGCAGCTTCGCCTACTATGCTCGCGTAACCACAATCGTTTGCGCGACTTTGTTGTATAGTATATTGCCGGCATCACCATTGACCCGCGATCGAAATGACAACCAGAAAGTTTTGATGGTCCATCAAAATGCCTTGATGGCCCATGAGATTTTTTTTATGAACCATCACACTCTATTGGCTGCCCATCATATCTTCTTGACGAACCACCATACTTTCTTGCTGGTCCAAAATACCTGGTTTGATGGGAAAACAGACCTTCTTGATGGCCAATCCGACTGATATTATGGTCTGACAAGCTTACTTTATGGTTCCTGATGGACCATCAAATATTTCGTGATGGTGGTTGATTAACCAATAAAGGTTTCTGTTTGTGGCTCAGAGACCGTCAATGCGTTTCTTGTTGTGACTGACGGACCATCGAAACTTTTTTTTATGTTGCCCGGGTGAGACCATCAGCATATCACAATGGACAATCAAAGTGTAAAAGGGCTAATGGTGCTGCTCATGACATCTTTCGGTGGAGGAAAGAACCTGACTTTATTCGGAAGTTTGAGTTTCAACAGTGTCCGATAAAAGGCGTCAATAATACCACTCTGTCGAGCATACGTGAATCATATTCGACGTGGAAAGCTGACAGCGGCATCGCTCGATAACAAGGGGTTCAATCCGGAATAATCGGCATTAACAGAGTCCTAGGATACTCGAAAGGTCACAAAGACACATTCTTGTGGACTCAGGTATGTTTTTGCAACCATCGTTTCGTTTTAAACGTGCTAGTGTTCGTGGGTGAAGCAATTGCTTTATCCGCTTTGTATGTCAAGTAGATCATATTTACGATCTCAGTGATAAAGAACATGCCGAAAAACGCACTTTGCTTGATGTAAATTAATTTACTAGGCGTACGCATACAGTGAAAAAAATGTTTGCGAGAAAAAAAAACGTTTACATTGTCGCCATTGCTGTAATACGAGGCTTACCACGTTATCGGGAAGACGAGGCTTCGTTTACAGCACGCTTTCGCATACGCCGTGATGCCTAGCATGGACGATGGGGACAGGGTGCAGATAGCCGGCAACGGACAACGATAAAGTTGTGCGCCTCGTCGAGTATCGAAAGTAGCGGGTGGATCCAAGGCATTTTTTTCTTCCATTTTGTTTTCGCGGTTTAATAATTAACGTTCAATCATTTCTAAATAAAAATAAAAAAACATGCCATGACAAAAATACAAGCTTTGTTTTCACCTTTCCACGGTGATTTGGGAAGGTAGCTTAACGGTTCGGATGTTCCTTTGTGAAATAATAATGGGCACCGAATAAGTTTCACGTTTGGCAATAATTGATTCTGTGTCTTCTGTCGATAGTTATGAATGAAGACCTACCAGTAAATCACCAGACCATGAAACCATCAATCCATCAGATGTCCCATAATACGACAGACCATCACTCCATCAAACCATCATAACATCAGTGTTGCAAAATGCGACAGACCATCAAACCATCACACCATCAGGCCATCAGACCATCAACGCCCGGAAATACGGCAGACCATCAGCCGGATGAATAATCAGATATTATCTGATGGTCCTTTTCGATAGTGCGTCACCAGCACCGTAATTTCCCCTCATCACTTCGTCCAGTTCGGTGGCCATTGAACGAAGACGGTCTGCCTTACAGACCTCCAGACCACGAAGATTTCAGGAATTTGTTTTATATTAGTGTTCTTCGTTCTAATGTCGTAGTATATTATTTACTTTTTATTCTTGAGGGAGGAAACTGTTGTGTCTGCATTACTGTGACATGTCTACACTCAAGAAGAGGGGATGGAATAAAGAATGTCTTCACCGGCACAGGAGCAGGGCGGTAGACTTCAACTTCCGCTGCAGAGGACAGCATAGTACAGGCTTCCATGGAATTGCATTCTGGCATAAACTACATTTTTCCTCTCAGATATTGAAATTAACAACAACCTAGACTTTGAGAGTCCAATACAAGTGAAGGTTTAAGAAGGTGATGACAAACCAGGGCTGTGTCTGCACACTGATTTTCCTCTTAGCTTTGTGGGAAGCCGAGGACGAAGAGGGCGCGGGGGGCACATGCTGTGGCCGGCGGAGCGGCGCTGGAGACAGGTGCGCGAGGAGTGCGAGACCGGAAACGATCGAGAACAGCTGCAACGGGACAAGCTCTAACGACTCAGGTTAACACCAAGCAATCCAACCCCGGAAAACTCGTCCAAGCACCAGGGACAATTGCCGAGTGGTCCTCCAGGGGCAAGGAACAGTAAACTGTTTTTTCTCACCTTCTCTAATGTGACTTCTTGGGAGGGCAAAATAGCCAGAGACCGATCGGGCGGCAGTAATATTGAGTGAACCACACAACAGGAGCATCCAACGTGGCGCCCGATTGGACTGCTGCTTGTTCCGTTCGTCCCGGGGAGTCAAACAAGATCTATTGAGCGTTCAGCGTGGTGTAGAAAGATAGACGCTAACGATGCCCCCAAGACGAGGTCGGCCCCCAATAGGGATGAGGACGACTCGTCTGAGAGCGGAGCTCAGAAAGTGTCTGACGTTGCGGGGGCCGGAGAGTGCTCTAGTACGCGGACATCCCCAGATGCTGGGATCTGACCACCAGTTTTAATTGGAGGCGCGGCAGATATGGGCGTGTTTATGCGCGCCATGACGGCGATGATGGAGATGCTCTCGCGAGAAGTCGCGACGGCTCCAGGATTCGCGGTGCAGCGCCCACGTCTCTGCCCCGACCGCGGTTGTCCGTACCGACGCCGACTTATGCGGGATACTCTGACGGAAAATCGGTTCACGATTTCTTGCAGGACTTGAACGCGTATGTAGCCGCATTGGGAGCATCAGATGAAACGGCCTTGGTGCAGATTGTTCCGATCGCGTTAACGGGCGACGCGTTGCGTTGGAGGCGGTTGCAACGACCGATCCTATCGATGGCGGACTTCCGGACGCGGTTTAGGGAGGAATTTCCGCCTCCTGATATGAGATGCGGATTAAGGACGAGCTAGGCTAATCGCACTCAGCACACCGACGAGAGCGTCGTGGAGTGCGTTCGCGCGCTCCAGGAGCTCTACTCGAGGGCCGAACCATCCGCGTCTGACACAGAGAAGGTAGCTAGAGCGATATGACAATGTCACCCTAGATTTAAAGCCTACTTGCACGCATGGGATTCTGCGGATCTGGAGGCACTTGCAAGAGAGGCGCGAACGGTCCAAGCGGGCGTGCTCCCTGAGCTGCAGTACCACCCCCCTCCGAGGTCCGAAAAGTCCCTAGAGCCAAGCTGCGCGTGAATGGGACGCGCCGCGGACACTCACATTGATTAGCACACGGCGCATACGGCAGTTGCGGAGCGCGGTAACGGGGTAGCCATAACGCCTCGGGCTTTGAACCCCTTCGCGTACGAGCAAAGTCGCAGGGCAGCCAACGCAAACCCGGCCCGAGTGCATACCCGTAGGGGTGGTGCGGTGGTTAACCGCCGCGGAGGCGCGACTGGTCACAACACTCGCGGGAATCATGACTCACCGCGGTTTGCCACAAATGAAGTGTCGCGTGAAGGTAATGATAGGCAGGTTGCGTGTAACGACCGGCCACAAGTCAGGTGTTACAACTGTCACCTTCTTGGGCACATCAAGCGGCATGGCACGTGGGTAGCGGCTGATTCTCAGGGTTGCCATGGAAACGCCAGAAGCAGGCGCTACTAATCACGTCCTCTGAATCGAGGTTGCCGGCAGCCTCCGAGGCCCAGCATCAGTGTGCCGACTGGATGGAAATTCAGGCCGGCGACTTCGTGGCGATGGTTCCGTCGGCCTGTCGGGCTCAGGGCACAACACCCGAGAAGGACCCGTATGTGCGGCTTGAAATTGGTGGTAAAATTTCGCAACTAAATGATACCGGCTCTACTCTTTCTCTAATTGGCGATATTGTGTACAAGGACTGCCGTAACAGAAACCTTTGCCCGCGGGAACTTGTAACTCCACTGCGTTTAGCGACAGGATTGGCCGAAGCGCAAAGAGCAATGAGCCTTCACCTTGGCCTTGACTGCAGACGAAGGAGGCAACGTTTCGTTTACTTGCCCGGTATGTCCACTCCTGTTATTTCGGGGCAGGACTTCGTCTGCCGTGAGGGTATAATCCTGGACTTGAGGAACAAAGGGTATCGCTATAGTGCGTTTTACCCTCTTATTCCCTTTGTTGCCCCATCATCTCTGGCGCAGGGAATGGAATTTTCGATCACTGCGTCACACCGGGAGCAGGTATTAGCTCTGCGAGTTGTGCCCGGGAACGTCGAAACGATAATTGCATCTTTTGATGGGCCCGCCGAAGAACGGCGGATGCTAGCGAACGCCTTGTCCCGACACGCAGCTATGTTTACCGAGAGACCGGGGCTTGCAACTGTTTTACAACATAGGATAGATACAGGAGAGGCTAGGCCGTGGGGGTGTAATCCTAGACCACCAAGCGCGCATAAACGGGCTCTCCTAGACACGGCTCTCGAGGAGATGCTGGACACGGGTGCGGTGCGGCCATCGCTGAGTCCCTGGGCGTTTCCAGTAGTTTTGGCGCCAAAGAAAGACGGCACCGCACGCCTTTGAGTTGATTACCGTAGACTTAACGAGGTCACTAGAAGAGACGCGTACACTTTTTTTCTATTGAGCCTGAAATGTATTCACTTGGAGGCGGGAGGGTTTTCAGAACGCTGGATTGTAGCAAGGGTTTTCTCCAGATCCAGGTGGCGCCAGACGATGTCCAAAAGACGGCGTTCACCAGTTAAAGGGGGTTATTGGAGTTTACGCGTCTTCCGTTTGGGTTGTCGAACTCGCCGTCGAGTTTCCAGCGGCTCATGGACATCGTGCTGGGTGATGCGAAATTCGACTTTGCTATGGCATACATGGACGACGTTGTGGTATTCTCCAAGTCGTTCCAAGAGCACGTAACCCATCTCAAGATCATCTTAAGTCGGATGCGTGAGGCAGGTCTAACAATTACCCCAAAAAAGGTTTGGCTGGCAGCCTCAAGGGTAAATCTTATAGGCTTTACTTTTAGTAAAGTGTTCGTGGACTCCTGCTTGGCGGTGAACATAAAGCACATGGGGACAACACCGTATCATCCCCAAGCCAATATCACTGAACAAGTGAATCGGAATGTCAAGCGCATGCTGATCGCGCTAACGGAGAGACAACGAGACTGGGATGAACACATGGCCGATATGGGTTTTGCCATTCGGAATACCGTGAACAGCTCGACTGGTTTCACGCCAGCGTTTTTGAACCTGGGTAAAGAGATACTGTACCGTCTCCGCTGGAGAACGAGTTACGAAGCAGCCAAGGAACACCAGGACGACCGCTCTGTAGCTACGCGGAACAGCAAACCAACCGCTTGTCTGGGGCGCTGCACGATGCTAGAGAGAATCTCGATGCCGTAAGGATCGAGCAAGCGGTGCTGTATGAATATAGCAATAGGCACTTGGAATTCAAAGTTGGTGGCTTGGTCATGAGAAGAACCCACCCTCTGAGCGACGTAACTAGGTGTTTCGCCGCATTGCTTGCTCGGAGATGGGAAGAGCCCTATGCGGTAAAGACGCGAATGCCGCGGCTTACTTATAAACTCGCTCGGCGTGATACAAATGAGGCGTTGGTTCCAGTTCACATCACGGACTTGAAGGGGTACTACCGTCGCGATCCGGATGATAGTTAATGAGAACTACCACCGCCGCCACGTTCGGCCGCAGAAAGTAATGATTTTCGGTGTTCTAACACCGTTCTTTCTACACAGGATGCCTCCTTGGAGAAGCCGTCCTAGAGGGCACTACCTGGGAGGCCCACGCGACGGGACAGGTCCCGGAGAGGGAAGGCACTGGTCCGGTCGACAAAACCCTCGCGGCGGCCGATCAAGGAGGCGTCATCACCCAGGATGGCCGAATGTCGAAACTGGACAACGCCGCCTGGGCTCCGCAGGCACCGCGAGCCCGGCAGCAGGGACGCCTTCGTGGCACGGGACAACCCCGTCCGCAACAACATCGCGGCACGGGGCAGGGTCGTCCGCGACGGCACCCCCGCACAAAGCAGCGGGTCCGTCAGCGATGGAGGGACTTACTTGGAGTCGGCCCCCCTGCCACTCCGTGGCCGCGTAGACGGCGTGTCGGGAAGAGAGGCTGTCCACTTCGTCTCTCGCCGGCGTTGGAAGAACCAACCAAGACCAACGCCCGGCCAGCCCGACAGTGAAGTCCCACACCCGTTCCGTGGTCACACGCAGCCGTTGCTGCAACGGATGTTGGGAGCGCCGGACACTTGCTCGCTACGCGGAGTCCCGATTATACATCTGGAAACCCACGAAGCAGTTCAACTTCATTTTGACCTGCTGAACGCACGCCCCTACCGGACAACGTGGTGGCAGCGGTCCAGACCCTGAGAACTAGCCGGCCGGACATTCTGGCTCCCGCTGCCTTGGCCTACGTCCAGCCAGCCGGGCTTTCCGAGAGTCGTGCCGCCGCACCAGTTGCCGCAGCCGGCGCCGTCGAACCCGCCACCAAGACGGCCGCTACCACATCGGCCGCTTCCACTTCTTCCGGCTCAAGCCATGGGGCCGGTGTCATTTACCTGTTTCCTCCGTCCCCCTCGACTTCCGATGACGCCATCATGGCCAAGGTGGAGGAACTCCTAGGCCAGACATGTGAATCCCCGAGCACCCGGGGTCCCCCGACGACCTGGCCTTGAAGGGGGAGGGGGCGGGAGGAGTGTGGGAAGCCGAGGAGGAGGAGGGCGCGGGGGGCACATGCTGTGGCATTTGGAGCGGCGCTGGAGACCAGTGCGCAAGGAGTGCGAGACCGGGAGCGATCGAGAACAGCGGCAACGGGACAAGCTCCAACGACTCTGTGGAACACCAACCAAGCCAGCCCCGGAAAACCCGTTCAAGCACCAGGGACAGTCGCCAAGTCGTCCGCCAGGGGCAAGGAACAGTAACCTGCATTTTCACACCTTCTCTAATGTATGACTTCTTGAGAGTAATATTGAGCGACCCACAGCTTTCAAGGTAACAGGTGCCTTCCACAACACCGCCTGGATGTGGGGCCCTGGTCCCGGGCCCCCTGCTTCGCCTGTAGATGGGCGACGTGCGGCGCGGGCCTCGTGAGGTGATTGCGCCGGCGTTTTTCTCCGAGTGTTTCAGCCTCGCACTGGCGTGATACTGGGATCCGGCCCATGCTCCGCGATTTCGCGGCCTGGGTGGCGCGGGGATCCGGCACTGGGACTTTGCGTCTTGGCGGTGTTACGCCCACCCTTCCCCTAATGCTCCCTTCCCCTCCGCATCATCTCGAAGGAGGGGGGGGGGGGGGTGACGCCGCCAGGAGCATTTTGAGCCGAGGCTCTTCTACCTGCCTCCCTGTTGTTTTGTTCTTTGTTTTTATTTTCATTATCTTGCTCTGGGTGGCAGGCTAGCAGATGTGCATGGGTACAGGCCCCAGCCTACCTGCCTAGCCTTGCGATCCACACAGAATACCTCAAATTTTGATAAAAATATTATATTATTAATTAATTCTTATATTCTATTTACCTAGAAAAGTTCCAGAATGTGTATGAGACTCATCTGGCCTAATGACAATAACAATGCCAACAAGAAATTCAAAATCGCTTAAGCTGCTGCCATAAAGTGTTCAGTGACGAAAGCCGGGACAAAAGGAAAATACTCAGATAAACAAACACACCATGACTAGGTGGAAAAAAAAATCACACGCTGGTATAAAACTGTGGTGTAAAGAAAACTGGCATGCTTACAATTGTGCCATCGGAGCGAGGTACGGGAGCATTGTTTTTTGGTTTATATTAGAATTTTTGAACGACATGTCGATATTCGCGCGGAGTGCCGTCGGAAGGAAGTTGAGCTCCCTGCAGGAGAGCTCAAGACACTTCCTACAATTCATTCTGCGATGTGACGTCGAACAGTCGAATACAGGCGGCTATTTTTATCCCAAACAACAAATTCGTTTCCCAGTCAAGGGTTTGTTTCCGCAGAGCTTTTCTCCTGCCAGGTGACCTTGGCGTCTGTGCAGGGTTCTCCTGCAGGTTGGCTTGAACCGCTCTGTTGAGTGTCGTGGGTCGGTGACGGCAAAGGCAGCGGGGATCGCGAGGTGCACTCGCCTCGAAGCAGTTGATCTCCATCGGCTCATCGTCCTGCAAAACAGAAAACGTTCATAAACCTCTTCACGAGAGGTTCATGAACGTGTACCGTTCACGAGAGTGCGGCACTTACGGAGTTCTTCGACGCCTCGACTTTAAAATGGTTGGGCACTTTGCATGCGAAAAGCGCTTCCCAGGGGGGGGGGGGGGGGGCATGAGTGCGAAAGAATTGCATCTTGTTTCAGGCAGACTTGCTTCATAGCCTCCCCGGCATCGCAAATGACTCCTGGTAGACGACGGGTGTCGTGGTCGCCGTGGAAGTGGTCGGAGCTTACTCGCAGCATTGCCTGACGGGGATCGTTTCTACCGATCCGCCGACACCACTCACCCCGGAGAGCTTCCTCTCATGGTAACGAAGAAAACTTCAGGTTTCTCACTCGGGTCAGAGGACTTTTCGTAGCCCGGTAGGGACACAGGTGAGTACCGGACCGGTCAGCATTGCCGATATTCGCGGCGGCGGTTCGAATTTCAGGCACTGCAGAGCAAAAGATGGAAAGTGCCAACGCGCTCGTCTGGGTACGCCCGTCGGCTTTCTCGCGGGATTTGCGGTTGCAGATACAGCTGACGGTTTTGTTGACCCCGGATAGATAGCGCCACTAAAACTTCGTATATTATTTTTCTTTCCGATGATACCAGGTTCTTTAATCATTCTCATTTATTTTGGAATGTCAAGGTTCATAGAAAAAGTAACTTTTATTGAGCAAGTACTTGCGCAACTTCTACATTGTTATAAGTCCCCTTTGACGTCACGCCGCATGGTTCTCATGGCCGCCGCTCGCGGATGCAGAACGGAAAATATTCCATATTTTGCTTGACAATTACGCTGATGGATCGCAACATTCCGAAGGAAGGAGGTGTGTTTTCTGTCCAATTTGGCAAGTTAAACAATGTTACAAGTACTAAATGCAAATCATTGAACGTTAAAATTGTTGCATAGCTCCTTTAAGATTGATATGTGTGCTTCGATTGGAAAAACGTTAGCACATATATCACTCTTGAAACAAGGAGCAACCCTGTTTCAACTACTATTAACAAAGGGTCGTCAAATACGGTTGTGCAAGCTTTTGTTAGGTGAGTAAAATTACGAAAAAAAAACAGACATTAACTGCAGACAGTTGAGTTGCGCCCACTCACGGACCCATAATAGCATGAATATTTCACAATGCATGATCAAGCATTGTAAAATCACAGCATGAACATCTTCTTTGGGCATTGACCACGAGGCAGCAGTCTTCGTTTTGAATTGCAATAAAACAACCCACCATACAAAATGAAAAAGAATAAAGCCCCGATACTCGATTACGCTACTTTCTATGCATAGAACTATGCAAAAAAGAATTCTGCCGGTTATATTTTAGTCTTCGCGCGCATGGCGCGTGATTTGGTGTCCTTCTAAAGCGGAAAATGTTTACTATCGGGGAACAATAAAATGCCAACAGCGGAGCGCGTCGCTCGCGGTACGTGCCGCGCCGCCCGGAAATGAGCCTAGGGGCGAGGCTGTGTGGCAAACCCTAATGTGTATACGGCCATCGCTCGGCGCTTCCCATGCTTCGGCATTGCGCCTCTCGGTGCGCTGAAAGCTATCACCCCTATTTTCGCTCGCACGACGCGTGCGACGGGTAGAAGTTCGCCGCTAGTAGCAGCAAGAGCGCGCGCTCGCTGAGCGCGCGCTCTAGCTTCTACTAGCGGAGATCTTCCTCGCGTCTCGCGCTTCCAAAGCTCCGGCGCAATGCGAAACTTGGGAAGGACCCTCAAAGGGAGCCGCTCCCGAAGACCTATAACCAGGGCGTCCCCCTCCCCCACCTCCGGTTCACAACCTCCAGCCACTCAGACGTTCCAGATAATCCCCACGTCAGAACCCTACATCGAACGATCTGCCCACGACTACTATGTCATCGTTCAGGCCTTCTCCTCCAACCCAAAGGTGTACGTCTCAACCTCTTCCCCCCGTTCCCACCTTTCCCCCCACCCACTACTGCACCTTGTGCCCCTTAAGTCACACACCTATTATATGACAATCCGACCTTCAACAAATCGGACGTTAAGGCATTGGACCTGATTCTCCCGTCTCTCCTATAACAAATTATTCCCACCGTCCTAAAACAAGCTCTCTCCCCCTCCTTAGTACACTTAACGACCTCACAACTCGTATTGCCGTACTAGAAGAGGACCATCGTCCCCACAAGCGTACACCTGCCTTGACCTAAGACCATAATCCTGCACACCATGTATAACATTTTCATCGCTCTGAAATATTCTCTCGCAGCAGCATCTGATCACTTGGTAGTTGAACTGCCGGAGCTACGCGTAAACGAAACCTCATTCTCAATCATATGACTTTCACAGATACCCAACCGGACATCCTCGTCATGCAAGAAGCTGGTGTAGCTCTGAACCTACGGGCTACGACATTTCGCGCAGGAGAGGCATTGCCCACGTCGTCGGGGCACTGCGGATGCTAGCACCACGTCCACCATGACACTCACCTCTGTACGCAAAGATTTCCCCACCACCCAAGAAGATACTACGCATGTAACGACCAACCCCCCCCCTCCCCACGGCTATAACACGTAACCACCTCCACTCTCGTTGGTGACCTTGGTCTTACCATCATCAATACGCAATGAACTACTGTCCAACCCCCAATACCCATCCGACATAAAAACTGTCCTCCCCACCTCAAACGCTAGCACATTGTTCATCTTGGAGAATTTAACTGCCCTCGTCCCCCCTGGGGACGAGGGCAGTTAACGATAGGCCGTAAATTGACATCTTTCAACAGCAATCGCCACTTCGCTCTCATTACGGAACCATCGTGCCCCACGCGTCTAGGAACGGCTCAAGAGTCGGACACAACACCGGATCTCACATAGACTGGCGGACCACGCCGAGCAACTTGGGAGAACACCGAGGAATCTTTTCTCAGTGATCATCACATCCTGGAACTGCGCCTCCAAATCAGCTCCCGTCTACGTAGTATCACCGCCACCTACACCCGGACCAAGCTTACAGACTGGCCGGAAGCCCCTGAGGGTCTCGGCACCGTTAATATTCAGATACTCTCCCCAGAAACCTGGAGCACTATGATACTCGCCACGATACAACAGCGCAAGGAGACCGCGCGTACCGAGGACCAGCCTCATGTCGATACTCACGTCCTCTACCTATGACACACACGTCCCGCCTTAGTTTAGCGCTGGAGACCTACAAGCATCACACCACCCTCCAAGCCCGAATACAAGCTTTCGAATACGAAAACGAAGAATATGCTGACCACCTTGCCATACAGCATTGCCTTGACTCTTGCATCAATTTCAACGGCCATCTTTACAACCACAGTGTCTGGAACCTTTCCGCTCCCTCTTTGACAGGCTAAACATTTGCACACCCTCTAATTTTTCTCGTGGTTCAACACCTGCAGCCTTCCGCCCTCATTAAGGATGTTCGCATTACGTGCTACCAAATTCCTCGCAACTTTGTTCAACCTTACCATGAAAAACCTTTCCTCTAAGCTTTCATCTGCTCCTGATCTCTGCGGCGCCACCTACGCTGATGACGACTCTATCTGGTGATCCTGCGGTAACACGGGGATACAGGAACGCACCATTCAAGACGGCTTGGGAATTATCCAAACCCACGCCCAATCTATCGGTCTCGAATGCTTTCCCAAAATATCGCTATATGTCGTCCTCCCGGATCAAAACCGAAAAGACACAGGCCTTTGCATCGGGTCTTGTGTCGCGCCGGTGCTTTGTGATATATTGAAGAGTTTTAAGTAGATTGAATATTACTTTGTGCTTGGCGATATGGCGGAGCGATCGCTGGACGACGTTTTACCTGAGATGCTCGATGTGTTTTACTCATGCTCCGATGGCGTGAGTTTTACTCATGATGAGCTGCAGTAGAGACATTGCAGTCCCTAGACCCAAAACTACCTTTTCTGAAGGGCCACATATGTTGGGCGAACGAGCCAAGATCAAACAAGGGTATTCCGGCGTGCACGTCTGCTCGCTCAAAAATTGTCAAAAGGAAAATTGCTATCACCTCTCTGGAAGCGGGCTTAAAACAATCTTTCGAAAACTCTGTGCGATACACTTTTAAATGTAAATTTCAAGCCCAAAAAAGGCAGGTTTTCCACAAAGCCGCCTAACTAAAGCTGCAGAAACACTGTTAGAAAATTTGAAAGGAGCAAACTACCAGGCAAGAGAAAGGCCTAAATTAAGACCAGCAATTATTCCTTACTTGCATGCCATGTCACATAATTTAAAGAAAATTACACAGTGTTTTAAAGTTCCGGTGATATTCCCAGCATTAGATAAAATGGTATTTGTGCCGAAGATTCAACAGTTCCCAACCAATTAACGAGCAGTGCAACATAAAACACGCGACAAAATATGCTGAGTGTACCATGGGAGTGGACTACAGACACCGCTGATTTGCGGTTTCGTGTACATTGGTCAAATGGGTAGGTGTGCCAGTGACCGTGCTCGTGAACAATTTGCCACCATGAAAGCAAGCCCTTCTGGTAATCTCGTCATCCATTGCAGTTGTTGTCCGTGCTCACCATTTCTACATTCTACATTTGAGATTAGGGCAAAAGAAAATAAGTGCGTCCGCGAACCCTGTCTTGCCCTCTCAGGGAAAGAGTTTGATTTTATTAAGGGGTTTTATTGATAGTTGTGACAAGTAAGCGTTCCAAAGCGGCATATATTATGTGTTTTAACTTAATAAACTTATTTGCAGGTGCGCCTTGTATTGTTTCCACTCTTCTCTGTTCCTGATGTTTGTGCCGCTTTCATATATTTGACTCTATCGATATCTCATTGGCCTCAACATCGATGGAAGCCGAATCTCCCGTCGTCCTCCCATCCGTTTCTTAGGTTTTATATGGCAGCAAGATAGGAGCAACCCAGCATGGACAACAGCAATCATGAAACAAATCCACCTCACCTATGACATGCTCCGCCAAATCACCCGCCACACACAAGGTCCCAAAAACTCGAGCTCGGCAGGATTGTGTAAGCGACCGTGTATTCCAGTGTTCTCTATGCCCAAGAAACCCCAATACACCAAACTCAAAACCGACCTTCAAAAATGACTCCACATAGAACTCGGCGTGACCGCGTACGCCGCCAACTACCTCATCAACAGCCCCGAGGAGAAAACGGAAGCCCAAGTCACTGCGCAATACCACAGTTCACCAAGTCTAAACAAAACCGTGCCGTTCTGTTCTCCCTCCGATACGCAACTGCCCACCTCTCTCCTCTCACTGTGGGAAACGATTCATCGCATTGCAGTCAAGCCCACCAACTAAAACATCAATCCGACCGTCGATCAAGAAATACGCCAAAGCAGAGCCCTTTGTCTTTCCACACCACCGCACAATATCGATTACGATGATGCCGTCGTCAATGGCGTCTCTACCACCTTCACAGTGGGCCCCAGAAAATAGACAGTCCGACACCAAGTAAGGTGCCCTTCGCTACCGCGACAGAGTCATTCCATAGCAGAAGTCATCATCTTACAGCCTCACTTTTTCGACTCCATCAATATCCGCTCATATGGTCGGGGAGCCCACAGAAACCTCTCAACTGTTTGATAGAATGTACAGCGCAGCGCGAAGCGCGAGGCGCGAGCTCTTTAATTCCTTTTCCTCTACAAGCTGTACATATATACAACGAGACTACAGCGCTATATAAGAGTCTGTGTCTCACATCTTCCCTTTTCTAACAAGAAAAGGTCAAGTGACGTAACGTTTTGGTCGAACAACACATCTTCCACTTTTCGTGTGTGTGTGGCTCGTGTCGGTACATGCAGGAACGGACAGGGGTACATTCGCTGTACTTCTTCGATGTTGGGTGGTTTCGGCGGTCGCTTCAGGCATCGGGAGTAAGTGTGTCCTGTTGCGGCGAACAAACGTATCGCCAGTGTCCACCCAGTATGATCTCGGCTCCTCAGCTGACCTGTGGACAGTGCCGAACTTCTCGAGGTCCACTACCAAGCGGTGGGTTCTGTTACGGGGGTGATGACGCCGATTTCTTGCATCCGTAGAAGCTCCTCTTTTGTCTTCTCATACAGGGGTAGAGGCACCCGACGAGGAGACGTGAGAGCATGCGGAGTGGCGTCAGGTCGAAGCAGTATATCACACTCTTGTTGTAACTTGCCAAGACCTTGAAAGACCTCAGGGAAGTCTTTGTCGACGTTCAACACCGAAACAGAGTTGAGGGAGCTGAACAGTCCCAAGCGATTGATGGCTGGCTTGCCGAGAAGTGCGGTACGGAGGAGCGGAAGGATGTAAACGTCTTCGACGCTTTCTCGGCCGTTCAATTTGAAATGGAGCTTGGCCACTCCCGAAATGCGAAGAGCTTTACCATCAGGTCCCTGAAGTCGACGCGTTGTTGGGTTTAGAGGGATATGCTTGAAATGCTGATGGTATTGTCGTTCTCGAATGACAGTCTCGTCCGCCCCTGTGTCGATCTTGCAGATGAGTCTTTTCGCTTCTACTTGCGGGGTGACTTCCCAGGTAGACGAGGTAGTTTCACCCACCAAACCAAGGAATCCTGGCTCTTTTTCGATTGTCTGCAGCATTTGCACCGACCGGCAAACAATCGCATAGTGACCTTTCTTTCCGCAATTGTGGCACGTGCCACTTTTTGCTGGGCAGAGACCTCGCGCGTGCCGCTCTTTGCCGCACCAGCCACATGAGCGGGCTTGATTTTTCTTGCCGCTGCCTTTTGTGGGTTGATGCTGCGCCTTAGACGGTGACTTGGCGTCGGAGTCGTGTTTAGCAGGCTTGTTCTTTCTCGCGTGTAGGGCATCCACGGCTACAGTTTTCTTGTGATGGCCTTGACGGAGTTCTGCCTGTTGTAGCTGAACAGACTCGTTCTGATTCGCAACGGTGAGTGCCTTCAAGAGATTGAGGTCGGGGTATAACTGAAGAGTTTGCGACACCTTGTGATTCTTGAGGCCTACGACTAGCCTGTCTCGGATCAGTTCCTCGCGGAGTTCTCCGAAGTTGCAGGTTTTCGCTTCGACGGGCTCACCGTCCAGCTGGACTCTGGGGTTGAATTTCGCCCGTTGAAGTAGTTGTCGTATCTCTTGAGCACTACGTCGAAGTTTTTCTGCTCATCGGATGTCAACTTGAACGTGTTGCAAACGTTCTCTGCTTGGGGGCCCATGAGGTACACCAGCGTGTCGACTTGACTCTCCCTTGGACGGTCGCAGAGTCCCGAAGCAGCGCGGTAGCGCAGGAGCCGCTTCTTCCATTGAGGCCAGTCTGACGGCGACGAAAACGTGAATGGGTCAGGCGGCGTAATCTGGAACGAAGTCACGTTCGTGCCCATGTATTTCTATATAGTGCAGATGTTTGTGAGATGGTTTAGACATGAGCACGGCCGGTTGGGGATTCGCTGGCTGTCTTACAGCCTGTCCAATGAGGAATGATAACACCTCTGTTTCTGAAGTGGCATCAAAGGTATCGGAGGCGCGCGCTTGAGCGCTGGTCAAAGCTGTGCACGCGGCACTCTTTCCTTCTTTAGAAATGCAGACAAACAAATGTCCCCGAGCATAGAACTCTGGTCAAAGCAAACTGGAGAAACTGACAACAAAAAAGAGAACGCGTAATTTCTTTTGAAGCTAACCTTGAGTCTCCCACGCCCTATTCCTTACATTGTGTTGGAAATGTGACATGCGCGTAAATTGCGGCTTGTATATTCTCGGTGACTGGCAGTAAACATTCATCTTGAGTATGAACTCTGATAATCACGAAAAAAACATAAATACAGCAATGGTCGAAGACCTGAAGGCTGACCCTCACCGAGGTGATACGACGGCAAAAATATTGCAGGGCATAAGCATTTTCTTGTTTATTCATCTGATTGTCATAAAGCAATAATCTGCTAAATACTTCACTAAGGGAATAGTGAACGTTGCTCAGACACCGTAGACGTGTACTTGATGACAACAAGGTTCTTATGGTATCTTAATTTTTTACGTGGTGCTGAGGCATGCAACGCTGGGCAGTATTGGAAAGAAACGCCAGACGTCTTCCCCAATTGGCACAGCACTTTAGAAACAACAATACACTATTTGGCTATGAGAAACATACCCCTTTAAGCACAAGTTTGGCAGGGTGAAACAGCGGGAATAGTAGTGTTCGAGCGCTCCCGTACCGAAAAATGCACTTGCTCTTCCTTGTGACGGAAAGGGCTGAATGCAAAAAGAGCTCGGAAATGCAGTCCGGCCGTGGCAAAAGCGAGCTCCGGGCCTCTACCAAGCAAGCGCAATGGTGCAGTGCGCGCT
Organism: Ixodes persulcatus; assembly: GCA_013358835.2. Classification (NCBI taxonomy): domain Eukaryota; kingdom Metazoa; phylum Arthropoda; class Arachnida; order Ixodida; family Ixodidae; genus Ixodes; species Ixodes persulcatus. Next base: position 689,625 of record JABSTQ010009168.1, read on the forward strand.
TCGTTAAGGTATACTCTCCTTAGTCCATAAAACCTGTTAATTCCTCGACAGAGCCATTGAGCGGACGGCCGCCGGAAAAAAAGGCGAGGAGCAGCGGGGAGCCGTTACACATTTGGCAGGCGAGGGCCACTTTTGGGACAACAAAGCACTTCGATACACTTCCCAAATAGAGAGCAGAGTTTTGCATTTGTTTTTCCTGAGCCGCCATGCCGCTATTCGCCGAGATTAAGCACGTGGGGAGCAAAGTATCCCGCGCCATGCAGGAAAGCCATCGCTCCGGTCGCTCTGCCGACGTTGCACGCACTCCGGCGCTGCTCCCCATGCTTCCGCTTGCTTCACCTCCTTTTTTGCTCTCCCTGCGTGGTGGAGCGCGAAGCGCCGCTATTCGCCGAATCCAGTCACGTGATGAACAAAGTATCCGGGGCCATGCAGGTAATCGGCACTACGGCAACCCGCCGAGGCTAAATACGCAACTGCGCTACCGTAGGTATCTATACACAGAAACTCTAGGGCAACCTACAGTTTCTGAATAACCTCCCAAGGGGAGCTGAATTTGCGCGTTCAGTCATCTTGAAATCTTATACGCGGAAAAGCCACTCGTCGCGCGTGTAAAATACGTGCTCAGGAGATTGCGGCCGGTAACCTAGCTGAATGCGGCGACTAGCGGTGCCGCACGCGGCGCCCCTATAGAAAACATAAAAAAAAAGAGGAGCCGAAAGCAGGGGAGCACACCACAGGCCGCGATTAAACCACAGTTAGTAGTCCGAGACACGACGAAGCACACCGGAACGCAGGCGTTCCAGTGAGCTTGCCCTCAATTATTTTCCTAGGCAATCAATTCGGCTCTTTAATTTGGAAGATTTCCCTGCTTAAAAGGAGCGCCTACGCTCCAGGTCCAACCACCAAACATCACAAAGCAGACGAGTGATGGAACAAAGCCACCGAAATGAACAGAGGACTTCCGTCCTACCAGAGCAGGCGATGAACCACTCTTACTCATCGACTCCAACCACCCAAGACAACAAGGTTCCTGATTTTGACGTCACCAGCTACTCACAGTCTACTGGCATCGCTCCTGCGCAACACGAGCGCGAGGCCAGCTATGAATCCATGGATGAAGCCCCAAGCACCGACAAACCCACTCCACGGTCATTTCATCATGCAAACGTGTCCTTTCAAAGTGTCCTCTCGAAACCAGTGGCGTAACACGGGAATTGGACAGCTTACAGGTCCTAATGAACAGACAGGTTCGACTGTTATTTTTGTACCAGTACATCCCGAAACCCAAGGATCAATAGCCTAAACCTTTCGGAGACACTTCAACAGCCCAGTCAGGAATGCACCCTAATGATTCGTCCTAACACACGCCTAAATTTGATTGCCCTCGATACACGCAATGCGCAGATTCCGCAAAACGTGCTCAAGGTTACTTCCCTGGGTAACGTGGGCGTGAAGGCATACGAGCCTAGCCCGCGCTCAGCTGCAGTATGTGTCATCAAGGAAGTAGATCTAGAGGTCACCGACGCTCAGCTTCAAGGAGGACTCAGGGCTCCGTCGAAGCCGGTTTTAAATGCTCGCAAACTTGGCAATCCTAGTTTCGTGACGGTGCAGTTTGCTTCCACAACACTGCCAAAATATGCTCTTCTATCTAACGTCTGTTACAGAGTATTTCCTTTCGAAGAGCGTTCTTTTTCGTGTGCGAACTTCAGCCGCAATGGCAACAAATCTCACATTTCTTCGAGAAAAAAATGTGCAACCAGTGTGGAAGAAAGCATGACCGAAGCAGCTCTCAATCTGAAGAGCCAAACTCTGTTAAGTGCGGCAGCTGCCACGACAAGCTAGCTCAAGCATGCCCGAACGAGAGGATCAGAAAAGGCTAGCAGAAGTTCGAAAACAAGGACACACCACAACCTATATTACCGTCCAGACTGATGTCCGACCACCATCAGCAACAACCTCAACTGAGCAATCTAGATTACTTCGCTCAGCTTACGTCAACGCTCACCGGGAAAGAAAAAACAACCAAACCGGGTCAATAGCAGCAAATTGTTGTGAACCGCACATGCAGTGGCTCTCTGAAAGACACGAACTATCGGCAGGCGCCTAATTTAGAGAACGAAGCTGAGAAATACGAGAACTCACGTCGGTTAGGAAAATAGCGCCAATCAAAACAGCATAAAAATAATATTCTCAAGTACGTAAGAATACAGCAACGAGGACATCAGGCACCTCGGAACCCAATATTGCAAAAACTGACAAGTCCTTCTGGAGCTAAGCACTCCGAATCTTTGTTGACATAGTGCACCGCTTTCTGAATACTCAAAAATCAGAGTGATCCACAATCATCCAGAAAGTTCTTGATCTGCTCACTTCTTTTATCTTTACCTGGATAAAGTAGAATATATTCAAGATAGTTTGAGATCAACGACTTGGTTTCAGCTGAATGCAAACGGCCTGCGGTTAAAACTTTCTGATTGTAAAAACTTGTTTGGAAATTACGATTTCCTCTACTTGCAATTACAGAACCTACCATTGGTGAGTATTCAAATTTCAAAATCTCGGGCAATACATTCATACCCTCAAGAAAGACATCCGGGACGAGCTGTGTGTTGTTAGGTACAGAGCACTTCCGTTAACGCGAACACGGGCATCTTGAAATATCAGGTAAGTCGAAAACCCCAAGTTATAAAAACCGGAAAGTTTTACCGGTTTTTATGGCCGAGTTAACGGGGGTTTTCTGTTGATGAAATATCTTATTTATGACATTGTTGATGTAGCCCTCAATGATACTAATGAATACGTTTGTGCAACTATATAAAACAAATCGCTTCGTATCACAGCACCTCCGCTTACATCGAGACACGGTGACATTTCGACTACAAACTACTGGAATATATTGTACTGAGTACTCCCTCCCCACGTTTTTCGTGTGGAGACTTCAATTCCCACCATCAGTTCTGGGGCAGCACCCAAAGCGACAAGCGAGCACCCCCTATTAGTGATGTCACAGGTGGTCTGTATTTAGTCTTGTTGAATGATGGAAGTCTGATATTTCACCGCGGGTAATCCGTGAATAGTGTTCTTGATTTGACGTTTTTCTCAGCTAGCTATCTAAAGCATATTGCTTTGTCAACGGATCTTGAAGCAATGGGGAGTGATCATCTAACGGTTCTAACATTTGTCCGTCGGTATGATACCAATATGAAACGGCATGCGATATCCGTCTTGGATTGGGACAAGTTTTCTCTGCCGGCAAAACATTGCATTTCTGCTTCAACCCCGAATGTTGAGTTGATACCTTCTATATCACAATGTATCATGTTGGCCACACAAAACATAATACTGCCCTTTAATCACACAGAGATTAATATGAAATATAAATTGTGTCGTGAAATCCGGAGACAAGCAGAAAGAAAAGCCAGACGAAAAAAGGACCCGGAAGATTATCGCAATCTTCGAAGGAAAACAAAAAAGGTACGCAACTATCTTGACGCGCTCTGCTAACGTCAGAGAAAGAGAAAGTTGCGCATCTCTGGACGCAAAAAAAAACTATTTCTGCTCCGAAGAGTTGTACGTGGAATAAGAACTCCTCCTTAACAAAGATTCCCATCCAGTGCCCTTGAATTAAGCCAAGGTTGTCCCAATATTGAGATTGCTGAGACGTTTTGAAGTCTCAATTCCCAGAACTCCTCCTACCCGATCACTAAAAAATATCCAGCAGTTGTATCGGTGACGGCAAAAAGATATACCCCTACATGCCTTTTACTCTTGAGGACCTGGGTCACACCTTGCAGGACTCCAAAAAAAAAAAACATTCCCATGATTCAGATGCCGTAACCTGCTATGCACTCGCACTATTGAATGAACACCGAAGACCAGACTCCTCGAATATTAAAACCAATAATTTTCTAACAGGTGTGCTCGCACATGACTGGAAGAGGGCCAAAGTTACTCCTGTCCTAAAACCTGGACGATCTCCTCTCGAGCTAAGGTCGTTTCGATCAATCGTGCTCACCAATAGGCGTATGTAAGACAATGGAGCGTATCATTCTGTCCAGAATGACGTGGTATCTCGAAAACTCAAAGGTTTATCTCGCAAAAATATCAGGGCTTCGCGCAAGGACGTTCCGCAACAGACAGTGTGATCGATCTCGTTAGTTAGGTTGAACAAGGTATTGGCTCGATGGGAAAAAGACTGTCGCCATATTCTTAGACATTCAAAAGGCATTTAATTTCATCACGCATGACGCAATTTTGACTACAATGACTGAGCATGAATTCGGTGGAAGAATCGTTAATCCTTTGATGCCCTAAACTTTACTTTAAGTCCCGCACATCCTACAAATTTTGGTGCGGATTTAGAACAGACGAAAAAACAAAAACCTGGTCTCAGAAAAACTAATTACCTTTATTTGTGAACGCATAATGATATCTTGCTCCTGACCAACGTTGGACATCTGCGGTACCACTTCACGGGAAACGAGTGAAAACGGTTGCGACTTGGGAGAGGGACAGGTGCATCTTGCATTTTGCTCAGAACAGGAACGTGTAACCAGTTTTGCAGCATTTGCACCTGTTCTTCTTTTCAGTGTACTGAGGCCAGTGGTGCGTTCCATCATACCTCACATCATATGTTGGTCTTGGCTTTAGTGGCCCAGCGATCTTGCTTGGAGATGCATTTTCATTTTCAAATGTGTCTGACCTTCTCTTCAAAGGCTTGGCCTTCACGTGTGCCAGGGCTTGTGCGATTTGAGAACGGAAAGCGAGCAGATAAAGGCTTCTTTTGAGGCAGAGTTGCGTGCATTGTCGCTTGTACACAAGATAAATATTTATTTTATGTTTTATTTTATGTGCAAATATCATCTAACCATAAACGTAATTCATAACCGAAGTTTTTAACCGCGGGTGAACTATAACAGATTCGCCACCAATTTGTCGTCACCAATACCAATGCTACCCACATATGCCCGATGTTGCTCCTGGGCAACATCATATTTGTCAGGCTGCTACTGAGCTGTCACAAAATGTAAGTTCATTTTCACTGCACATACGTCACTTTTAGTCAATCAGTAGGAGATTTCAATCAAGGATTTGTTTCTTTATCACATCCTGAATTTGTTTTCATCGATGTTCGCTCACCTGATACAGTGGCGGGACGAGGTCGCTCGACGGTCCAGACACGTGTAGCGGAAGATTAAAAGCGGACAAGTTACGCCCTCTGTTTTTTTTTTATTTCTAGAAGCTCAGGTCGCCTCGGCCTTGCGGCTGATAGCGCTATTGCATAGATTCGCGGGTTTCGGGGAGAAACAAAATCATGTTTGAGTTGTTGCTCCTGGGAAACGCTGGGCATCAAAGGGTTAACTGGGTGAAAAATTATCTAACACAGCGAGCTATTTTCATCCAAGCAATTCAGGGAAACACAAGACCTTATCATAGAACGAGGGGCTCCGAAGGAAGGCGTGTTAAGTCCTACGCTCTTTCCGACGGAATATTCCAAAGACAAATACACCTATCGACTTATGCAGACGACATATATATCTGGTAAACAGATTCAAATCGATTTGCCACTCAAAGAAGACTTGAACAGGCTCTTGCCGACGTTAGCCGATTCTAACGATAAGGTGGCATATTCATATTTCCAGAGAAAGCAGCGGCAATGGCTATCACACGAATGTAACGTTCCTTGGTCTAGTTGGAATCCCATCATATATAAGCCAACACAGAAGTTTCTCTGTTATATACTTGATAGAAACTTAATCTGGACTTAGCATATAAAATATCTGAAGTCAAAGGTTAAACAACCGGAAAGAATAAACACGAAAACGGGACCAACACTGACGCCTATAACTATGCGTCAGTTTTTGTCCCATTTTCGTGTTTATTATTTCCGGTTGTTTAAGTATATTTACCAACACGCTCGTTCTTAATGTTATTCAAAGCTTGGTTCCGCGTGCAATGTACTTCGCTGTCTGACAAGGAAAATTAGGGGCAAGTCATGCTCGTCCCTGTTAAAACTGCAGAACGCCTTGATTAATTTCATAATCATGTATAACCTGCCTTGCCTACAAAGCATATCGATCACGAACACCAAACGCAATCTGGGAGAAACATATCCAAATCGTTAAGGATTTTTTTTGGTGTGCCTGAGGAAACATCAGTTATTGGTACAAGAGCAGAAGCTGGAACACTTCCCCTGGCAATCATGCGTACGCAGGAGTCATTACGAGTGCATTTAAGACATAAATCGCAAAGCAAATGGAACTTTCTCGTGAATCTCAATCACAAAAAACCAGCTGTGGCATACGGTAAAGCCATCGAAGCGCAGGGTTCCGATATACCAGTTTCGACTAAATATTACGCAACATTATCTTGTCCTGTCTGGACAATACCAATGCCATTAATTGATACCAGACCCAAACCAAATCAGTACACCCGCAAACATTTAAGCTGCAGCACACACTGAGTCACATCCACTGCACGTATTCACACTAGCCTACATTTGTACACGGACGGATTTTTGTGTACCGGCACATCGTCGTCTGCAATAGTAATTCTTGCGCTGAAGACAACTTGTAGGTACGAACTTTCTCACGGTGTTCCTTCAGCAGCAGCGGAGTTGCACGGAATAAAGATGGCACTCCAGTGTATTAACCCGCAAGCAGCCTCAGAGGGTCATTCTGACTGATTCACGCGCTTCTCTGCAATCACTAAGGCATTCACCTGCCACTTTATCAAATCCACAGTTGGGTTTTGAAGTTTTATTTACTTATGAAACTATCGAAAGAAATGGGCATCAGGTAGTGTTGCAGTAGATACCAAGGCACATAGTGAACTGGGAATGGGACTGCAGATGCTGCTGCTGCTAGGAGACATTCAATGGAAAATTAGGTTTTTTGGGAAAAGGAATTTAAGAAGCTATGGATATCCACAACATACCACTACAAGCCCCTTTTTAAAATCGACTACTGCGGCAGAAATATATCTTCACAAAATTTAGCAAGAAACGTAGAAACACTCTATCATTGCATTCGTTTGAATGTCGCCTACACGAATAAACAAAGACGCAAGTATGAACAAATGTCAAGCCCGAAAGGCCCGCAGTCTCAGGTAAAAGAAGATATAAACGACACTTTTTTCTTAGTTTCTCCACATATAATGAAGAACAGGTGACCCTATTGAGCAAACTCTACTACTTACCAGCGAACCTTACAGTTCTGAGACGGTCTCAGGTACCTGGGAACAACAACTGCATCAAAGAAGGGCGTTAGATGCATTATTAAAATTTCTTCACACTACCAATCTGATTGACCGATTATAAATAATCTTGTAACATAACCAAAAGAAATACTATTATTATCATACGTGTACTTACCTCGACAGATTATGAAGACGCATAAGTTTTATTTGTTCAATGCACAGACTGTATAACAATTATGTTTATTATTTCTACGATTTATGTTAAGATTGAAGGTGTTGAACACACGCTGTGATTTGAATCTTCCTGTGCGAGTGTGCATAAGTGCCTGCTCCTGTCAATCTAGAAGTATTGTGCTGCGTCTTGATTGTGGTATACCGGAACTTTGACTTTTGTATAGCAACCCATGACGTATGCCTTCTTGAGCTATCTTTTTTCTCCTTTTCCCTTCTCATGCGGAGTAGCCAGCCGGAACGCACTTTCTGGCTAACCGTCTCTTGCATTTTTTCCGAATCATTACAACAAAAAACCAGGCCGCGTGCAACGTCAACTCCCCTGCACGGCGCATAATTGTTTGCTCCTCACGTGATCTCTCTAGGCTTATAGCGGCGCGGCGGCACGTGGAAAACAGACGCGCCACTCTGGCTCCCGTCGGGAGACTATACAGTAACTCTAGGGCAACCCAAAGCCATTCATACTGAGAGGGTTTTGTAAATGGGCCGAGCTTGTTGCTCGCTAGAACCAGCGGATTTCGCGATAACACAAAACGGAGTTATTTTTTTAACTTTTTTTATTACTGAGCCTGAGTCAGAGCCCCAAAATGCGGACGGAAATAGTCTTCCCCCGGTTGCCAGACAACGCTGCTGTGGTTGCCAGGTTTTCGAAAACCCCTTAAGAAGGCCAAACTCTGTCAGTATAAACGGCTCGGTGGCAACCCTTCAGCGAGCGCCCACAATGCGAGCGGTGGCTTCTTCGCGAAACAACAAACCGCAGTCTATGGCCTCTGCGATATTCGCACGCTCGGACGTGCAGGAGCAAACTCAAATGGAAAAAAAGCGACGCTGAGTACACGATAGGTTTTTCTTGACGACACTGTAAAAGAACGTTCGAGAGGATCGGCGAATATCCGGTCAGTGGCTGTAGCAGCGACGGTACCCGAAGCGATCTAACTCATCGTGGGCCTGTACAAAAGTTGTAATTGAAATAAAAAAAACAACCCGTAATGTAATAAACATAACTAAAGTGCAGAAAACGGTGTACGTACCCCACGGGTCCCATTTTCTTTATAAAGGCACACGCGCGTTCCGCTCGAATTTACAGAACTTCATAAAATGTAGAACGGAGTGTATGTACAGTGCCCCTCAAGCTTAACGCCGCCACCGATTTCCCAAACATTGAGCTCGTGTCGGCTACTTACTGTTAAATTTGTCACCAAAACGTTCGGGATGCCTTCTGAGGATGGAATAGAAATCGGGAGCCCAAAGATTCTTCAGATAATTCAATCGGCTGCCGCAGGGACTACCAGAAATGGCAAATGCCGTGGCGGCGTTAAGTTTGAGGCGCACTGTACGTACGCCACTGGCCACACTATCATTATACAGGCACACGCTTGTTCCTGTCTCAGGTTTTTATCGTACTCCTTTTTGTATTTGGCATTGAAGTCATGAGGCAGCTTGTCTGCGGTTTACCCATATATCTTAAAATAACAAAGTGGTTGTGCCTATGAAATGGTTGGCATATTTTAATATATGGTAGCTGGAGTTACATGCACACGCTTTTCGAATGAATATAATATCAGGAACGTGTCGGCTGTGAAGCAGCAACAATTTATGGTTCTTCTAAATACGAGATATCCTGTCTTCACTATTTCTTCCGGCGTTGGCTTCCTCGTTATCACTGTAATTTCCACAGGCAATACTTTGGTGCTTATTTACGCCCAATACTGTGATTACGAAAGTAATCGCTTGGGAATTAATCAGCGACTGTCCGTAAACCGGGTAAAAGTAGCCAGTTTTCTTAAACTGGACAATATCTAAAGACGCTTCTAAAAAAGAGCTGGCTTGCCAAAAAAACTTGAAGTTTTGAGGCAGTTGTGCTACAAACTATTTTACCACTTATTGATGCAACTCGCATATAAAGCCCAGAGTGGGAGGTCACGCAAAAAAACACTATTTTATTTTTTGACGTTGCACACGTCGCACTTTGTCAGAGTGGGTAAAAAATACACACGGAGGTTACAAAAGAGTACAAGATTTTACGTCAGATCGTATGAAAGCGATAGGTCCACAGCTGGTGTAGAGTGAAGCAGAGAGTCCATGACAAGTGAAGGTAACGACAAAACCTTTTATACAGCGGAATCAGCAGCAAACAACAAAAAAACACAAAACTCATCAATACATCCATTGCAGCGAAATGCAACTGTACTGACGAACGAAGTTAGCCAGAGAAAGAGAAAGCACCAGTGTCAGAAAATATTTTTACAGCGGAGCTGTTAAGGGCTAGTTTCCCCAGGATTGTGTTCGTACTCAAATGACCTGATGACGCAAAACTCTGGACAGCTACCGCCATCTATAAGCGACGGCGGCAACCAGACAACCGGCTTCCCCGGTTGTTTGGTTTGCGCCGTCATTCATAGATGGTGGCAACCTTTCGAGCCTTTCCAATCTGGCTTGCCAACTTGCGGCCGGCCATTTCTTCATTCCCACCATTGTACAGCTTTGCTGGTCTTCCTTCTTCGCCAGAGTGGAAGGGCTTAAAGTTTTTCTCCGACCTTCAGTCCGCCAAAAAAAAACGAAGCTTGGCTGGCCGACGACGACCGGAGTTGAAGCCTCGACGAATACAATTTCTTAACGAACTCAAAGCACACACGCCGCAAATGGCCAGGATGGCCACAACAAACAACAAAAGACACCAGTACAAAAACAAATTACAAATACCATTAAAAGAAACGCCGCGAGGCAGCATAAGCACCCTAGTGACCGCCGGCCAGCCCGGCCGCTCACGGCTGACGCAGTTTGCAAAACATTTCGCATCTGTAGGCCACCACTCTGTACCATGCGCCTGCCGGTGTACATACACAAGGATTTGCGAAAAAAACTTTGACCAAAACAAATTCCCGCCTGGTTAAAGAAACGAAGTTTCCAGAGGCATTCGGAATGACCTTCTCTTATTACACCAAACCAAAAGCCTACCTCAAACCGTCTCTGGAGCGAAACAACAGAAACATGAGCAGGAGTCAATAAATCCAGAAGGAGTCCCACCGTAAAAATGAAAAACGCGCAATAATGGCACAGTGCACCGAGGTGTGACATCTCAACAAACGATTCTCCCCGCACAAAAAGCGATACTTGAGTACGTCAGTTGTTGAAGTCTCAGTGGCGCCTTCCTACGGCAAAAAGGCTGGTTACGGGAAAAGAAAGATAAACTAAACAAAAATCGCAAACAATGGTGACACATATTCACTAATTAAACAGTACCTCCCTGTGCAGTGGCTTCGAGTGGAGTCTCTTTCTCTATAATGCCTTGTCTATCACAGTTATTCCTATGTTTGGTAGGTATGACCTTACAAATTTCTTTATAACTATATCCTTGAAGTGATTGTGGTATGGTCATCTCTTGCAGGGCATGCAAAGAAGGGGAACTGCTCTCAATAGGGTAGAATTATCGATGTCAAGCGTTTAAGCGCACTGGATTTCTTACATGGAGGACTGTAATATCAAGAGCTTTCTTGATAGTTACAACAAGTTCCGCAAACTCTGGCCTTCGAAACGTCAGGTCCCCCCTTGTCTGCAAACTAACGAGCTCCATACATTGTAACGACAGTTTAACGTAACTTACACGCAGATTAACGACACTGTAAACAGAAGTCAAACTATAAAATGTATAATTTACGCCGACGATACGAATGTATTGTTACAAGTGACTGCTGTATTGAACTAGCAAATAGGGCTAATGAAACTCTCCTGGAGCTGGGTTAAGAATAAACGTAAAGAAAAACAGGGCAGTTTTGTTTCAACCAAACAACAAAAAGGCTTCTATCACAGACTATATCGTGTTTGGATTCGACCACCATCGATGTTTTTTTCTAGCGCTAAGACACTATGTGTTATATTCACGGAAAAAAATGACATAGAATCACCATGTAAATTATACTCTGGTAACGTTGTCACGAATTGTTGGCATATTACGCCTTCATCGCTCTGTTCTGCCAACAAGTGCTAAAATAATTATATATAACTCATTACCTATTTTGAATATACACTATTGTTAGAATGTATAGGAAAAGACTATCAATGCAAATATAAATAATTTATTTGTGCCTCAGAGAAAAAAAATAAATTACGTATAATAAAGAATGACTCATGTGATTAATCTAGCAGATCTCATTTCCAAAGTTTAAATATATTGCATGTATCTAATTTATATATGTACAGTTCATGCCCAGGTTACAAGTCAAATGAAATTAGTACTTCTGCCATGGTCAAACTACCATCTGTGACCATGAGAATTTCTGCATACACTACTCGCAACTCAGAAAACCACAAAGTGCCGAATTGGAGAACGGTTTCAGGTAAGCCGTTATTGTACAATCGTGCCAACCTGCTTAATTTTCCGAATACTCAAAGCGTGCTATGTTTAACATTTACACTGAAACAAATCCGATATTTTTTTTAAATGTAATGTCATGAATATGATTAATGAAAGTTTTATCTAATGGCCAAGGGTGATGTTGGGGTACTGCATATGTGTTCGAAATAAGCTTAGTAACAACCTATTATCGGTGCTCAATCATGTTTTCTATGTCCCTTAATTAGACTATTTTTGTTGCTACAATTAATCTCCTTTATTTATTATTGATATTGTTAGAGTTGAATTTGTGCCATGCTACAACGTAATTTTTTGAATTGTTGGACTGATTCAGTTCGTTCTTTGTGTTTTCACCAATATGCTTTTTGTTTATTTTGTGCTATTTGCTGCCACTGCTGATGACTTTAAGAGAGGGGCGAGAACTCGTCATATTGCATTTATGTAGCCTTTCTTGTCGCACTCCTTTCATCACGATGCAGCATGAAGACTATAAAATGTATTTATTTATTATTTTAATAATAATTATTATTATCTTATTATTATTATTAGTAGTAGAAGTAGTAGTGGTAATAGTAGTATTAGTAGTAGTAGTAGTAGTAATGTTATTAATATTATCAACTATATTATAGAATGTTCGGTTTACCTGAGTGACAAAGGCAGTACAGTTAAACCGCAGAACAATCGACTTTTCGCGAGCAAGAACCGTTAAAACAAATATTCAGGACGGAACGGAAAGGTAACTAAAAATCAACAAAAAAACTAACCCTGAGCAACTCCAGTAAAATCGGCTTTGCGTACCCTTAGTGGTACCTTCAACACAACAAGAATGTAAGAACTTCACCCACGTCAGAAATTATGCTGAAAAAAGTGCGGTAAATAAAAAAAAAGGAAGATGGTGGATGAAGTTTCAGGCCAGCCTTGAGAGATGCATCTATGCCTTTATGAATCGGTTCAGGAAGATGAGATATCCCACCAGGGCGCGTAATACAATCCAAGCCGCGTCCCACTTGAGAAGACCCAGGCTGGCACCACCTTGAATGGTTTCCGTAAGAGCCTACTGCATGCTTCGAACGCCAAGCCGACTACCGTAACGACCTTCTCAAATTCAATGGCCGCAGGCAGTCGTAAGAGGCGATCTTGAAGTGAGACCATCTTCAGTGACACGACGTATTGGGCCAGCCTTCCTGGTTCCGAATATAATGCAATCTCTCTCCAGATGATTTTTTTTTGTGGCCGGCCGATTTGCCAGGCGAGTCCAGACTTTTTATTCGACTGACAAGACACACCTAAGCAGTCTGGTCCACCTGGCCCCACGTTGTATGATATTTGACAAAACCGTCGGCGGACACCCTGTGCTACACTTAGCTAGATCTTATGGAAGTTGTTGAGCGCCACTGCGTTTCAGTGATATCTTTTTCTAGTCCTGGTAGGTCTCCATGGGTCACTAAAAATCATTAGCCTCTTACATCGTAGGTGGAGGTTGTTTGGAAGGTGAAGATGCAGAATCGTCCTAAGCTTCTAGCCATGCTCAGATGTACAGACCATTGCCGAGAAGGCTGCTCGCTCTACCAAGCGCGTATTATATTGCACAAATTGTTCCTTAATATTGAGATACCAACGTGATATGAAGAATGTAATTGCTTTTGCTACTCAACGGAGAAACATCAATCAGCTCAACTCAAGGCCACCTGACATACTGTTGTCTATACTTTCCATTGGTCGTTTTTAGTGGACGCTGCTCACCGAACCTATCCGACCGGTTAGTAAGCATTATGTTCGTCCGCATTCAAATGGCGTGTCTGCATTTTGTGTGTGTGTAGTCATGACAAGTCGCGTAGAAGGACAGATGATCCTGTAAAAAATTACCACTCTAGATTGCGCGCCTATCACTCCTATTTTTTAATACCAAACTTCTAGTTACGTGACAGCCTCACCATCGGATTAAGTTATAGCTAATACCACGTTGCACAATCACCAGAGGGAGCATTATCTCCGCGCCCTGCTTGCAAGCCGTTATACGTGTGCACATTGAACCCTGCAACGTCCTAACCAGCTGCGAGCTGGCGGCTGCACATATTGACGGCCGGATGCTCCAGTTTTATCGCTGCACCTGGCAGGTGCCGCCAGACCCCGGCATGGCCTAAGGTTTTGTTTTTCCCAGACCACATCCGTTTAGATTGTAAAATATTTCGAGAGATCGAATTGAGATCGACATATGGCGAGAGCATATAACGACAAATGTACCAACTCCGGCGGCCCATAGACGCGCCAGTATCTCTACGGTAGAATAAATGGCCATGAACCTGATAATAAAAATTTGCCAAACATGGGGCTTGCACATCCGTTACACCAAAAAGCATGCGTCTTTCTTGCTTTTGTGTAAAAACAAATTCAAAGATTGATACTTAATCATGCTTAAACAAATATTTAAAAAAAACGCACATAAGAAACCTGAGACGGCAAATATAAGAAAAAAACGGCCAGCACACCACAGTCTCTAACGCAGCTGACATGTAGCGGTTGAAACGCGCCAATAAATAAACATTACAACGCAATAAAAAAGAAACAAAGTGCCAAAATGCATACAGATAAGCCTACCAACCTCTAGCAGACAGACCAAGCTACTGCCAAGGCTCAACACCTCGTCAGGACGAAGTAAAGGACGACGCTGAAGCTTTGCCTTTAAGAGAGGAACCATAGCTAAATATAGAACCCCGCTCGTTCGCAATATGTGCAAGCAAGTCTGCGTGGCCTAGTTGGTGGTGTGTCTGGCACGGGAGCGAAGTTTCGCGGGTTTGATCTCGCTCCTCCTAAAATTCGTCGAATGTTTTATATAAAGCGAATGAATTAGCTATCGACCAATCAGGATTTTTTCACCCCACCGACGCCGACACCGACGCCGGCTTTTCTGTGACACGAGCTCCGTAAAGTAAGCTATTTAATCCGCCCTAAATTACTGAATAAAACCACACCCAGCAGGGGTGAAACCATTTCGGAAGAGCTCACGAACCATCTAACGTTTAAATCCCCTATATTACATGAATTCGCTATCTCGCAAACCTAAAATATCACGAAATATTACAAAAAAAAAAAACACTTCATCCGCCGTTTTCCTTTTTTAAATGTTTTTATCGCAACTTTTTCGGCATAATATTAGAGGTTTCTAAGCTTATTACATTTTTGTTGTGTAGGAGGCACTGCTAAAGGTAGCCAAAACCGATGTTACGTGAGTTGCTCAGCGTTACTTTTTTGCTATCTTTCCATTCCGGCCTGATTTTAATTTTTAGCGGTTCATGCTCAGGAGTAGTCGATTGTTCTGCAGTTTCACTGTACGTCATTCACCAGCCACGTAAACCGACGTTTTGTTATACATTTAATAATAATATAATAATATTAATATTAAATACATTTTATTTTCCATCGCGTTACATTTGTGATGGAAGGAGTGCGAGAAATATGCTGCATAAATGCATCTTGACGAGTTCTCGGCCCCCTCCTAGTCATCAGGAGTGGCTGCAAAAAGCACAAAATAAACAAAAAGCACATTGGTCAAAACAAAAAGAACGAAATTAATCAGGCCAACAATTCAAAATATGACACTGTAGCACGGCGCAAATTCAACTCTAACAACTAATAACAAAACAAATAAACCTAATTAGAGAACAAAAAAGGCACCTATTAAGGGACATGAAGAACATGATTCAGCACTGATAATAAAGTGGTACTAAGCTTATTTCGATCAGACATACAATAGCCAAACACACACCTTGGCCATCACGTAAAACTATGATTAATCATATTCATGACATTACACTTTTAAAGAACGATCGGATTTCTTTCGGTGTGGATGTTCAAAATAGCCTATTTTGAGTATTCAGATAATTAAGTAGGTTGGCAAGAATGTACGATAACATCTGCTCACCGTAAGCTTCTCTGCAATTGGGCACTTCCCAGGTTTCTAAGTTGCGAGTGGGATATGTAGAAAATCTCATCGTCAGAAATGCTAGTTTCACAATGACAGCCGTTACTCATGTCATTTGACCTGTAACCTAGGCATTAATGGTATTTATATAAGTCATACGTATGCAATTTATTCAGACTTTGAAAAAGACATCTGCTAGATGAATCATATGGGACATTCATTATTATTCGTAATATATTTTTCTGAAAAATAATTATTATATTTAGATTTGCATTAGTAGTATTTCCCTAGACAAGTGTGCTATAGATCACATGCCAAATAAGTCATGACTTATGAATCGTTAAGTTAGTCCTTACTGGCAGAATAGAGCGATAACGGTGTATTATGCCAAAAACTCTTGACAACTTTACCAGAATATGATTTACATGGCCATCCCAAGTCATTATATCCGCAAATATAAAACCAAGTATCTTAAAGCTTGTAAAAAACCCTATAATGGTCGAATCCAACACGATATCTGCCTTGATAGAAGCATTGTTATTTTTTGGTTGAAACAAAACCGCCTTGTTTTTTCACATTTATTTTTAACGCGTTAGATAGGCTCCCACTAACCCAGCTCCAGGAGAGTTTGATGAGCTCTATTTGCTGGTTCAATATAGCAATCACCTGTAAAAAATAGAGTCGTATCGTCGCGTAAATGATATATTTTATAGTTTTATTTACGTTTAAAATGTCATTAGTCTGCTTGTAACTTAGGTTACAATGTCGTTACAATGTTTTTGTCTCGTTAGTTTGCAGACAAGTGGAGACCCGAATTTCCGAAGGCCAGAGTTTGCGGCACTTCATGTAGCTAACAAGAAAGCTCTGGATATTGCTGTCCCACATATCTGGAAGCCAGTGTGCAAAAAAAAAAATGACAGCAATAATTCCCCAAGCAGCACTGATTTCGTCCAAGCATTGGCCATTGGCTGGCGATGGTCTCTTGGCCAATGGCCGAAGATTGGTTATTCATCGGACAATGCTAGGCCGAAGGATGATGGCCAGTGGCCGACTAA
Organism: Ixodes persulcatus; assembly: GCA_013358835.2. Taxonomy (NCBI): domain Eukaryota; kingdom Metazoa; phylum Arthropoda; class Arachnida; order Ixodida; family Ixodidae; genus Ixodes; species Ixodes persulcatus. The sequence goes on from JABSTQ010009168.1 coordinate 706,384, forward strand.
TCGGCTAATGGACTTTCCATTATCAGGCCTCTGTCTGGCCACTAGCCAAAAGATCATTGCCGTGGCATTGGCCAATTATTGGCTAAAATTGTGCTCCATGGGTATACTTTATTTAGACAAGTGCCCGCTCTTAGCATGCCCTGCAAGAGATCACCATGAAAAAAACACTTCAAGGATAGGTATCGAGAAATTTGTAAGACCATACCTAGCAAACGTAGGAACAACTATGACAGACAAGTTTTCCTACAGGAAGCAACTTCCCTCGAAGCCACTGCACAGGAAAGCTGCTGCTTATTTTTGTGAAACTGTGTAACGATTTTTAGTCATTTTGTATAGTTTATTCTTCTATTTCTCCTAGCCAGCGGAGATAGCTTTTCGTCATGGGACGGTGCCACTGAGACGGCAACAATTTGCGAACTCTAGTACCGCAGTTTGTTTGGGGAGAATTGCTTTGTTGAGACGTGAAATCTCAGAGAAGTGTGTAATTATTGCGCGTTTTCATTTTTAGGGTGGGACCCTTTCTGTGTTTACTGACTCCTTCGAATGTTTGTGTGGTCTCCCTCCGGAGGCGGTTAGAGGGAGGTTTTTGGTTTGGTGTAATAGAGAAGGTCATTCTGACTGCCTGCAAGAACTTTGTTTGTTGACCATGACGGAAAATATTTTGTGACAAGGTTTTCTCCGCAAATCTGGACGATGCCACCAGCAGACGGATGGTACGAGTGGTGGCCTACAGATGCGAAAGTTTTGGCGAACTGCGTCAGTCATGAGCGGCCAGGCTGGCCTGCGCTCGCCTTGGATCCTCATGCTGTCTCTTGAAGTTCTTTTAATTTGTCCTTGTACGTTTTCTTTTTGTTGGACTTGCGCCCTGTGTTGCCCGTTGTTGCCTGGGTGACCTTTTACGGCGTGTGTGCTTTGAGTTCGTTAAGCGATCGTCTTTTTCGAGGCTTCATCTTCGGGCGTCGTCTGCAAGCCAAGCAATGCTTTTGGCACACTAAACGTCGGAGAAAGAAATAGTTTGTGATACAGGAGTTTTTCTCTTTCTGGGGCAAACCTTGTTTCGACCCGACGAACATTAGTTTTCCTTATTATTTGCTTATTAATAAATAGTATTGGTCCGGGGATGCTTCTGCCTGGCTGCTCGCGTAGGTATTTTGTTGGGGTGATTTGTCATAGCGAAGCTCTCAGACGCTTTATTTTAGGGTCGTCGTGTTCGCACGCGTCTTGTAGGTTCAGTTTTTTTTTTATTTTAGTTATTGAGCACATACCCAGATGGCACAACCGCCCTATCACTGTCGTCCCTGGCACCAAGGTACGAGCCGCGTGCATTTTTCTTTTGCGGAAACAATTTGGCTCCATCCAACCGTCAGGACGTGTCCTTTCTTTTCGGCCTTAGCGCACCAAGTCCGCGCCTCACCTTCTGCTGCCTTTTTAGAATGTGAACTTTTTGCTTCCGGCATCCCTGAGTGGGCCCTGCGAGAAGCTTAGAGAGTTTTTCTTTCTAAACTTGTTCAATAGCATTCGGTGGAACGAATTTGTTATTAGTTTTCGCTTTTTGCCGTTGGCTGCTGATTCCGCTTTATTAATGATTTTTGTTTCTTTTTTTTGCCGTTAGCTCCACGTGTAATGGCCCCTCTGCCTGACTGTACACGGGCTATGGACCTGTCGTTTTCAACCGGTCTAAACTAACATATTTAAATATTTTCAGTAATTTTTGTTTATCTCGGTGTTTTTTTTTTACCCACTCTTTGAAAAAAATGCAATATGTGGAAATTCTCAACATAAAATAGTTACTTTTGGCGACCTCCCATTGCCTGTTTTCCGAGCGAGTTGCGTCAAACAAATAAGGTTTTTTGTACCACAGCTCCCTTATAATTGCAAGTTTGTTGACAAGCCAGCCCCTTTTTATAACCATCGTTTACTATTGTCGAATTTACGAAACCTGGCTATTATTTCTCGGTCTACGAAAACCAGGCTATTGAACCGAACCCGAACCGTGAACTGAAAACCGGAAAAAAACCGTTATTTTCGCGCGAACCGAAGTTGGCCCGGAACGAAATAAGTTTTTTCGCTCCGGAGCGGAACCGATATGTTTTCCATGCGGTTTTCGGTTCATACGCGAAGTCAGGTTGCGTGAAAAGTGCGTGGCGAAAAAAAGAGTAACCTGAAAAGTAAGCAAAAATTGAAAGAAAAACATTATTTTCGCGCAAACCAGAGTTAAACCGGACCTAAATAAATCTTTTTTTCGTTCCTGGGGGAAACTGATCAATTCGTTTTGAAGTGTGTCGTTCATGTGGGAAGTCAAAAAGCGCAAACAATTGGCAGCGGAAAGCTCTGTAACGTTCTATTATCAGGTTTTCACATAGCGGTGGTCATCATAATTTATAAAGTTCGTCTTGAGAGTTCAAAGGATATGAGCACAGTAACTATAAATTCTTCGGGATTTCTAGTGTTACGTATTTCTTTATTAAATGCCCACATTCGTCCCAACCTTTTCTTGGCGACCGGAAATGGCATATCAAAGAAAATATTACGGTAGGACATACCAAATTCGTACGTCAGCAAAAGTGGCCGCCAATTAATGAGCCTGTTTGGTGGCAAAACGATGAGTTGGGCTAGTTGGTTTTTCATCTCGGACTAAACGCAAAAACGAAGAGGTATAGACAACACGCCTAGTGTTGTCTATACCTCTCTTTGTCTTTTATTTTTTTGGCGTTCAGTTTAAGCTTTGTTTTGTGTTTCTTATCTTCAATTTAGTAGAGCTCTGTGTAATTTACTTCAAACGACTTGATTTTATTGTACAACTGATCGGATAAGAAAGCGATACATAGGCCGATGGATATTTTAGAATCTGCACTAGTTGCCAGACTGTGGCGAATCTGATTTGCTTTCAAAATACATCAGTGCATTTAATAACCTATCCGAAATTAAAGTCTAGCACCGGGATGGGGAGGGGGGATTCAATCAAAAGTTACAGCTAAAGAAAGCAGCAAAACAGCTTCGATCTCTGGTAGCAGAAACTGCAAGGACCAAAACGTTTTCTTCTCAGAAACACAAACATTAAGGCGCACAGCTTTTCTGAGCACTGCTAGACAAGGAGCCGCGGCATTCAAGGGACGCTAACGTGTTACAGTTTTGGGAGGAGAGAAGAGAGCGCCATCCAGAACTCTACCCATTGGCGCAAGTAGCCCTGGGAGTGCCTGCGACCCAGGTCAGCGTGCAGCGAGTCTTTTCTGCACTGCAGTTCATTCTATCGTCTCAGAGGTGCCGTCTATCCCCGTATACGAATTCTTCGGTCAGCTGCCTGACATTGAACTGCGCTGTCACCCACGTCCCGAGGTGCCCCAGCACTAGCTCGTTCGTTCGACACAGTAACGCGAGCCTTTGCTTTCTATATGTAACAATATGAATAGTTTATCTTTTTCTGTCGTCAATTGTTTTGTAGCGTGTGAGTACGAACCGGTTCGAACCGGTTTCAACCTTTATTTTTTCACTCCGGCGTTAAACGGGAGTTTAACCGTTTTTCCTTAACCGGAACGAAAACCGGAACGAAAAACATTTCGGTTCGACATCCTGACGAAAACTGTCAGATCAATTGCCAGGCGGTTACTTTCGTAATGAGTGTATCAAGCGTAAAAAAAGCATCAAAGTATGACTTGTGAAAACTACGTAAAAACGAGGACACCAGCGCCGGAAGTAATAATGCCGACAGATTCTCTCGAATTTAGAGCAACTCTAATTCGTTTCTGCTGCACAGTCGTCACGTTACCGAAAGTTAATGCATTCGAAAAGCGCGTGCGTGTAGTTCCAGAGACCACACCTTAAAATATGTCAACCATTTCATAAGCAGACCAACATTGTTATTTTAAGACGTATAGGTAAACCGTAGAAAAGCGGGCTTATAGCTTTAACGCCAAAGTGAAGTCGGGGTACGATAAGAAACAGGGCTTGTGTATTTTGATCTTTAAAATTTAGACGAGCTGTTAGACAATCTCCCTAAGAATGATGGCGGTGAATTAGCTCATGTACGTATTCCGATGCTCACGTCGGTGCACATCGCTTCGCAACTGAACAAAACATAGAGCCCCGATCCCGGTCGGATTTGACGTATGTACGAATTAATTTAATGCGAAGCTCGTAAATCAGAAAGGAAAAACCATGTTTTAATAATAAAGCCAAAAACGACGTGGAAGGAGCGCTAACTGACAACTGACATTTAGTACTCATTTAATATTTAATTTTATAATTTAATTCTCGTTTAAATTAAACAAGTTAAATTGAAATATAGATTTATTACTAATTTAATAATGCGCTTCAATGTTTCATACTTATAATAAAATACTCCCTAAATTAAACAAAAAATAAATTTAAATATGAATTGAATACTCCTTTAATAATGCGATTGAATATTTATTATGTAGAACCAACTATCCCGCACGATGATCTTAATGTAGAACAAGAGTGTGTCTGTATAATGAAAGTGTGACCAGTGGCGTACGTACACTCTGTTCTACATTATAGTAAGTTATGAAGGCTGGCTCTGCTGCCAAAAAGAGAGTTTCGAGCTTGAAGTGCGAGGACTGCTCGGCGATCCTCCGGATGTCCTACGAGTCTGCAGGCTCCCTAGCATCATTCACTCGCTCGTGCGACAATGGAGGCCTCCCATACCCAGCGACACCACTCTAAGCGTTTGTCGAACGGCTCGAAAATATCTTCAGAATATGTTTTAGTAAGTTTGTACTACACAAGATAAGCATACTAGATGTCCTCACTATGATCAATGATCAAGGCAAAGTTCCCACAAAGCACAGGACTAGGATGTCCTGCTCAAAGCAGCAAGCCGTGCGCAGATTTTCTGAGCTTTTACATCCACACCCGCTTGCACTTTTTCGCTGAAGTACTAAAGCTGGCAAGAGCTGCGAAACCGCTGACAATTAAGTACATGAATATGAGGCGCGGGACATGACTCCTTTAAGGGGCGAAACTTGTGCGCGATTAAAGCTTTTTTTAACAATTTTTTTTCGGTTTTTACGATTAGTTTTTGGTGCTTTCTTTTTATGATTTGTGTATACATATCTTTTCGTGTGTGTTGTTTGTTTCTAATAAATACGACTTTTTCTTCTCTATCATCCTGGATTGTGATGTCCCGAATTTTGCGCTCGTGTTGTAATATAAAAAAAACGCAAAAAAAACAACAGATGTTTAATTTAGTTATTTTCTAGGCTTAGAATCCATGGAAATAACGTTCTATATTAAATCCCCCCAAAAAAGCGACCGTGCGCTACAAAAAAGTTGTTGGAAAAACGCTTTGTAGGTACAACAATTTGTGTGTTGAGAGCCACTCGCTCATTAAAGCACCAAAGAAGCGGATCGGCCTAAACGCGCTTCTTTGGATCGACTGCGTGAGTTCGCTCGTAACGGCGGAAGGTTCTACCGCGCTACATGAAAAATTAGGAAACGACATGCCAAGGCAAAGTTCCCACAAAATGACGGAAGGTTCTACCGCGCTACATGAAAAATTAGGAAATGACATGGTATAACACGGGAATTATAGGTAACTTTATGGCACTCTTAAACATATTAATTTAATTTAAATGGCGGTCATCGCACAGAACTTTGCATGAGTGAACGGAGCGGAGCCGGAGGGGCCGCAGAACTCCAGGGGAAGGCGGTGGTGGCGCTCTCTACTAGCAGCCACAGGAAAAGCAACCTCTCCGGCCAGTTTTGCGCCCAAAATATAGCCCTCATTTTTTACCTCTATATTTGTTTTTTTTTAACAATCTTTTTCCATCTAGGCTCTTAAAATAAAAAAAGATATATTATTTTCCTTTGCATGTATCCTTTAAGCTTCCACCGAATTCGGCACTCATGATTTTATCAAATTACTTTGCAATGAGGCGCCGTACTTATCTTTTTTTTTTTTCAATGGGACTTGGCCGCGTGCTAGACAAGCTCGCACTGTTGCATATACTCCGTTTTACGTGGAGTTCGGTCGCAACCAACGATACTGTCCGGTGAAGCCTATAAAGCAGTTGGAAAAGCATATTGTCATGGCGCTCCTCGTTTTTTCGCGTTGCTGTCGCCGGTCAAACCAATCTGAAAGTAGAGAGCGCAAGATCACGCTAATTTCACTGTGTGTGATTCGTTTTGGAGGAAGTAGAAAAGGCACAAAAACGACGAGAGATTTGATGACGCACTTTTGGATGCTACTTGATTAGGTTGAATCCTATTGTAGCGTAAACTGCGGTCGAACAGTTACGCCTCAAGCGGCACAGTTTTACCTGGGGGGAAACCAAACCGAATTTTCTTGTTTGTTTTTGATCAGAGATATCGAAGATGTCAGTTCAAAGGCCGCTCCTCGTGCGACGAAAGTGCGGAAAGATCAAAGCCCTCGTGGTCTAGACCGTCCATGACGAGGATCAATTCCGTTGTTATGTTGTGTTAGTAAACACCGGGCCACGGGAACAAGAATCTTGATAAAGCGCCCCCATCTCTCACTGGTGGCATGGTGGCATCATTCTGGGGAATGACTCTGCCAGTAAAATACGTGTCTGAGAGCGCTCCCCACAGGGGCGCAAGTAGCACGTGTGATGCTCGCTTCTATGGGAAAGAGCAAAATCTAATCTGCTCGGCTGGTTGCAACCCGGCGCTTCCACTGCAAATAACTGAACATCAGTAAGTAAGAATACACCATATTTATGGAAAGTGGTGCTAGTGCCTTTCAATGCAAACACTGTACCCGGCAACGACAAAATTCGACAGGATGTGACATTGACACCAACCAAACCACTCGGCGGGGTTCAGCTCCGTCACCGCTGCCAGCAGACCAACTTGGCGGAAATCGGTTCCCGTTGATGTTATTTATTTTTTTATTTTATTTATTGATATTGTTAGCCCTATCACAGGGCCATTACAGGAGTGGAAGGTACAAACGATAAAAAGCAAAAAGATACAAGATGTCAATACACAAAGTTCTCGCATTTCGCTTGGTTTCATAAACAAAAAATGCTGACACTTCATTGATAACTTCCCGTGCTGGCACGTAATCAAGACGATACTCACGATACTCCTCAGTTACTCGCACATATCAAAACGTTTTCTATGCAGTGAAGGAAGGCCGTAATGAATGCTGATGTCACCGTTTCATTCGGCAGTTTATTCCATTCCCTGACGGCTCTTGGGAAAAAACTAAATTTAAAGCAATCGTTTTTCACAGAATATTCTCTAATGTATAAACTATGCCGGTGCCTTGATTTCTCGTCTTTAAGGACTTGGAAATAATTATCTTTGTTTATCTTTACATAATCATTAATAATTAAGAAAATAAATTTTAATCTTTCAAAATGCGTCCGAGACTCGAGGGTTGGAAGATTAGCCATTTGACAGAGCTCACTAGGAGAATGATCGCGCCGGTATTTGTTACAAATGAACCTAGCAGCTAAGCGCTGAACGTTTTCTAATTTAAATGCATTTGTGATGGTATGTGGATCCCATGCTATTTTGGCGTACTCTATGACTGGCCTAACAAGGGTCTTATAGGCGAGGCTTTTTACGTCCGTTGAGGCATACGACAAGTTTCTTCTTAGGTACCATAGCGATCTATTGGCTTTTGCAGACACTATGTCTATATAAGCATTCCAACGTAAATCTGAAGTGAATGTTAAGCCTAAGTACTTGTGCTCAGTTACCCTTGCGAGTTCATGCTCGTTGATACAGTAGTGGTACCTCAGAAATTGTTTTTTTTTTCGTAACTGTCATAAAGACTGGTTATCCTGGATTTAAAACCATTTGCCAATCTTGACACCATTTGTTAATATTTTGTAGATTTCTATTTAATTCGGCCTGATCATCTGGTGTTCTAATTTCATTATATATCACGCAGTCATCTGCGAACAATCGTATTTGCACGTTAATTACATTGTGGAGGTCATTTATAAAGATTAGAAATAACAGCGGACCCCAAACACTTCCCTGAGGCACCCCAGAAAGGACTGGAGCAAAACTTGATGTACGACCACCGGTCTCAACAAACTGCACTCGAGAAGATAGATAAGAACGAAACCATTGTCTTATGCTTGTGTTTTTAAATATTTTGTTCAGTTTTATTAATAACTTCTGATGAGACACTTTATCAAAAGCCTTAGCGAAGTCTAAGAATACTATGTCAGTCTGACCGCGATGATTAATTGTTTGGGCTAGCTCGTGAACAGTTTCGATCAGCTGGGTTGTAGTAGAAAGGCCCTTTCTGAACCCGTACTGCGATTGATAAAAGAAATCATTGCTATCTAGATAATTGAGAAGATGTTTTGATACGATATGTTCGAGCATTTTGGAGCATGTGCTAGTAAGAGATATGGGGCGATAAATTCTTACATCAGAAGTAGTACCACTTTTGTGTATAGGAATAATTTTAGCACATTTCCATGCAGTTGGTAACAAACCCTCCGAGAGGGATGATTGGAAAATAATGGTTAAATATTTGGCAACCCATTCACAGTACCTTCTTAAAAATGCATTGGGGATTGCGTCAGGCCCGGGACTCTTCTTTATGTCTATATTAAGTAGTAGGTTTAGGACTCCTTGTTCATTTACTTCAATATTGTTCATCGGGGGGTATTAGGGATGTCATCATTCCTCGGCACAACTCCGTTATCCAGAGTAAACACCGACGAAAAAAATGAGTTGAAGTCATCATCTCGCCTGACAGCATTTTCACACCTGTAATCATTTTTGGCGTTTGCCTGAGGATTTACATAGCGCCAGAATTTACCCGGTGCCTCCCTCAGGAAGTTTTTCAACGTGACGTTGTGAAACTTCGCCTTTAAAGACCCTATAAGCTGTTTTAAGTTCCTGCTCATGTTCTGGATATTTATCTTTTTACTAGCATCCGCGTTCCGCGAATATGCCTTTCTGGCACGGCCTAGTCTTCTCTTTGCATGCACGACCTCCCTAGTAATCCAAGGGTTTTTCTTTTTAGTATTTTTGGCATACTTGGGAATAAACTGCCGAATACAAAGTGCCGTCACATCCGAGAAGTGATTCCACAGCGCCTGAGTGCCAGCACGTGACCGATAAAGCATCTGAAAATCATCAAACGAGCCTTCCAAACAATCCAAAATGCTCACGTCATCCGCGGCTTTAAAATTGAGAAAGAGCTTTCGCGACTGATTAGCATCAACGTCGGCTCTCATGTTCAAAGTCAGCATTACCATCTTGTGGTCAGATAAACTTTCGAAAGTTTCACAGTTAGACATGTTTGAAATCATGTTGGTAGAAATAAAGATTAGATCCAGTACCGTCGACGTCGTTAAGGTTACTCTTGTATAGTCCGTTACAACCTGCGTCAGACCGTAGCAAAATGCAAGATCCAGCAATTGGTCACAAATGGAAACGTCAGCCTGTCCAGGAGTAAGTGTCTGCCAATCAATACCGGGTAGATTAAAGTCCCCCAAGAATATGACATTCTTTTCACGATGCAGTTTTAAGTCCATGTAGTTGCGCAACTTCAAGATAGTGTCTATAGATGAGTTAGGGGGTCTGTAAAAAGCTCCGATAACTACCAGACGACCATTCAGCTTAGTCTTCAACCATATCATTTCTAGTCCATCGACAACTTCTAGTACCGTGAATATTATATCATTTTTAATGAGCAGTGCTTCTCCCCCTCCACGCCCAGCTCTATCTTTTCGCACTATAGTGTAATTTGGAGGCGTAACTTAAGAGTCCAAAATATATTTGTGTAGCCATGTCTCGGTAATCACGACAACGTCAGGCTCGTGTTCTAGCACAATACATTCAACCATAGTAGCTTTATTCAGAATACTCCTAGCGTTAACATTTATTATCTTGAAGTCCATCGGTGCACTCTGGTGCAGTCAGTTACTATTAGCCTCACCGAGACTGGATGCTCCCGGTGACACAGGATACCTTGACTTTTTATTTTCGTCCCACGCGTGCATTGTATCGTTTACTTTTAATTTGTCATAGATCAATTTTACCTTTGCCCCCTGTCTTTTTTCCTCGATAGCAGAACTCCACAAGTTTTTCCTAATTTCATTAATCCGTTTGGAGAAATCTTCATTAATGCTGTACGCGGTACCTTTTAGTTAGACACAGTTTTTCAGAATTGTGACTTTGTCCCGAAAATCCGCAAGCTTAACAATAACCGGTCGATTTCCGCGCGGAAACTTCCTTCCTATTCTGTGTATTCTTTCAATGGAGTCAATTTTCACGTTTAGTTTATCGCCGAACACATGATCAACCACACTTTCCGCTAGCGTATCCTCGCTCTCCAGTGGTTCTTCCTTGATTCCTCTGATGACAAGGTTATTTTTCCGCCCCCGATTTTCTAGGTCATCGACTTGTCTAGACAGATTATACATTTCGTCATCCCGACCGGTGAAAGCACTTTCCAACCTGGCAAGTCTGTTACTGGTTTCGTTCACGCACTCCAGTTTTTTCTCAATCTCCGACAGCCTGTTCTGCACAATTAAACAGTTGGCTTCAGAGGAATTTTGTTTTTCTTGGATTTCGGTAATTCTCTTTAAGATGTCATTTTGAGTCTGAAGTATTTGCGCCAGTATCTCATCTGTGACTGGACCGGGGTTTTCCTGGACATCTCCAGATAGCTTCAGCAACAGACTTGCCATTGACAGACAATCAATGGCAAGTCTGGCTCTTAAAATGCCCAAGTATGGAAAATCGAGAATTTCGGTCCGAGTTGACGTTGCTGAACAGGGGGATGCTTGATCACCTTCCTTCTGCGTCGGCTCCTTTCTGCTCATACTCAGCGGCACTGGCATCATCGACATGTACGCGTTACTGGTTGGACAAAAAAACTCGACATGTACGCGTTACAAAAAAGTAACTAAATACCATTACTCGTTATTCGCCGGAACAATTTAATTGTCAATGGAATAAACGAGGAAGATAATGAAACGCTGGCTTCAATAAAAAAAGGCGGTAATAGAGGATATTTTTAAATCGAAAATGGAAGTAAATGTTGCAAGCGTTGAGCGCATACACAGACTAGGCAGAAAGGCGGCAAACAAGTCACGACCGGTTATCATTAAATTTTTTGATTACAATGAAAAAAATTCTATTCATGAAAAACGCTCCTAAACTTAAAGGTACTAAGATATCGGTATCTGAAGATTACTCCAGTCGAGTCCAAGCGATCCGAAAACAGCTGTGGCAGACGGTTAAACATAACAGAACACCAGATGACAAGTCTTTCTTCGCTACGATAAACGTATCTTAAACAACGACGTGTACGCGTGGGACCACGTAAACAACGCAATAATTAAAGTTACTTTTGCACGTGCGGAAAAGTAACTCTTGAATAATCAGCAGCGTCAGCTAAAAATAATAAATGTCAATGCAAGAAGCTTGGCGAACAAAGTTGAGGATTTGGAGCGTATACTGCTTGTTCATTCTCCTGATGTGATGGTTGTAACAGAGACATGGTTACATCCTAATATAGCAAATTCAGAGCTATGCCCGCCTGAATATAACATAGTTAGAAAAGACAGGGCTTCTAGGGGAGGGGGCGTAGCTATATTTTGTAAAACTTCCTTGCAGTGAATGCCTGTATCTACATCAATTGATCATAAAGTCTTGCTGTGTAAACTCGGGTACGACAATGTGTCATTCATGGTATGTGCTGTTTATAGACCACCAAATACAGCTATTAGTATGATTAGCGATCTCAATGATTACTTAATTCAGCATGTTAAACCCTATACTAATTTCATCCTACTGGGAGACTTTAATCTACCGTACATTGACTGGAGTACACTTACTGTGTCCAATAAAGATCGTGCGAGTGGAGAGGCCCTGATTGATTTAACGTTCTCTCTAAATTTAGTTCAAATAGTAAATTGCCCTACTAGGGGTGAATCACTGCTAGATTTGTTTGTTTTTTTTAATGATCGCTTGCTTAGTAAAAAATACAGCAGCGAAGTTTGCGAAGGTATTGCTGATCTTGATATGGTGCTTGTGTCAATTTATTTAGATCAAAGACTGCTATCTTTACCTGTTCTGTTAAAACTTCCAGATTTCAACAATGCTGACGATGTTTCTATCATCGATTTTTTAGAATTGTCTTTTGATAAGTTTGAACAAATGTCTTTTGAATGTGGTTCTAACATTGAAGCGTTGTGGTACTACTTTAAGAATATTGTAAACAAGTGTATGATGAAATATGTACCTCATCGAAAGAAAAAGACTAATGTTCATAATCCATGGATTAACAGAGATATCTTGCATTTGAAACGCAGAATTGCCCGAGTGAGAAAGAATTCTAAATCTAATAGAACAGAAACATGTCGCCAGCTTCTTTCGGAACTAAATGCACGACTTAAACTTGAAATCTCAGAAGCAAAGAAAAAATATTTTAATACTTCGCTCCGCTCTTTCATGAGAAGTGCGCCACAAAGGTTCTGGCGTTATATATCACCTAAGGATAAGTCATCTGTCCAAAGCAGTATTTCCGCGACTGAGCTCAATTCTTTTTTTAAATCGGTATTTACTACTGACGACGGAGTTATCCCAAGCCTTGAAGGTAACGATGCGGACGTAATTAGCAACATTTTCATTACTCAGGAGGGAAGTTTTAACTTAATTTGAAATAAATTAGACGCAAAGAAAATTTCTGGGCCGGATATGATAACAAACACTTTTTTTAAAAAGGTACCCAAAATAGATGTCCAAATATTTACATGTTCTGTTTTGTTTTTCTCTTGAGCATGCAGTATTACCAAATGACTGGAAGACAGCAAAAAATAATTCCGATACATAAAGAGGGTGACTGGAGTACACCATAAAACTTTAAGCCAATATCTTTAACTAGTACCACGTGCGAATTGCTAGAGCATATTATTTTTACACATATTTCATATCACTTAGATAAGCATAACCTAATATATAGAAATCAACATGGGTTTAGGAAATCACTTTCGACTACAACTCAGCTCATAGAATTTACGCATGACTCGGCTGAAGCCATTAACGAGAGAGGCCAGACTGATATAATACACTTAGATTTTTCTAAGGCGTTTGACACGGTGTCTCATCCAAAGCTGCTGGCAAAACTTTCTAACATACTCAAAAACTCACAAATTATAAATTGGATAACCGCGTATTTATCAAGCCGAAGCCAATATGTTCACTATAACAAAGTTGATTCGGACAAAGTGCTCGTTACTTCAGGAGTGCCCCAGGGTTCTGTACTTGGGCCACTTTTGTTTTTGATTTACATTAATGACATTCCAACCAATATTGATGTCCCAATTAGATTGTTCGCTGACGACTGTATCATATATAAAACAATAAAAAGCCCTACCGACAATCTTACACTGCAGCAGGCTTTGGATGGGATACTGTGTTGGACCAAAAAATGGCAAATGAAGCTAAATTATTTGAAAACAGCCGTCATGACAGTGTCCTGTAAAAAAAGCCAGTTCAATTTAGTTACTTACTTGATGGACAACCAGTAAAGCGGGTCGAGGAGTACAAGTATTTAGGACTTCTTTTTAACAGTAAACTGAACTGGAACCAGCACTTAGAATTAACGGTTAACAAAGCGAGAGGCACTTTGTTTGCGTGTCGTAGGAAATTAAAATTTGCTGATTTTGACACTAAACTTATTGCTTATAAAAGTTTTATAAGGCTTGTGCTTGAATATGCTAGTACAGTGTGGTGCCCTTTCACACGAAACGGTATTAACAAGCTTGAATGTATCCAAAAGTTAGCTGCTCGGTTTATTTTTAATGATTATCGTAGCGAAACATCGTCCACTGAATTAGTTATTAGAGCGAAGCTTCAACCGTTGCAAATGAGAGAGAAAATTGATAGATTAAAATTGCTGTTCAATATCCTTAATCGCACTCTTCATGTTCAAAGCTCTAACTATATACAACCATTATCGACCGGGTCCTCACGTCCAAACCACACAAGAGCGTTAAAACAATATAGGTTTAAAAACGACTGTTTTAGATATTCTTTTTTCCCTCGGGCAATTCAAGAATGGAACGAGTTACCAAATGATGTCGTCGTCAACACAACTGTTGCTAATTTTGTATCTGCTCTTGAATTTATACTTAATTGAGTTTTTCATTTATAAATCTGCATCTTCTTTGCACTGTTTGTACCCACTCCTACCATGGCTCCTCGAGTGGAGCCAGTAGTATTCCTAAATAAATAAAAAACAAAAATATGGTGCTCACTGCTGCCTCTAACACGAAAACGTTATTTCACCTCAAATGTAACTAGCTACTCTCTTCGTTACTTCGTCGACCAGAAACTTCTTTTTGTTCACATTTCTTTCGAAGTATTCATCAGGTATGTAACCCCGCTTCCTTAATAATACAACTCCGGCGACGATGAAGAGTAATTCTACGGACGCGCTAGAACGACCTGCACTGTTGTGCTTCAAAAAAAGTGTTTGAACTTTCGGGAACTGAACTTTCATTGTGAACAGCGGGAACCTTTCGGGCACTTGAAGAAACCAAGTTTCGGGTTGCCCACCTGTCTTTGTCACAATAGACGCAAACTTAGGTTTGAATTAAAACAAGGCTGTTTAAATGGTACTGTACACCTTAATGCATAAAAGTAACAATTTGTATTGGGTTTGGATTGGGTTTTTGTGACGCAAGGGCTGCTGAGGCCAACGAGCGCCAAAGAAGGAAACTTTTGCATTGAGGGTAAGCGAGAAGAAAGGACTCTAGTGGTCAGGGTTGAAAATAAAGGAATGAGACATGAAACCGGATTATGTCCTTAACAATAATGGGCATGAGAAAGAAGCTTTGAAATTTACAGTCGATGTAGAAGACCAATAGCATCTAAAAACTTGAAAACATGCTTGTAAGTCACGAACGGTTCATCACCCAATAACAACATTGGGTGTAAGGGAATGTGCTTTCTGTACAAATGTGCAAAGTTAAATTGGCGTTTCCGCTCGTAGAAAGGGCACTCAATTAGAAAATTGAGAACACTTAGAGGTTTATCGCATTGTTCACAAAAAGGGGAATCTTCCCCACGGAGCAGGAAGCCATGAGTCAGATGCGTGTGGCCAATGGGCAAACGACACTAGTATAACTTCATAAAACCGTTCTCGGTGTCGGGCGCTCGCCCATTCACCCAGGTTTGGTTTAATGAGATGCAGCTTGTTGTAGATCTCCTCATTCCACTCGGCTCGCTATTGGGCTTGTATGCGAGACCTTACAGAAGGGCGATAGTACATGTAAGAGATCCCTTTTATAACTATTCTCTGCTGACGCATGTTCGAGCAGCACAGTCGGCCGCCTCATTGCCTGGGATACCAACATGGCTGGGAATTCAACAAAAGACAATGGTGCAATGCTTTCTAGCTGCCACAATAACTTTCTTCTGAACTTCAAGAACAAGGAAGTTCCTTGTAGGCAGCAGTGAAGAGATGGCTTGCAAGGCACTAAGAGAGTCAGTGAAAGCTACTGCCAGAATATCCTGTGGCGAGCTATGTGTTCCGTAGCTAACAGGAGGCCATACAGCTCTGTTGTCCAAATGGCAGCGGCAGAATTAATCCACCTTACAACTTCCACTGAAGAGCCTATGACAGAGCATCCAACAAAAGTCTCAGATTTTTTTCCATCAGTATAGAACCTTGTATAGTCTTCATACAATTGAGCAAGTTCATAAAACTCTTCCAGAAGCGCTGCACTTTGAGTGTTTTTCTTGATATACTGTGCAAGAGACAGGTTGCAGTGTATGTCAGGGTGCTGCCAAGGTGCCATGATGCCAGGGAAATCAACTACCTGAAATGCCACATTTAATCCGACAAACTCGGCCAAGGTGTTCAGTCGCGTACTGAACGAATGGATCACACTAGCGTTTGCGAGAAAGAGTCGTACCGAGCGTGTTTCTTGAACAACTTGAGTCGGGTGCTCGAGGACAGATCGGATGCGAAGAGGGTACATCATGCCCAATGCGAATCTACGTCTCTCAAGGCAACACTCGTTAGCCTCTGCATATAAACTGGGCACATGTGATGTACGAAATGCACCTGTAGCGAAACGAAACCCAAGATGACGAATGGGATCCAACATCTTGAGCACAGACTGTCTGGCAGACCCATAAACAAAGCAGCCATAGTCTAGTCGGGAGCGTGCCAAAGATCGATTGATCCACAGGAGGCACAATCAATCTGAGCCTTAAGAGCGGAGCTAGCTTTCAGTTTCAGGCTTTTTACATGAGCATTAAAATTCAGTTTACTATCAAACGTGAGACCCAAATATTTGTGCTGAGGTTAGATACTAACATTAATATTGTAGATTGTAAGGGATGGTTCAAGAAGGGTTCCTCGTTTACGGGTGAAGCAAACATATGCAGTATTTTCAGGAGAGAACTTAAACCCATTAATGTCAGCGCACTTAGCAAGCTTGTTTATGCCTAGTTGAACCCTGCGTTCACAGACTGAGAGGTTACAGAAGGAAACTGAAATTAGTAAATCATCGACGTAAAGAGAATACTCAACCAACGGAGGGATTACAGAAGCAATAGAGTTCATTTTAACCATAAACAAGGTGACACTTAACACTCCCCATGCGGCACTCTATTTTCCTGCAGAAATTCACGGGAGAGTGTGTTTCCCAACTCGACTCGAAAGCTGCGCCTGTCTAAATAGCTCTGAACTGCACGAAGCATGCGACCACGTAGTCTGAGGTCAAACAGGTCCCTCAAAATGCCATAGCGCCAAGCTGTGTCATACGCTTTCTCGAGATCAAAGAACACAGAGAGGCAGTGCTGCCCGTGTACAAAGGTCTCACAAACTAACAGTTTCTAGACGGACCAAGTGGTCGACTGTAGGCCTTGATGAACTGATAGCCGTACTGAAATTTGTCGAGCACCTTACGATGCTCCAGATAGTACATTAGTTTACAATTAATCATTCGCACCAATGTCTCACAGAGACAGCTATAACTGGAAACACAAAAAGCATCCTTACCAGCCTTCAAAAGTTGTAGGACATGTGCTACCTTTCAAGATGAAGGAAAATAGCCCTCTTGCCATAAGCGGTTATAAACATATAAAATGACATCGAGTGTAGAAGGATGGAGATGTTGTAGCATTGAATATTGTAAACCATCTGGTTCAGGAGCTGAGGGCTTTGTGTTGTGAAGAACAGCGAGGAGCTCGTGCAAGCTGAATGTAGCATTATATCCCTCCTGCCAACCTGCTGACGTTTTCAAGGGATTGCTCTCACCCTTCAGTTTGTGTTGAAGAAAAGTAGATGAATAATGATGTGAACTGGATACATACTCAAAATATTCTCCGAAAATATCAGCTTGTTTCTCGAGTGTGTCTGGACATGTTCCATTCCTAGAAAGCAGGGAGATTTTAAATGTATGATAGGAACCATTGAACTAGTGTATTCGATCCCAGACTTCCTTAGTTGAGGTACTGCTATTTATAGTAGAAACATAGCCTTGCCAACTTTCCCGTTTGGATTTTTGTTCGGACGTAGCGTGCACGGGCCTTCATTTTCTGCAAGCATATGAAGTTGTCTCTATTGGGGTATCGTCTCAAAATACCCCAAGCCTGATTCTGTTTCTTGCGTGTCTCTCCACCAAGGCTTTGGCTTCCTAGGAAAAAATATAGATCTCTGCGGGATGACAACTTGGCTGCTGCTATGATCTGCTTGGTTAACAGATGATTGCGTTCGTCAATTTTGAGACTATCTAGACGAGAATGTGCTAAAAGCGATGCCTGCTTGAAAAGGCCCTAATCAGCCTTGTGAAGCTTCCAACGAGGAGGGCGTGTATGAATTGAAACAGGGGCTACACTGTAGCTTAAAAAGTAGGAAAATGATCGCCTCCAAGTGGATCCACACTCCAATAAAAATTTGGAAGTAAAGTAACAAAACCAATTGGAAGGTCGATCGAAGTTGGTGACAAAGATGATGAACTAAAATAGGTTGGCTGGCCCGAATTAAAAAGACGAAGGCTTTGTGTGGTTAAAACTGTACACGTAGTGGAGCGCGTTGGATGGAGTACAGTTCACACGGAAAGAATAAAAACACAGAAAAAATACGAGGGAAAGACACACACAGCTCTTTCAACGAACAACTGCATTTAAATGATGCCCATTACACTACGATGAACCACTTTGGTCACAAAGAAAATTAAGTGAAGACGAAAATACTAGAAGATACTAGAAAAAGAAAAAATAAAGATAGCTGAATTTAACTTCCTATAAAGGAAGAAGACAAAGAAAACTGGAGGAGATTTTTTCTCTATGACAACTCCGGCGCTAGGAACTCTATCTCTGATGTCGATAACGACATTTAGGGCTTGGAAACATTGTCTGTGGCAGTTTTGATCTTAAATGCTTCGGTTATCTCTCGCCCATACTTGTCCTTGTGTGAGCCTAGCGCGGCAGTGTTTTCATAGCTAGGAGAGCAATCTTGGCAGGTGCGGGCATGGACAACAATTAGATGGTAGGAATCAGATGACGCCTTGTTGACTTCAAGAAAGTGTTCCCTAAGGCGAACTTTCAGGCATCGACCCGTCTCGCCGATGTATTGGCTGCCACAACTGAGCGGAATAGAATAAATTGGCTTTTCTTGGCCTTTAACGTATTTGTAGGAGTGCTTGATGGACGACTTTCATTATTTACCTTTTGGCACATTTGTTTTAGCTTCATCCTACATGTGAATACCACTTTCGTGTCGAACCGGTCTCTTCAACCGATGGGCAGTATTATGCACGTATGGAATACAAGCCGGGCGTGTGTGGCTGTGTCTCTTGTTGTTAGATGATCGTCGGTTTGGGTCTGTAATGAGATGCTAGAAGGGTAGTACGGAGGAGGTCTCCTGGATACCCGGCATGGAGAAGGCGGTCATGCTTACGTTGGACGCTTGCTGATGAGAGGTGGGGACAGGATTTTTCACGTGAATGGCAAACAGGATTCGAATAATTCCAAGTTTTGCCGACTTAGTGTGGTTGCTGCAGAAAGTGAGGTCCGGATTTTTTGGATCGTTGCTGGAAACTTCAGCATATGCCTTGAGGATAAAGATGAAGCCTTAAATCTAGATACTGTAGTCCCTCATCTGTTGGTTCTTCACTCGTAAACCTAAAACCCGACGAGCAGGAATCCAATGCCGGAGTTGTCATAGAGAAAAAAATCTCCTCCAGTTTTATTTTTCTTCTTCCTTTTCAGGAAGTTACATTCATCTACCTTCATTTTTATCTTTTTTTAGCATCTTCTAGAATTTTTGTCTTCACTTAATTTTCTCTGTGACCAAAGTGTTTCATCATAGTGTAATGGGCATCATTTAAATGTAGCTGCTCTTTGAAAGAACTGTGTGTGTCTGTCCCTGGCATTTTTTCTTCTTTTTTTTATTATTTCCGTGTGAACTGGTTAAAACTGACTCAACTATTTTTCCTCTGACATCCTGACGTGTGCTCCCCCATAAAGGGTTGTGACAATTAAAATCTCCCATCAAAAAGAGAGGCTCAGGAAGCTGGTCTAACAGCGAGTTAAAATCTAAACATTTCAAGGTAAAAGAAGGTGGCGGATATAAAGAGCATACTGTATGAGCTTTATGGTGCACGGACCAAACAGCCACTGCTTCAAGCAGTGGGGACAGTGAACCTCTGTGCAGGAAACTTCTCTGGGGAGAACCACCTGCCACTACCCTCAGAGGAACTGACAGAGCTCGGACGATCCTTCCGGAAAACCTGGTAACGTTTGAGGAAATTGGTACGGCTGCGACTCAAGTGAGTCTCTTGCAAGCACAGCGCTCGTGGCTTGTACTCCTCCAGAAGATACTCTACATCATTCAGGTTTCTTAGAAGGCCTCGATAGTTCCATCGTATAAGTACTGACGCCATTTTTGGGACAAAAACCGGAGCACACGAAAAAGGGAGTCAGTTGCTTCACTGACTTCGGATTAGTTACGAGTTTCTTTTTTTTTTGCTTCTTTGTAGTCTGCCGCTTCATCTCGTCCTGGTCAGAAGCCGGAGTCATTGAGGGGGCAGACAAGGCAGTGCCAGTGTTCTCCTGAGCCCCTCAGGCAGACTTGCCTGCTGGCACGGGACTGTCTGTGCCACGGGGCCCCGATCCGCGGCCACGATAAGAACTAGGCGTAAAGGGTTTTGCTGTACTGTGGAGGGGTTCTACACCGTCCATCTGTTCCACATTTGTTCCTGACAGGGAAACTGCAATGCGACCCACGCAGCTCCTTGGTTGCTGGCTGCCTCTCCAGGGACTGAGGTCGAGGGCCTCGCTTCTCCCTCTTAGGAGAGCGGCCAGTGTTGACAGGTGCAGTCGGTGCTGGCTTGTCCTGAGCAGAGGAAGCTGTTAAGGCGCCCTCCCCGCGAGAAGAGGGAGCCTGCTGGCCCTGCTTCACAGTCTTAAAGGGGAGGACGGGCCGGCAATAGTGCTGCTCCTGTTGAGGGGATGGTGCCATTAGGTCAGCCGCCAAGATCTCAGGAGATACCTGACTGGCCCTAGTCTCAAAGCGTAGTGCAGGGCCCTTACGCACCACCTCTGTGTCACCTCCCTTTGAGAAATAGGACAGCCTCTTCATAGCTTCCGAGTAGGGGATATCCTCCTTGGCCTTTAGGAAAAGATTTTATTTTTCTTGACGCCAAAGGGGACAGGTGCGGGAGTAAGCTGGGTGGGGCCCACTGTAGTTACTGCAGCGGGCCGCCGCTCGCAGATGTCAGCAACATGTTCCTGGTTTCCACATTTCGCACAAGCTTCCACTTTTCGCACCCATGCCCAAAGCGCTGACAGCGGAAGCACCGTAGCGGGTTGGGAACACAGGAACGGATGCTACACTGGAGATACCCCGCCGTCACAGTTTCAGGGAGGGTGTGTCTTGCAGAGGTCAAGATCACGAGCTTTGATGGGGTTTCCTTGCCATCCTTCCGGAACATAGTATATTTTACAGCGACAACACCGGCATCTTTCAGTCCTTCCAGAATTTCTTCCTCGCTAGTATCAAGGCAGTTTTCTTCAGAAAGTACTCCACGGATCGTGTTGAGTTTCCGGTGAGGACTCGCGGACACTTCGACGTCGACTTTGCTGGTCATCTTGGAGAGTGCCTCACTTTGAACTTTCTTATTTACTTCAACGAGAAGGTCGCCGGAGTAGTTTTTTCGCTTTGTATAAGACCCCGATGAGGTTTTCTAGCACCTTGGCTACCACAAAGGGGGACAATTTCGACACTAGTTTGTCTTCGAGGTTTGAGTGAATGGCAAGAAACTCTATAAAGGTTCCCATTTCAGGGGCTTTTTCAATGACTTGGGGCTCAGGGCGAGGCCTCTTGGAAACCTGCCTTGAACCGGGTTTAGAGAGGAGGCGTGCCATATGAAGGGCGGGAATTTCGGCATCTGTAACGTATCACCCACCACGGAGTCCAACGAGGGTATAGCTAACTTCTCACAACACGTATGGCTTGTCTGAGTATGCTACTCTACCAATGCTTCTAGGAGGCAATAACCATGTGTGGGTAAAGAGAGAGTTCTGTCGCAAACCAAGGTTAGCCCTTGCCACCAAAGGAGCTAAAAAAGGAAAGAAGAGAAATGAGAAGAGTAAAATGAAGGAGAAGTCAAGAATAAAAAAAGGGGGGATAGTAGACGTGGCGACTGACTGAATCATCCTGGTCGGACCAAGCCAGGACACGCGTCTACGGGAAGCGTGTGCCAAAGTGGTGTATTGCCTAACCCGGGGGCCCCGAAGGGTCCAAACCTACCCCGGGCTCGGCTCAACCACCAGGATGCCCTTTTCCCCAGACACGCGAAAGCCACGCAGAGCCAGACGTGCGCGGGCGAATCCTCGTGGCTCGGGGTTCGTGGAGACGCCACTCTCCTTAACACCTGCTTTCCCAGGTGTCCCCTGTGGGGCTTCCAAGTAACGAAATGAAGTTACTCGTTGCTTCGCCTTAAATTAACTGAACACATTACTCGTTTTTGCTTAAAAAAGTAACTAATTACGCTACTCCTTAACGAAAAGAGTAACAATATTCGTTTTCACCTCAACAACCGCAGTAAATAGATGTCCGACATCTCGCGGAGCATTACGGATTCCCAGCTTTGTGTATGGAATTAAAATATATGTAGGTGAATTGTAGATTTCATATATGTTCTCTTATTAAGACGTACATGCACGTTCCAAACGCCAAAAGCTATCCCTTTTTTTTTCCGACAGCCAAATCTCGTAAGAACTACTTCGCACCGCGTATGAACAATGCGGAAAACATGTTTCTTTTTCTTTAGGTGAAAACGGGTATAGGTAGGAGCAGTTCATTACTAGGCACGCGTTATGTTGCTACGTATAAATATAATTTGTACCCAAAGAGGGGAACATAAATTACTCCTTCCGACATGCTTAGCAAGTTCCGATTTCCATGACTAATTCTTGCATTTGTTCTGCGTACCTTGCAGCGGTCACTGAAACAACGCCCCGTCTGGCCAACATAACACAACCAGAAATTCAAGGAAATGTTGTACAGCACCTTTGTGACACCGAAACAGCGTTCAAGCTCAAACATAAAAGGGTGAGTTTTCTCAATTTAAACATTTACTGAAAAAACAGGTTCACTATTGAATTACGCACCTAGAGCTTTTAAAGAATGCGTGAGATCATAAAAGTGAGGAACCACCGCAATAGGTTTCTTTTGAACCTTTTCAATTCTTTTAAACGAGCCCAGAAGCTGCCCGTGCACCCTGGAACTTATAAAGTCCCAACTATACTCAGTCTTTTTTAGGCGTTTGATTTGAATGCCAAGGGAATCTCCGTCACAATGAAAATATTTATTCAGTGCGTTAGCAATTAGTGAGCTTACTACTCTCACATTTATGAGCTTTTAGTTAGGGCTCCACCAGGACAGGACCCCCTTAGTAGCTACATTCCCATACTTCCACCAAGGTCTTTGCAGGCGTCATAAACTTCATAAAAAGTGAAGCGGTTCTTTATTTCCGGAAGAAACGTATATATCGTCTTCATTTGGCCTTCAAGATCACGAATATCGAGATTTTTGTTTTTCAGTTTGGTTCACGAAGGCTGGAGAAAAATCATTTTGTATGTCCCGGAAATATCCTCTTTCTTAAAGTGTGACATCATATCCCGTTTTTTGAATCTAAGATCTCGTGCACTGCCAGCGCCTATCAAAGGTATGCACGCGCATTCATGTTTAAAAAAAACGTAAAAAAACACGTTACGGCTTGTGTAAGTGCCGGAAAATATACCTGACAAGCTTTCAATTGCCCGCGCTGCCCACACGAGCGACACGCACTTTGCGGCCAAAATATCTGGACATGACAAGACAACTTGTCAGAGGGTTTTCGTGTTTTCCTCCGCTTACTTACATCTTCGGGGAAAATGAACTCCATATTATAATTAACAAGATAAAATACAATAAAAATCACCTGTAACTCTTTTTTAAACTATTTATTGGCGCGGATTGGACAGGCTCGACAAGCGTCAACTGAAAATAAAAATAAAATTGCCGAACTAGTTCGAGATATGAAAGAAGGAATGAGCATCGAGAAAGCAACAGCGAGCAACGCCGGCTGCAGCATCCGCGAGCAACGATGCCTTGGCGTGACCACTGGCTTCGCGCGAGAGTCAATGAGACGGGAACAAGGCGCTCGGCTCCTTATCTACTAAATTCGAGAACTCAAATATTAGAGAATGTTCGGGATTGAGTTAGTACGAGACTGACACGGCAAGGTCATTTCCGCCTTGTAATATAAAGGCGAAAGCTATACTTGCTTATTAAGCGAAAATTCGAATAAAACCCCGATTGAAAATCGCTCTGAGGGGGACTTCAAAATGATTTAAAGGGTGTGAGGGGGACTTCAGGAATTCCTGATATGTTTAAAGGGGGCACCGATATTTTCTCGTGGGCTCGTTGGCCCCGTCAGAGGCTCTCCTGAAATGTCTTAAGTACCCTTTACAATGCCTTGAAATGTCTGAAAGCCTGTCGAGAACTTTTCTAATGGGGTCGGGAAAACCTTTAGGCTTTTTGAGATGTCTGTTGGGCCACGGCTTAGGAGGAGAAAACATTTTCGAAGAATTAGAACATAGCGATTTGTTCGCGACGGGAAAAAAATAAGAATGGGGAGAATGCCGATCGCATGTGTGTACGGTGAGATTTTTATTACTGCTATTCTATCAAAGACGAGTTGGCTCCTGAACCTGTCGGTCACTGGCGGGGTGTTTGGTCTCCAAGGTGGCCACTGGGGGCGACCGCCCCATGTGGAGAATTGACGAGCCGCGGGTCGAGTGTTGTTGGCCGAGCGGCGTTTTGAGGCAAACGCAATCATGCCCGCTTGAGGCGAGATCTGTGCAACAACCTTTGCTTATTGCACGAATGATAAAAAAGGGGCAAGCCGAGAGCAGCGCGTTGCCAAGAAACAGGGACGCGGGGACGATGGCGAGGGCGAAGCGGGAGCGACTCGTCCCGGGAACCGGTTCCTCCGCGGGGGACGGTCCCCAAAAAGGAGAAAATAAACAGAACCATTTTGCTTTTCACCAAAGTCGCAGGTCCTCTCTTTTTCGTCATCAAAAACAGGAATAGCAACAGCAACCCACACTGCGCTTCTCTCTGCCCGGCGATGGGAAGAGGGTGCAGGGCCGCGTCTCCAGCGGGAGGCGGGAGGGAGTGGTAAGCCGGGAGGCCAGTATAGCCATTTTCTCTCGGCTCGCGGGTGGTTAGGTTTTTACCGCCGACACCGCCGCGGATGTCTAGAGTGGACCAATTTCCTCCAGGAAGGTGAGCATGGCTTTGATGGCTCGCGCCTTGGTCTGTTTTGATCTGTGCAGTTTCTTCCTTGGTTCCGCAAATAAACCTCAGTTTGGCGTTGGCCGCCTTCAGCACCGCTCGAGCGCCATCGTGTTCAGCGAATTTAATGAGATGATGGCCGTTGTCGGCCTACGCGCCGAAAGCCTGGCAGTCGGGGTCAGCTTCACACCGCATGTTGTGCTTGCGCACTGAGATTATGGCACTCTGGGTCCTGAGACGGTGGCTGACGGCCGCTGTCCGGCCTTGTTCCTTGCGCCTCTTCGTCCGTCCGGCTTCAGAAGCATCCAGCGAGCGAAAAATACGCCGAAGACGCCACCGCGACGGCATCATAAACGAAACCGTGACTGTGCTCAGGATTTCTGAACGGTAGCGGGTGCTGCTTGCGAGTTCGGGGTTTTCGCTAAATGTGCTTACTGAAACTGTGTATGTGTCAGTGAGGTGCATTTGCTCGGTTTTATTAGCTGAACTACCGTACACCAGGAATTTACCCAGCGGCATTGTGAGTACTTTGAAAGATACTTTTCTTTGTGATAAAGAACTCAGTTCTGCCTATTTGATATGATCTCTTTCGTCTTCAGCTTCTTGCGCCGGATTTCTACAAAGGTTGGTTGTTATCGTCTTTTTGAGTTATAATATGCCTGTACAACTAAATGCCTGCAATAAAGTTTCGATAACATTTTGGACTGCATTTTGTCTATGGTTCACAGTCATTTGGCGTCGAAAGCGTTGATGGGCTAAGGGCGTGCGTGGCAATACAGAGAGTGTCTCGGTCTTGCGCTCAATCGTGCTACTCCGCCGTACTTTGATTACTCTGGCGCCAACTCTTTGTATTTTTTTTTTGTTTTCGGCACAAGTTTGCCAAATTAAACGGTTAGTTTCTGTTCATTCGAAACCTGATCATCGTCATTTGTGACGATTTTGTGGATGTGCGGGGCATTAACAAAAAGGTGCATGTAAGGCCAGAAATCGAACCTCGGCCCTTTGCGCGGAAGGCGCGCACAATAACAATTCGGTTTCGGGCAGGCTTCCTCGGAGACGCTTGTGGCAATAGGTGTTAGTACGGTCACTTTAGTTTGGCCTAGGCAGAAGTTTAAACCATCAAGTGTGATGACGACAAAGTTTGCCCATGTTTGTTCAGTTCAGTACGCGGGAAATAATGCCCTGTGTGGCGGCAAGAATCATCTGCAAGTTTCAACTGGACTGTAACAGATTGTGATCTCTAGCGAAAGGTGGAGAACTTGGATACCTAAGTGCAAATAATTAAGAGAAATATGTCAATGTCACATCCTGTCGAATATTGTCGTCGTCGGCTACAGTGTTTGCATTGAAATGCACTAGCACCACTTTCCTTAAATGTGTTGAATTCTTACGGGCTGATGTTCAGTTATTTGCAGTAGACACGCCAGTTGCAACCAGCCGAGCAGACTAGATGTTGCTTTTTCTCATAGAAGCGAGCACCACACGTGCCACATACTCAACTCTGGGGATTGCTGTCAGACACGTATTTTACATCTAGAGTCATTCCGCGGAATGATGCCACCAGTGAGAGACGGGGGCGCTTTATCGAGGTTCTTGTTCCCGTAGCCCGGTGTTTACTAACACAGCATAATAAAGAAGTTGATCCTCGTCATGGACGGTCTAGACCACGAGGGCTTTCATCTTTTCGCACTTTTGTCGCACGAGGAGCGGCCTTTGAATCGTCATCTTCGATATCTCCGATCAAAAACAAACAAGAAAATTCGGTTTGTTTTCCCAACAGGTAAAACGTGCCGCTAGAGGCGTGACTGTTCGATCTCTTCTCCATTACCGATTCACTCTAAGTCCGACCGCACTTTACGCTACAATAAGATTAAACCAATCAAGCAGCATCCAAAAGTGCGTCATCGAAATTCTCGTCGTCGTTGTTCGTTTGCTTTTTTCTGCGAAACCAATCACACACAGTGATTGTAGCGTGATTCTGCGCTCCCTACTTTTTGATTAGCTTGACCGGCGACAGCAACGCGAAAAAACGATGAGCGCCATGACAGTGTGCTTTTAGGAACTGCTTGATAGGCTTCATCGAACAGTAGCGTTGGTTGCGACCGAATCCCACGTAAAACGGAGTATATGCAATAGAGGGAGCTTGTGTAGCACGCGGCCTAGTCACTTTGAAAAAAAAGATAAGTGAGGCGCGTCATTGCAAAGTCATTTGATAAAATCATGAGTGCCATATTCGGTGGACGCTTAAAGGACACATGCAAAGTAAAATAATATATTTTATTAAGAGCCTAGAAAGAAAAAGATTGTTAAAAACAAATCTAGAATTAAAAAAAAAATTAGGGCAATATTTGGGGCGCAAAACTGGCCGAAGAGGTTCCTTTGTTTGTGGATACTAGTAGAGGGCGCCACCGCCACCTTCCCTTGAAGTTCTCCGGCCCCTCCGGCTCCGCTCCGTTCACTCATGCAAAGCTCTTTGCGATGACCGCCATTGAAATTGTTTTTTTAGACCAGCATGGAAATGTAATGTCACCAACGGAGTGTGCAAACAAATTTAATGAGTACTTCGGAGATGTTTTTACCGCATAGTCTCACCCGGTGCCCCAGTGTGATGTTGCACTCAAACATTCTTTATTATCGAAGATTAAAATTGACCCGGATGGTATTAACAATATAATGCAAAACATGCCCCTCCAGTCTTCTCCTGGTGCCGACGGCATCATTTCCAAGCTACTAAAACTTACACAGCCATATGCCTGGTTTCTCCTGGCACAGCTTTATCAAGAATCCTTAGACCACAGCATTATACCGCATGACTGGAAACATGCAACCGTCACTCCAGTTTAAAATCTGGTAGTAAATCTTTGTTTTGTAATTATCAACCGATATCTCTCACCGGTGTCCCATGCAAGATTCTTGGGCATGTTTTGTACACTCATATAATGAACTTTCTTCTAGACCATGATTTCATTTTCCTAAATCAGCGTGGCTTTAGAAAGAACCGGTCTTGAAAAACCCAACTTTTTTTTAGTTATTAACCGATTTACACACAAACATACATTCGCGAGTTCAGACTGACACTACTTTTATTGATTTTTCTAAGGTGTTTGACCGCGTGCCAAATAAACGCCTACTTAAAAAATCTCGAGTTTCTTGATAGTTCTTTAATTACCTGGATTCGAGTATTCTTGACCAACAGAACACAGGCAGTTTCTTTTCATTGTAATGTTTCTTCTAGTATTAATGTGAAGTCTGGAGTTCCTCAGCGAACAGTGTTGGGCCCCTTGTTATTTATTATCTATATTAAGAATATTGCCACTGGCATTTCCTCTACAGTCAGACTCTTTGCAGACGACTGCGTTAATTATAGAACTCTCAAAAACTATACCGACTGTCTCTCACTACAGCATGACCTAGACGCCCTCTCTTTGTGGTGTGATCGCTGGCAAATGAGCATCAATACCTCAAAATCTAAATTTATGAGCTTCTCCACAAAAAATTCCACTGTAAGTTTCAACTACTCAATAGGTCATCTATCAATCTAGAAATTAAATAACTGCAAGTATCTAAGAGTTATTTGGAGCGAGAACATGCACTGGCAAGACCACGCAAATTATGTGGCTAGCAACGCTAGTAGGTCATTAGGTTTTATAAGACGTAATTTATGTCTGGCACCTCCGGACGTTCGCTTACTCGCTTACAAATCTTATGTTCGGTCTCAATTAGAGTATGCTTCTATCATATGGAATCCTTCTCAAGACTACCTAATTCACACATATAGAGTCAGTTCAAAACAGGGCAAACAGATTTATTTAAAAGATTATTCTCGACACACAAGCTTATCTCCTCTGAAATAAAAAGCTGACTTGCCACTCCTCTTTACCAGAAAAACACTTTCTAGGCTAACCTTCATCCATAATATCAGTTATAATAACCCATTTATCAAGCTTGAAGCTTTAAAGCCGCCACACCGTATGTTTCCTCGATTTGATCATCAGCATAAGATACTATTACAAACATCACATGCTAAACCAGACCTCACCTTTACAGTTGGCGATTTCCGACTGGAACAAACTTCCAGCCAACATTCTGTCTTTAGTAAATGTCGACGAATTTAAAAGTGCGTGTGCTCAATACTGCGTAAATTGATATGTATTTTTTCCACGTGTTTTCATTATATTGTGTTTTTGCATAAAGTTTGTTCATATTTTCAATGTTCTGTTTTGCTTGTATACTGTTGAATTTCCCGCCTCATGTATGCCCCCTTGGGCGCTTGTGAGGTACAAATAGATGAAATTAAATGAATTTATACGTCTGAAGAATGTCATCAAGCTGCCTGTAATTCCCGTGTTATACTACTGCATGTCACTCCCTAATTGTTCATGTAGCGCGGTTGAAACTTCCGCCGTTACGAGCGCACTCACGCAGTCGATCCAAAGAAGCGCGTTTAGGCCGATCCGCTACTTTGGTACTTTGGTGAGCGAGTGGCTCTCAACACACGAATTGTACCCACAAAGCGTTTTGCCAAGCAACTTTCTTGTAGCGCAGGGCCGAACTTTTGGGATTAAGTATAGAACGTTATTGCCATGGATTCTCAGCCTACAAAATACGTGAATTAAACATCCGTAGCTGATTGTGTTTTTCGTGTTTCGTATTTTACTTCACGAGCGGCAAATTTGGGACATCACAATCCAGGATGATCAAGAAAAAAAATCGTATTTATTAGAAACAAACAACACACACGAAAAGATATGTATACACAAAACATAAAAAGAAAGCCCCAAAAACAAATCGTACAAACCAAAAAAAAAATTAATAAAAAAAGCTTTAATCGCGCACAAGTTTTGCCCCTTATCGGAGTCATGTTCCGCGCCTCATATTTATGTACGTAATTTTCAGGCGTTTCGCAGCTCTCGCCTCCTTTAGTACTTTAGTGAAAAAGTGCAAGCGGGTGTGGATGTAAAAGCTCAGAAAATTTGAGCACGGCTTGCTGCTTTGAGCAGGACATCCTAGTCCTGGGCTTTGTGGGAACTTTGCCTTGATCATTGATCATAGTGAGAACATCTAATATGCTTATCTTGTGTAGTACAAACTTACTAAAACACATTTTGAAAGACATTTTCAAGCCACTCGACAAACGCTTAGAGTGGTGTCTCTGGGTATAGGAGGCCTCCGCTGTCGCACGAGCGAGTGAATGATGCTAGGGAGCCTGCAGACTCGTAGGACATCCAGAGGATCGCCGAGCAGTCCTCGCACTTCAAGCTCAAAACTCTCTTTTTGGCAGCAGAGCCAGCCTTCAAAACTTACTATAATGTAGAACAGGAGTGTACGTACGCCACTGGTCACACTCTCAATATACAGACACACGCTTGTCTACATTAAGATCATCAGGCGGGCTAGTTGGTTCTACATTTCATTTCATTTCATGTATCATACTCTCAGGGCCCGAGGGCATTACAGAGAGGAGTGGAATAATACATCAATATACCGGGTGGATCAAGGAGACGGCAGGCTCTTTAAATCGACCGCAAAATTCGGTTTCTTAACCTATCGCGCTACGACTTTGTGCAGCGCTGCCCACAGATGGTGCATTTTTTTTGTAAAATTTGCAAAGAGCAAACTTACCTGAGGAAAAAGTAAAGAAAGAAAAAGGCTTAGCTCCTATGGAAACGCAGCGACGCCACCGGTCTTCAAAGAGCACGGCGCCATTTCGCACGGGACTCAAGAGATGGCGCAAAGAACGCCGCCAACGAACGAGCACACTGCGTCGAGAGCCGGCGCCTTTAGCAGACAATCTTT
Source organism: Ixodes persulcatus (assembly GCA_013358835.2). Lineage (NCBI taxonomy): Eukaryota > Metazoa > Arthropoda > Arachnida > Ixodida > Ixodidae > Ixodes > Ixodes persulcatus. Next base: position 736,946 of record JABSTQ010009168.1, read on the forward strand.
TCGACTCAAAAGCAGCGCGCGTTCCGCAGGCGGCGACAGTCGCAGAAACAATTACAGGCGCGGTAACAACAAGCAACTGCAGTTCCTTGTCTGCTAAATACGCCGGCTCTCGGCGTCGTCTGCCCGTTCGTTAGCAGCAGTTGGCGTCGTGACCGCTTGCGCCCTCTCTTGTCTCCCGTGCGAAACGGCGCCGTGTAGTTTGCAGACCGGTGGCGTCGCTGCGTTTCCATAGGAGCTAAGCCTTTTTCTTTCTTTACTTTTTCCTCAGGTAAGTTTGCTCTTTGAAAATTTTACAAAAAAATGCACCATCTGTGGGCAGCGCTGCACAAAGTCGTAGCGCGATAGGTTATGAAACCGAATTTTGCGGTCGATTTAAAGAGCCTGCCGTCTCCTTGAGCCACCCGGTAAAGTGAACAATGAAAACAAAACGCAAAAAAAAACACAAGGTACAGAATTGCTATGGAACATTATTGAAAACATCAGTTATGGCGGTTTTAAAATCAGCAGCGTCAGTGAGTGAGACTACGGATGCGGGAAGGCGATTCCAGTCGACAGAGGTCAGGGGTAGGAAGGAGGCATAAAAGGTGGAGGTGATGCAGTAGGGGATTCCTACTTTTAGTGGATGATCGGCGCGGCGATATGTATGATGGTTCTGAAAATAATGAGGTTCGAAGTGCTGGGTTAAAGTGGTAATTCTTGTGAAATAAGCAGAGGCGAGCTATTTTTCTACGAGAGGAGAGGTTGGGCAAATATAGAGACGCTTTCATGGAGGTGACGCTAGCTGTACGGTGATGGTTAGAAAGTATAAAACGTGCGGAGCGATTTTGAATGGATTCAATGGATGATGCTAGGGATACGCCAGGGTTCCAGATAGAGCCTGCATAATCAAGTTTGGTGCTCACTAAAGTTTTATATAGAAGTTTAAGTGAAACAGGGGCAAGGGAAAAGTTTCATCTGAGATAGCCTAATAAGCGATTAGCGTTGTTAGTGATATATTCGACATGGATGTTCCAGGAGAGATCGTTAGTTACATGAACACCGAGATATTTATAGGTTGACACAGAAAGCAAGGTCGAGTTATTAATAAAGTAGGAGGGACAAGCGTTATTTTGACGAGACACTCTCGTGGATCTACAAGCCGATTATCGCACCAGCGGGTGACGTTGTTAATTTCGGTCTCAAGAGCAGATATGTCAGAGTCGTTAATGATTTCTTTATAAATTACACAGTCATCAGCGAATAGGCTAATAGAAGAGGATACATGCGTGGGAAGATCGTTAATATATATAAGAAATAAAAGTGGACCTAATAAGGAACCTAGTGGGACACCGGACTTGACACGTGAGGTAGAATAATTAGTTCCGTTAGCTTGAACAAATTGGTAACGGTCTGATAAAAACGATTCTATCCAAGCGATTATATTGAGATCTATGTTAAGTTTACGGAATTTATGAAGAAGCAGCGCGTGAGGAACCTTGTCGAAAGCTGTTGAGAAATCAAGAAATATGCAGTCAGTCCTGGAACCCCGGTCAAGTGTTACGTGAAGGTCATGAGTAAAGGTTAGGAGTTGAGTTTCACATGAATAAAACCTTCGAAATCCATGTTGCGCTGAGTTAAAAAAAGGAGTTTGAGTCTAGAAAATTGAAAATGTTAGTATAAATAATGTGCTCAAGGATTTTACAAGGAATGCTCATTAAAGCAATGGGACGAAAGTTTAAAGGGTTATGCTTATCGCCCCCTTTGTGGAGAGGGATCACCTTCCCCACCTTCCAATCTTTTGGTAATTCTCCTTGTTCAAGTGATTGCGAAAACAATTTAGATAAGATAACGCATGAGTACATATTAGTGTTTTTCAAAAACTTAGCATTAATATTATCAATGCCTGCTGTCGTATTGGTTTTAAGGTTTTCGATAATGTTAGATATACCTTCACAGTCTATGATAACAGGAAACATGGGCAAAAAATCATAAGTTCTAAATACCGGACAATCTGAGGATACCGTGCATGAAAAAGATTAAACAAACACATCATTAACACAAAAGAACACAGTTCACTGGGCACCTCCTCTTCATGGGTGTCCCTAAATACTATGCCAGGACTAGAAGGAGGGTTAATGACTTTCCAAAATTCACGCGGATTGTTAAGTAACATTGACGGCAGCGTATTGTTAAAGTAATGTAATTTTGCCTCTTCGATTGCTGTCTTATATACGTTAGCTGCAACATGGTAGGCTTCCCAGCGTTGTACTTTGTCCAATAGCTTTGCAGCGCGAAATAGTCGTTTCTTTTTATTCGACAGCTTTTTCAGTGTCACGCTGTACCACAGAGATTCTGGTGAAGAAGATACCACGCGAAGGGGAACATGTGCGTTCAGGAGTGACATAGCGTTTTCTTTAAATAAAAAACAGTTATCATCAACTGAGCGCTTAGCAAAACAACCTATGTATTCCTCTAGAAAATGACAAAGTTCATTGTTGATTGAGTCAAAATCAGCCCTAGCATAGTCAAAAAATGTTTTCGTGTGATTGGACTTATTGCGTCCAGGAATGTCTAACAAGAAATGTAGTAGGGAATGATCACTAAGACCAGGCATGTAAGTTAACGAGGAGAGCAGCTCAGGCGATGTTGTTAATATGAGGTCAAGTACAGCAGCAGTTGTTGAAGTCGTACGCGTCGGTTCCGTAACAGTTTGAGAAAAATCGAAATCTAAACAAAGATTCAAAAACTCACTACATTCGGAAGAGAAGTGACTAAGGTTTGCACCCTCGTCTGACCATATTATAGATGGGTAGTTGAAATCACCCAACAGTAGTATCGGTGCATTCGGGAAACGAACAATGACTGCGTTGATCGCATCGTGAAGATTCGTTATAAACGCGGTATTGCTAGAGGGAGGGCGATAACACACGCCTAAAATATATTTTTTTTTATTTTTTAACTGGAGACCAACCCATAGTAGCTCGAGTTCTGAAACAATATTGACTTGAAACGATGGTACGTTTTCTGCAACCGCGACCAACACCCCTCCACCCCTTCTTTCTTCCCTGTCGTGACGATAGAAGTTGAAACGTCTCTGACAGTGCAAAATTCCACAGTTGCGTATCTTACTGAACAACCATGTCTCGCTTAACACAACAATATCCGCGTTAAAAGAGTCCACAACTGAAGACAGATCATCCCGTTTATTCATAATGCATCTAATGTTGGTAAAAAGAACAGAAATATTATTATCAGGCAAATTGTTGGTAGTAGCAGCCTCACCCCTCCTAGAACGTTATGACGAAGCTGAAGCTTGATTAGAATTTACGACGTCACATTCAGATGATACAAGATCCGGCTGACGAGCAGAAGCACGGTTAATAATTCCGGCGTTACGTCTAGGTAAATACTGTTCTGGCCCGCGGGAGTTCAATTCACTGACACAGTCTGTTTGGGGCACATAGACATAGCACTTATTTCTAATGAGCAGTTTGCCGAAGTGCAGCTTGAAATGTAGATCCTGTGGTTTTGCAAATTCTAATAGCTTTCGCCGCGCAAGGCGCACCGACGGTATAAAATCCTCACTCACGGAAAATGACGTTCCTTTGAATTTGTAGGCCTTGGAAAGTACGGTCTATTTATCTTTGTACGAAAACATTTTTACAATTATTGGGCGACATTTTTCATGAGCATACATACCGAGACGATGCGCCCTTTCGATTCATGACGGTGCAAGTACAACTCCTAACCTCTCGAGACACTCGTCTACAACAGTCTTTTCAGACTACGCCCATGTTTCCTTATCCTTATCGGGGAAGCCAAAAAAATAAGATTTGATCTGAGCGCTCTGCTCTCTGCGTCATCACAGCGTGCCCTGAGCTCCGATATCTCGATAGATGCCGCGGCTATCTGTGGGGAAGGGCCCACGTCGCTGTTAACGCTGACTGATTTCACCGTAGAAATATCACTTTCTAACTGGTCTAATAAATATTAAATCGCATTATTAAAGGAGTACTACATTATATTTAAATTTATATTTGTTTAATTTAGAGAGTATTAAATTAAAATTATGAAACATTGAAGCGCAGTTTTAAATTAGTATTAAAATTATATTTCAATTTAACTTGTTTTATTTGAACGAGAATTCAAATATAAAAGTAAATGTTAAATGAGTACTTAATGTCAGGTGTCAGTTAGCGCTCTTTTCTGTTGTCAGTTAGCGCTCCTCCCACGTCAGTTTTTGGCTTTATTATTAAAACATGGTTTTTCCTCTCTGATTTACGAGCTTCTCATTGAATTAATTCGTACATACGTCAAATCAGACCGGGATCTGGGCTCTATGTTTTGTTCAGTTGCGAAACGATGTGCACCGACGTGAGCATCGCAATGCGTACATGAGCTAATTCACCGCCGTCATTCTTAGGGAGATTGTCTAACAGCTCGTGTAAATTTTAAAGATCAAAATACACAAGCCCTATTTCTTATCGTACCCCGACTTCACTTTGGCGTTGAAGCTATAAGCCCGCTTGTCTACGGTTTACCTATACGTCTTAAAATAACAATGTTGATCAGGTTATGAAATGGTTGACATATTTTATGGTGTGGTCTCTGGAACTACACGCACGCGCTTTTCGAATGCATTGACTTTCGGAAACGTGTCGACTGTGCAGCAGAAACGAATTTGAGTTGCTCTAAATACGAGAAAATTTGCCGACATTATTACTTCCGGCGCTAGTTTCCTCGTTATTACGTAGTTTTCACAAGTCATACTTTGTTGCTTTTTTTACGCTTGATACACTCATTACGAAAGTAACCGCCTGGCAATTGATCTGACAGTTTTCGTCAGGATGTCGAACCGAAATGTTTTTCGTTCCGGTTTTCGTTCCGGTTAAGGAAAAACGGTTCAACTCCGGTTTAACTCCGGAGTGAAAAAATAAAGGTTCAAACCGGTTCGAACCGGTTCGTACTCACACGCTACAAACCAATTGACGACAGAAAAAGATAAACTATTCATATTGTTACATATAGAAAGCAAAGGCTCACGTTACTGTGTGGAACGAACAAGCTAGTGCTGGGGCACCTCGGGACGTGGGTGAAAGCGCAGTTCAATGTCAGGCAGCTGACCGAAGAATTCGTATCCGGGGATAGACGGCACCTCTGAGACAATATAATGAACTTCAGTGCAGAAAAGACTCGCTGCACGCTGACCTGGGTCGCAGGCACTCCCAGGGCTACTTGCGCCAATGGGTAGAGTTCTGGATGGCGCTCTCTTCTCTCCTCCCAAAACTGTAACACGTTAGCGTTCCTTGAATGTCGCGACTCCTTGTCTAGCAATGCTCAGAAAAGCTGTGCGCCTTGATGTTTGTGTTTCTGAGAAGAAAACCTTTTGGTCCTTGCAGTCTCTGCTATCAGAGATCGAAGCTGTTTTGCTGATATCTGTAGCTGTAACTTTTGATTGAATCCCCCCTCCCCTTCCCGGTGCTAGACTTTAATTTCGGACAGGTTATTAAATGCGCTGATGTTTTTTGGAAGCAAATTAGATTCGCCACAGCATGGCAACTAGTGCAGATTCTAAAATATCTATCGGCCTTTGTATCGCTTCCTTATCCGATCAGTTGTACAATGAAATCAAGTCGTTTAAAGTAAATTACACAGAGCTCTACTAAATTGAAGACAAGAAACACCAAACAAAGCTTAAACTGAACGCCAAAAAAATAAAAGACAAAGAGAGGTATAGACAACACTAGGCGTGTTGTCTATACCTCTTTTTTTCTTTTTTTTTTTGCGTTTAGTCTAAGATAAAAATACCAACTAGCCCAACTCACCGTTTTGCCACCAAACAGGCTCATTAATTGGTTACTTTTGCTGACGTACGAATTTTGTACGTCCTAGCGTAATATTTTCTTTGATATGCCATTTTCGGTCGCCAAAAAAAGGTTGGGACGAATGTGGGCATTTATTAAAGAAATACGTAACAACAGTAATCCCGAAGAATTTATAGTTACAGTGCTCATTTCGTGTGAATTCTCAAGACGAACTTTTGCCAATATTTTGCGCTTTTCGACTTCCTACATGAACGAAACAATTCAAAACGAATTGATCAGCTTTGCCCAGGAACGAAAAAAGATTTATTTCGGTCCGGTTTAACTCCGGTTTGCGCGAAACTAATTTTTTTCTTTCAATTTTTGTTTACTTTTCAGGTTACTCTGCTTTTCGCCACGCACTTCTCAAGCAACCTGACTTCGCGTATGACCGAAAACCGCGTGGAAAACAAATCGGTTCCGCTCCGGAGCGAAAAAACTTATTTCGTTCAGCGCCAACTTCGGTTCGCGCGAAAATAAGTTTTTTTCCGGTTTTTAGTTCACGGTTCGGGTTCGATTCAATACCCTGGTTTTCGTAAACCGGGAAATAATAGGCAGTTTTTGTAAATTCGACAATAGTAAACGATGATTAAAAAAAGGGGCTGGCTTGTCAACAAACTTGCTGTGGTACAAAAAAACCTTATTTTTTTTGACGCAACTCGCCGGAAAACAGGCAATGGGAGGTCGCCAAAAGTAACTATTTTATGTTGAGAATTTCCACATATGGCATTTTTTCAAAGAGGGGGGTAAAAAAAAAACACCGAGATAAGCAAATATTACTGAAAATAATTAAATATTTTAGTTTAGACCGGTTGAAAACGACAGGTCCATAGCCCGTGTACAGTCAGGCAGGGGGCAATGACTCGTGGAGGTAACGACAAAAAAAGTTTAGAAAGAAAAACGCTCTTAGCTTCCCGCAGGGCCCACGCAGGGCTGCCGGAAGCAAAAAGTTCACATTCTAAAAAGGCGGCAGAAGGTGAGGCGCTGGACCTGGAGCGCTAAGGCCGAAAAGAAAGGACACGTCCTGACGGTTTGATAGAGCCAAATTGTTTTCCGCAAAAGGAAAATGCACGCGGCTCGTACCTTGGTGCCAGGGACGACAGCGATAGGGCGGTGGCGCCATCTCGGTATGTGCTCAATAAATAAATAAAAAAAAACTGAACGTACAAAACGCGTGCGAACACGACGACCCTAAAATAAAGCGGCTGAGAGCTCCGCCATGACAAATCACTCCAACAAAATACCTACGCGAGGAGCCAGGCAGAAGCATCCCCGGACCAATACTATTTAATAAAAGCAAATAATAAGGAAAACGAATGTTCGTCGGGTCGAAAGCAAGGTTTGCCCCAGAAAGAGAAAAACTCCTGTATCACAAACTATTTCTTTGTCCGACGTTTAGTGTGCCAAAAAGCAAAGCTTGGCTTGCAGACGACGCCCGAAGATGAAGCCTCGAAAAAGACGATCGCTTAACGAACTCAAAGCACACACGCCGTAAAAGGTCACCCAGGCAACAACGGGCAACACAGGGTACAAGTTAACAAAAAGAAAACGTACAAGGAACACTTAAAAGAAACTTCACGAGGCAGCATGAGGATTCAAGGTGAGCGCTGGCCAGCCTGGCCGCTCACGACTGACGCAATTCGCCAAAACTTTCGCATCTGTAGGCCACCACTCGTACCACCCGTCTGCCGGTGGCATCGTCAAGGTTTGCGGAGAAAATCTTGACTCAAAATATTTTCCGTCAGGGTCTACAAACGAAGTTCTTGCAGGCAGTCAGAATGACCTTCTCTATTACACCAAACCAAAAACCTCCCCCAAACCGCCTCCGGAGCGAGACAACAAAGACATGCGCAGGAGTCAATAAACACAGAAAGGGTCCCACCCTAAAACTGAAAACGCGCAATAATTACACACTTCTCTGAGATTTCACGTCTCAACAAAGCAATTCTCCCCTAACAAAATGCGGTACTCGAGTTCGCAAATTGTTGCCGTCTCAGTGGCGCCATCCCACGCCGAAAAGCTATCTTCGCTGGCTAGGGGAAAATAGAAGAATAAACTATACAAAATCGCTAAAAATCGTGACACACTTTCACAAAAATAAACAGCAGTTTCCTGTGCAGTGACTTCGAGGTAAGTTTCTTCCTGTAGGAAAACTTGTTTGTGATAGCTGTTCCTACGTCGGCTAGGTATGGTCTTACAAAATTCTCGATACCTATCCTTGAAGTGTATTTCAATGGTGATCTCTTAGCAGGGCATGCTAAGAGCGGGCACTTGTCTAAATATGGTATACCCATGCAGCAAAAATTTAGCCAATAATTGGCCAATGCCATGGCAATGATATTTTGGCTAGTGGCCAGACAGAGGCCAGCAATGGAAAGCCTTGAGCCTATTAGTCGGCCACTTTTCATCATCCTTCGGCCAAGCATTGGCCGATGAATAACCAATCTTCGTCCATTGGCCAAGAAACCATCGCCAGCCAATGGACAATGCTTGGACGAAATCAGTGCTGCTTGGGGAATTATTGCTGTCATTTTTCTTAGCACACTGGCTTCCTGACATGTGGGACAGCAATATCAAGAGCTTTCTTGATAGCTACATGAAGTGCCGCAAACTCTGGCCTTCGGAAATTAGGGTCTCCCCTTCTCTGCAAACTAACGAGACAAAAACATTGTAACGACATTGTAACCTAAGTTACAAACAGACTAATGACATTTTAAACGTAAATAAAACTATAAAGTATATCATTTACACCGACGATACGACTCTATTTTTTACAAGTGATTGCTGTATTGAACCTAGCAAATAGAGCTCATCAAACTCTCCTGGAGCTGGGTAGTGGGAGCCTATCTAACGCGTTAAAAATAAATGTGAAAAAACAGGGCTGTTTTGTTTCAACCAAAAAATTACAATGCTTCTATCAAGGCAGATATCGTGTTGGATTCGACCATTATAGTTTTTTTACTAGATTTAAGATATATTGTTTTTATATTTACGAATATAATGACTTGGGATGGCCATGTAATCATATTCTGGTAAAGTTGTCATGAGTTGTTGGCATAATTCACCGTTATCGCTCTATTCTGCCAGAAAGTACTAACTTAACGATCCATAACTCATGACTTATTTTGCATGTGATCTATAGCCAACTTGTCTAGGAAATACTACTAATTCAAATCTAGATATAATAATCATTTTTCAGAAAAAAATTATTACGAATAATAATGAATGTCCCATATGATTCATCTAGAAGATGTCTTTCTCAAAGTCTGAACAAATTGCATATCTATGACTTATATAAATACCATTCATGCCTAGGTTACAGGTCAAATGACATGAGTAACGTCCGTCATTGTCAAACTAACATTTCTGACGATGAACGTTTCTACATATCCCACTCGCAACTTAGAAACCTGGGAAGTGCCCAATAGCAGAGAAGCTTACGGTGAGCAGATGTTATCGTACATTCTTGCCAACCTACCTAATTATCTGAATACTCGAAATAGGCTATTTTGAACATCCACACCGAAAGAAATCCGATCGTTCTTTACAAGTGTAATGTCATGAATATGATTAATCATAGTTTTACGTAATGGCCAAGGTGTGTGTGTGGCTAGTGTATGTCTGATCGAAATAAGCTTAGTACCACTTTATTATCATGTTCTGAATCATGATCTTCATGTCCCTTAATAAGTGCCTTTTTGTTTCTCTAATTAGTATTATTTTTTTTTGTTATTGAGTTGTTAGAGTTGAATTAGCGCCGTGCTACAATGTCATAGTTTGAATTGTTGGCCTGAATAATGTTGTTCTTTTTGTTTTGACCAATGTGCTTTTTGTTTATTGTGTGTTTTTCGCTTGTCACTCCTGATGACTAGTAGGAGGCCGAGAACTCATGAAGATGCATTTATGCAGCATATTTCTGGCTCTCCTTTCATCAGAAATGTAACGCGATGGAAAATAAAATGTATTTAATATTATTATTATTATTATAATTATTAATATTGTTATATTGTTATTAAATGTATAACAAAATAGTCGGTTTACGTGGCTGGCGAAGGACGTACAGTGGAACTGCAGAACAATTGACTATTCCTGAGCATGAACCGCTAATAATATTCAGGCCGGAATGGAGAGATAACAAAAAACTAACGCTGAGCAACTCAGGTAAAATCGGTTTTGGCTACCTTTAGCAGTGCCTTCTACACAACAAAAATTTAATAACCTTAGAAACGTCAAATATTATGCCGAAAAAGTTGTAATAAAAAAAATTCAAAAAAGGAAAACGGCGGATGAAGTTTTTGACCAGCCGTGATGAGAGATTCAGCTATGCCTTTATGAATCGCCTGAGGCAGATCAGTGATCCCACCAGGGCGCGTGATACAAGCCAAGCCGTGTCCCATTTGGCACATTAAGGCTGGCACCACCTTGGACGGTTTCCTTAAGAGCATACTGCGTGCTCCGAACGCAAAGCCGACTGCCGTTACGTCTTTCTCAGGCTACCATGGCCGCAGGCAGTCCTACATGGCGATCTTGAAGGAAGATTATTTTCAGTGACGAGGCGTTTCAGACGGCCTTGTTGGTTCCGACTATTGTGCAATCTGCCTCCAGACAATGTTTTCTGTGGCAAATATCGGCCGAAATGCCAGGTGAGTCCAGACGTTTTCTTCGACTGATATGACACACCTATACACTCTAGTTTAGCTAGCCCCATAATGTATAATATTTGACAAACCGTCGCTGGACACCGGGTGCGAGATTTAGCTGAATCTTACGGAAGCTATTGAGCGCGGCTCCGTTTCAGGGAGATCTGTTCCTTGTCGTGGTAGGTCTCCGTGGATCACTAAAAATGAATTCGCCTCTTATATCGTAGGAAGAGACTGTTTGGAAGGTGAAGATGCAGCATCGGCCTGAGCTTCTATACCCATTTTCACCTCAAGAACTGAAGTAAAAAAAGTCCGTCTCCCCGCGGAGCATTACTAATTTTTCTCTTTTACGAGGAGAATTAACATATATGTAGGTGCATTTTAGATTAGATATATGTTATCTAATCAAGACGTATACATTTTAAACGACAAAAGGATCGCTTCTTCCTCAGACAACCAAATCTTGTAAGAACTACTTCACCCGGCGTATGAACAATGCGCGAAAACGTCCTTTTTTCTTGAGGTGAAAACGAGTATAGACATGATCAGATGCACAGTCCATCGCCGAGAAAGCTGCTCGCTCTACCAAGCGCTTGTTATATTTCACAAATTGTTCCTTAATAATGATATACCAACGTGATATGAAGAATATAATTGCTTTTGCTACTCATCGGAAAAACATCAATCACCTAAACTCCAGGCCGCCTGACATACTGCTTTCTATACTTTCCATTGGTCGTTTTAATGGACGTTGCTCACCGTACCTATACGACAGTTTAGTAAGCATGGTATTCGTCTGCTTTCAAATGGCGTGTCTGCATTTTGTGTGTGTGTAGTCATGACAAGTCGCGCAGAAGGGCAGTTTTTTCCTTGACCAATTCATCACTTTAGAGTGTACACCCATCGCTCCTATTTCTCATTCCGCACTTGTAGTCACGCGATAGCCTCGCCCTCGAATAAAGTTAATTTTAATGCCGCGCTGCATACTTCACCAGAGCGAGCATTAGCTCCACGCTCTGCATGCAAGCCTTGACACGTGTGCACATTGAAACCAGCAGCGCGCTGGCGGCTGCACTCAACGGCGGGCGGATGCTCGAGTTTTATCGATACAACTGGCAGGTGACGCCGGAGCCCGGCGTGTCCTTAATTTTTTGTTTTTTCCACACCATATCCGTTTAGCTTGAAAAACATTTCGAGAGATCGAGTTGAGGTCGACGTATGGCGTGAGCATATAACCACAAATGCACCATCTCCGGCGGCCCATGAACGCGTCAGTTATCTCTACGGTCGCGTGAATGGCTATGAACCTGAGATAACATTTTGCCGAAACATGGGGCTTGCACATCCTTTTCATTTTAGAGACACCCTAACCACGCGTCTTTCTTGATTTGTGTAAAAAAAAATTCAAAGATTGTTACTCAACCGTGCTTGAACAAATACAAAAACACAATGTACAGTCAGAACGGAATGAAATCCGAAAGCCGGAACGCGTCCCTGGTCCAAATGACCATAGAGCACCCACAAAAAATTTCTGTGGGGTCCTAGAGGTCTCTATGGGCCACCCATTGGGTTGTATAGGTGTCCTAAAATCTCTGTGGGGTCAGGCCTGTCTGCCTATGGGACATGTGGGTTACTGTGTGGGTTCCTTTGGGTAACCCACACAGCCTGTAAGGGCTCCTTTGGGTAACCCGCACAAACTGTGGGGTCCTTTGGGTAACCCACACAGCCTGTGGGGGTTCTTTAGGTAAACCACAGAGTCTGTGGGGATGAAACCCTGGCTTTTATGGGACGTGTAGGAAATTGTGTGGGTTGCTGTAGATGCTACCGAAGCCTGTGGGGAGAGAGCCTTGGATCCTATAGGACAAGTACACCATTGTGCGAGGCGCTGTAGTGATGCCACATGCTACGAGAGCGCTCTGTGTTGCTACACGGGACATGTGTGAGGCTTATGGGAAGCCTGTGAATGTGCTCCTCAAGATATATTTTACAGAAGTCATGCAAAATATAACTTTTTTGTAAGTCTTTCTTTTAATTACATCGGTCACCCCAATGCGCGGAACACTACGCTGACGACGTCGACCACGCGGGTTTTTCTTCGAAATGGGGCTTCTAATGTTCACGCATTAATAAGTTATGTCAACATTGTTCCGAAGTTCTCAGTTTCGTGTTATGTGGTCTGACCTTATCAGTCTTGTGTGTTTTGTATTCTAGCAAAAAAGCATATTGCCGAAATGCAGAGCAATAAATGCATATATTTATAGGCAACAGACACATTAGATGCAGGACATGAGTTACGTGGACTCTTATTAGGTTTATTTTACAGATATCAAATGAACCGCAGACAAAACAAGAAAAAAAGCTTGTACTTTGACGAGTATACATGAAGAAACGCAATCATCTTGCAGCAGAATAGTGATTAAGTTTAAAAGAAGGGCATGTTTTAAAATGACAAAATATGGAGACAGACAGAAAAACAAAAAGCAAGCAGTTTTGTTTTAGTAAAATACATGTACCCAGGTAGCACCCCGCGTCGGCCTGAATCGGGACTACGCCAGCCGGTACTGTAACAGGATGGTGGCGCCCGGCCATGGGCGCCGGTGAGCTACCGGCCCCGGCCGGCGTCGGCGTTTCGTCTTACTAACTGGCCAGTTCAGCATAAGTTACTGTGAACCGCCCGCCGGCCGGCCGGATGGCCGGCCGGAGTCGTGTTTTTGCTGTCTTTGTTGACCAGTATTTCCATGGAGGTTCCAGTAACTGGCCGGCATCGGTATTTTGCTGTCTTTGGTGGCCAGTATTTACATGGAAGTTCAGAAACTGGCCGGAATCTGCGCTTTGCTCTTCATGCTGGCGAGCCCCGCCGTGGAAGTTCCGTTTACTGACCGATATTGTTTTAGTTTTTTGCCGTTTTCACTGTGCAATGAAGTCATTGAGATTCTGACGAATTGCGGCATGAATAGCATGAATAGCCAGGGGAAATGTTTGCGTTGATAAATCCTTCGTAAATGACTGCCGACGCTTGCGTATTTGATCCCAGCATGACAAGGCTGACGTGTTTCACCGCGAAAACGCGAGAAAAAACAATGCGCTAAGGAAAACACATTCAGGATATTGAGAATCTGATCACGTACGCCACGAAAAAATATATTTTACAACGCCGAACGATACTTTTTCTAGTTTAATTTGACGTACTAATACTTCAGGTCCGGCGGTATACACTCGTGTCTGGCTCAAATAAAAATAAAAGCGGTATAGCGGAGCCTTCAAACAACAACAAAAAAAAAACACGTGGCATAAATGAGTACGCGCTTTAAGCTACAAAAACAATAAAAACTTTACACTCCAGGAACTAGAAAATTAAGAGAGTAAGCTAGTTTAATTATCCGCACTGTACTTGAATTTCAGGAATAAAAACATGTTTAGGGTTAAACAAAAGTAAAACTGCGGAGCGCAACCTCGATACGTAAAACCAGGTGGCACGTCGGGGATAGCACTGATCTACCAGAACAAAATTAAATACTACTTTTCAGAAGTCAGAAAATTAAGAGATGTGCTAAATACGTAGCGCGCTATGAGCTCGGGTAAATAACTACCTTAAAATAGCGGTATTTTCGTTTCATTAGTGGGTGACGATTATCGCTATCTGACAAACTTCGGCTTCATCACTGTGGCAGTTTTACCACTTACACGTTTTCTCATTTTGCTCTCATTGTGGCCATTATTATTACCTCTATTTCTTCATTCACTGTTTGCCTACTACACTGACCCACCTATTAGCGCGGAGGGAGCGAATCATCCCGACAAAACAAGTGGGCCACGGTTTCTGCATTACATCAGTTCAAACATGGGCTCGCACTTTTTATTTTCACCTTCTGCGCGACGTTTACGCCAAAGTAGGGTGCCGACGACTGCAAAGATATAGAAAATAGTGAAAATAACAAAAACAAATAAAAAGCTAGAAAAACACTTTCGTCTACTAGGATTCGAACCTATAACCACGAGGTGAAACAACCCATTCTGATTGGAACCCTTCTCGTTTGAACCCATTCGCAAAACGCCCTTCGCGTTTCAACCTTTCGGGTTTCAACCCTTTCTCATTTATACCCGTCTCATTTGAACCCATTCTCATTTGAACCTTTCTCGTATGAACCTATTCCCAGAACGCCCTTTGCGTTTTAACCTTTCGCGTTTCAACCCTTTCTCATTTGAACACCGTATTTCAAACCAATCGTCTAACGCTCTTTGCGCTTTAACCTCTTCTTACTTATGCCCTTCTCGGTTGAACCAGCTCTCATTTAAACTCTTATTGATTAAGTAAACTCCGTCTCAAAACACGTACTTGGCGTTTCAACTTTTTTAGAGTGCTCTTGGATTTTAGCCGGTCTCTCTTTTTCTGCGTTAATAAATGAATAAAAATAACGGGGATGTTGGCACTGTTATAACAGTGCCAGCTACACAATAGCAATTGTTATTTGATAAAAAACAACCAAATCTAAAACAAACAAGCACACAAACAAGCAAAAATTCCCGCCAGAGTCGCCATTGTACATATTATTACAAGTTTAACATGTTCGTCGATCCATTTTCGTGGACTACCTGTGCCAGTGTGCACCATAATAATTGAGGTTGTGGGGATATTTATACAGCGTGTATTTGGGCAGCCATTTTTAAAGTTGTGACGAGTCACTCGCTGTAGATGAGAAATTTAGCCAGTGCAGTACAACCGCTAGCCTGGGGTCTACAATGTGCACCACGCATTAGTGATACACGACCGCACGCCGGTACGATGCTCATCCAGATCTAAACGGGCAGGGGTGGGGATTGAACCCAGGATCCCTGGGATCTGTAGCGCGAGCTCTCGCTCTACTTGCTCCGATCTGGTGTGCGCTAAATCACTCGGCCACCGATCTCCCGCCAGTATGCACCGATGCGAACACTTAATGTCATGTTCCATACCAAGGCAAACTGGCGATTGCTTACCGCACGCACCGGCAGCATCATAAAGCAACAGCCGCGGCAGGTCTCTCACCCTAGCTGTGCACCTCGCTGCTCTCAAATCGGCGCTGCCACTACTCAAGAGCATCACCAGCAGGGAGCGGCCAACGATCCTGTACCCACCCCCGCATGAATCATTTTATCCCTTCTGCATAGGATACATTGCATTCGAAATATGTTCACAGAGAGATTTTATTTTCCATGCCGTCACGTTACAAGCGATTCGTAAAGCATTATGCCATTCAAATCGTATGGCTAATCGTTAGGCTACTGAACGGCTCTTTTCGAAGACGCATAGTACAAAACGTTTTTTTTGCCGCAGAATCAGTCATCGCACCTCAATGTGATCCCATGCTCGGTAAAGCTTTATTTTGGAACTTTGTTTCTACAAGATGGTAATTGGTTAAACTTTCTAAGATGACCGCAGCAACAAAACACTGGCTATTCAAAGGCCAGAGAATGCTTTCACCCTCCTTAGAAAGTCACAAAGGGAGATCCTGCCATTGGCAAGCTGACCCTTCGGCTTTTTTGTTTTTTTAAATGTGCGCGTGCGATGATGCGTGGATTTGAGGGCATTCCTACCAGGCACAGATCTTTTTCTTCATTCCAGTCGTGAATCATCGGATGCGAATTGTGCTCATCTGGCATGCCCTGTGAGGATATTGAATATATTACAACCGGTGTCGGAAGTGGTCGTACAGATATACTATCCTTGTATATTTGCTTATGTGTCGTCCGTCATGCCGTGGATTGGCATGCACTCTAGATGTCATTCCCCAAGTAGCATTTCAAGGCGTTATAAAGCTTCAGGTGCCTGGACTTCATAATGTCATTGGTTCCTTTATTTGGGTTTCCCGTGAGTGTATGCTGAAATCATTGCTTTGCCCTTGCCTGATCATGCACACAGTTAAAATTAGAAAACTAGTTTTGAGAATGGTCAAAAACAAAGTATGTTTCTAGTAAGTTCGAAATGAGAAAGTTTAAAATGAGAAGAAAAGTATTTTTGAGAATGGTCGAAACCAGAAAGAACGTTTCAAGAAAGTTTGAAAGGAGAAGGGTTAAAATGAGAAAAGTCGTTTTGAGAATGGTCAAAACACGAAAGTTCGTTTTGAGAACGGGTAAAGTGAGAAAGGGAGAAATGCGAAAACTGTTTTGCGCTTGGTTGAAATGAGAAGGTGAAAAGGAGAAGGTAGAAATGCGAACGGGTTCAAATGAGAACCACCCAGGTCAGCAGCACAGCGCCTTAACAAAATGGGCCGCAGCCACGCGACCGTTTTGGCTCTCTTTGTCGGAGGTTAGATCTCTTCTGATTTCGTTTGGATACATTGTACCGTTAGTTTCGTATTTTATTTTGCTCCGTGTTCAGGTCGTATTTATAATGATGCGGCAATTTTGATATTCTTCAATATTTTGTAATTACTGCGTCTAGTAATAGTGCTTTACTGTGGTTTGCTGATTGCTTTATTGCAAGCGTGTTGAAGATAAACGAGCTTCCGTAAGGTCGCCAGTTATTCATAATAGCCATCGAATGCAATCCAATTGAATCCACAGTCTATGATTCGCACGTTTATCGTGTGTGTCTGTGTGTTGAAGTAATTTCCCAATTAGTCGTGATGCGTGGAGTTCGCCTTAGTTTCAAATGTGCCCGAAAAAGACGGAAGCGATTGTGAGACGTGGAACTGCGTCAAATCTGCTCAACAGCCGAGATCATGACACGGTTGTTCGAACCAAGTTCGTTTATTTGTTAGTTAGGGCTAGATTATTCTTCCCCGCGTTCAAAAGTCTTGGTGCTGCGAAGAATTCACCCCATGATGATTATAAATCCATAGCATACCACTCCCGATCGCAAAACTTTGACTTTGTGCCCACGAAATAATTTTTGTCGGCGACACTTTAAGTAATTCCTCGCGAAATGTCGAGCTCTGAAACATAATTTGCCTTACACGTGTTTCTTAAGATCCAACGTACGTGCAACGAATTATAAACCTCCAGAAACACTCAGGGTGCTTCAAGTGGTGAAGTATTTATTTTCTTCCTAGTTGTATTGTGTTGAGGCTATGAAGTATTTATTACAAGCTTCTCGGGAAATTTACAAGCATGTTCTGAATTAAGTTAGTATCTCGCCAGTTTATGGGAGGTATATTTTGTTCAGTGTAAGTATAGGTGACATTCACTTCACGTCACTCGCTAGGTGCGCTGGCATCGGTCACCACGGTCGGCATTTCGAGGTATCTTTATATTCCACCTAGGTGTGAAGTGTCGTCTGGCCGGACATTTCAGTGTGGTTTAGCAGAATTTTACAACATAAAGGAGTTTTTCGTTCGAAACTAGGGGTTATTTTTATACTTTGCTGCTTTGGAAGCACCGCAGGAATATTTTTTGTCTGTGTTTTAGTATGTTTTTGTCGCTATCGGACTTGTCCACCGCGTCCACTTTGCTCCGTCGGCTCCATGCAGCGCGGCAGCGCTCCGTGTCGCGCGTCGTGCCCATGGCAGTTGCTCTTTTGCAAGAATTGTAATCTCTCTACTTCGGTGCTTTTGTATCACGCTGTAATTACTCTTTGTTTTGTTTTGTTAGTTTCATTACTGTTTTTTTTTTTTTTTCTCTAGCAGATTTTCTGCACTACGGCCGTGTAACCGTGTTGCTCCATCGCCTCCGTGTCGTACGTCGTGCCTTCGGCGTTCGTTACTGTGAAGAAACATTCCATGCGGTTTCCTGAGTGCGCCACTAAGGAAAAATGTGGCGCATTTTTTATTAGCTCAAAACGATTTAGAAACAGCATGTAAGCAATTTGGCAAGAGAAGAGACAAGCGACGGCGACCCGCTTCGCTGTCGCTCGGTCACTCGCGTGAAGAGGCAAACAGCACGAAAGCGACGGAAGCAAACAACCAAGGCGGTGAGCGCCAAGTTTTCTAGAAATCCAAAAACCGAGCTACGCGACTTGCGACGGTGAAGGGTGAACCGCATGTAGGCAATTTAGCGAGCGACGAGACGAGACGAGCGACGTGACGGTCACTCGTCGCGTCGCTCGGTTTTTGAATTTCTAGCAATCGTCGCTCTCATCGTTTTGGTCGCTTGCCCCTGTCGCTTTCGTGCGGTTTGCTCGTCGCGCGAGTGACAGAGCGACAGCGAAGCGGAGTCGTCGTCGCTTGTCTCTTCGCTGTCGCCGTCACTCGTCTCGTCGCTCGCTAAATTGCTTTCACTTGATTTAGCCTTTACACACGGTACTCGGCGGCAACAAGAAAATGAAAACGGCCCGCTCCCGAGATAAATTTGTACTCTCTTCTGTTCAACGAAGCTTCTTCAACAATATGAAATTGGCACACACTAAAAAATGATCGATCGCGTACCCAAGTCAGTCAAACCGCGAAGCCGCGACCTCAAAGATGGCGGATCGACGGTGGCACTCCCTGGCAAAATCGAACCTCCAGGCTCAGTGAATACCACCTGTAGTGTTGGACATACCTCACCCACTCCCTGTTTTTTTTTTTATTTAGTATTGTTTTTAGCGACTGGTGTGGGTTGTAATTGTTTTTAGTTCTTGCATGTTTGTAGTTAGGTGGTGAGCCGGTACTAATTGAACACCCTGAAAAGTAGTTCACGAAAAGTCAAGGAGACAAGGAAAGTAAGACGTATACCATATGGAAGCACAGACTCTCTACTCACATAAATCAGAGAAGGAAGAAATAAAGAATACGGATGGAGCTCCAGCACGGGCCCAAGTGGAACGCGCTGATTTACCTGTTAGCAAGAGCAGATTTAAAAAAAAACATAATTTCTATGTCAGTTAAGGTAACAGATGGATGGCTAATACATAAAGACACCTCAATCTCTCTCTAAAATCTACGTTGGATTGTCACCTACCTATGCACTGTTTACACCGCTCGTGTATGTCATCCTTAGAAAAAACGTAAATAATTAGCTTTTACTATAAAAAATAAAAGCCGTTTACAACTCCCTGTTACGCCGAATTAGAGCGCGGCTCTTGAGGAGGAGGAGGGAAGGGTACTGGGGGGTCACGTGACCTCGGGGGGGGGGGGGGGGGGGCTCACGTGACCTGGGGGGTCACGTGACGATGACGTCATCAGTGACGTCATCAGTGATGATGACGATGACAATGCGGATGCCGTCATCAGTGGCGTCGGATGATGACGTCATCAGTGACGTCACTGATGACGTCATCGGCATCCGCATCGTCATCGTCATCATCACTGATGACGTCATCATCACTGATGATTATATAAGGGCAAGGGAGACAAAGACAGTATCAAATCATACCGACCAATCACAGTAACGTCAGTAATATACAGACTAGCTATGCAAATTGTAAAAAGAAGAATGGAAGAATGGGCAGAGAGAAAGCAGATTCTAGGGGAGCTTCAAAACGGTTTCAGGAAAGATAGACGACTAGATGATAATTTAATCGTAATCACTCAGTGCATAGAGATAGCAATGGCAAGTCAAAAGCCATTATGGGTAGCATTTTTAAACATCAAAGGGGCATATGACAATGTGAATCAGGAAAAACTCTGGAGCGACCTGAAGGGGTATGGACTAGAGGGAACCATGGTTAAGTTTCTAGAACGGGTTTATACGGAGCATAGGGTGGTTATAACATGGGAAGCCGAAACTACAAGACCAGCAGCAATAAAAAAAGGTCTTAGACAGGGTTGCCCATTGTCTCCCCTGCTTTTTATGATATACCTAAGTGAGATGGAAAAAAGGTTAGAACAGTGCAACCTAGGTTTTGACCTGACTTACATGGAGGAAGGACATAAAGTAAATCAAGTATTACAAGGGTTAATGTATGCAGACGACATTGTACTCGTATCAGAAAGTCGTGAGACAATACAGGAACTGATTAGGATTTGCAGCAGGGAAGGGGACAATTTGGGATTAAAATTTAGTAGAGACAAGTCTGGTATAATAGTTTTCAACGACGAGAAGGGGGAACCCATGGAGATACAGGACACATTGATAGAACACGTAGAAAAGTACAAATATCTTGGAGTATGGTTAAGTGAAGGAAGACGGTATCTAAAAGATCATGAAGATATTGTAACAAAGAAGGGGAAACGAGATTCGGCTATCATGAAACAAAGGGCACTATGGAACCATAATAGATATGAAGTACTTAGGGGTGTATGGAAGGGAGTCATGGTGCCAGGGCAGTCATTTGGGAATGCGGTATTGTGTATGAGGTCGGAAATCCAGGCAGGTTTAGAGATACAGCAAAGGAGTGTGGGTAGGTTGGCATTGGGGGCCCATGGGAATACACCAAATGAGGGAGTACAGGGGGATATGGGTTGGGCATCTTTCGAGAGTAGAGAAGCGATCAGTAAAGTAAAATTTGAACAAAGACTAGATGAAATTGAGGATACACGGTGGGCAGCGAAAGTGTACAAGTATCTATATATGAAAAGTCTAAACACTAAGTGGACAAACCGAACCCGCAAGCTGAGATTTAAATACATTCAACGAGATGGAGCCGATCAGAGCATATCAGTAGAACGGGGAGTAAAGGAAACAGAGAGGAAATTCTGGGAAGAAAGAATGGAGGGGAAATCAGCTTTAACAATATACAGGGCGCAAAAACAAGAAATAAAGAAGGAACAGCTGTATGATAATTCAGTGGGGAGCTCTTTGCTGTTTGAAGCTAGAACAGGGGTGCTAAGAACGAAAACGCACAGGGCTAAATTCCAGGAAGTAGACACTCTGTGCGACGTATGCAGCCGCGAAAGGGAAACTATAGAACATGTAATTTTAAGGTGCACGGGGCTTCGTCCCACCCTCTTGGCGGGGATGACTACGGATTTGGAGGGGGCACTGGGTTTTCCGGACATAGATGGACGAATGGATAGGGAAAGAATTGCGGTAACTAAGAGGAGATTGGAAGATTGGTGGAAGAGATCTAGGGAAGAATAAAGAAAAAAAAAGTACAGATAAAAATAAGCAATCAATTCACTGGAAAAGAGAGAGGGGGGGGGTCTGTTATAACAAAATTCATACAAATTAAAAAGAAGAAAAAAAGGGATGACGAAATGTTAGGCTAGGTGGCGCAAGCTGCCGCCCGTTGCAAAGGGTATAGCCATTACCATCCATCCATCCATCCATCCGTAACTGATGACGTCATCGTCACGTGACCCCCCAGGTCACGTGACCCCCCCCCCCCCCCCCCCCCCGAGGTCCTCCCGAAGGAACCCGAGGTCGTCCCGAAGGAGCCCGAGGTCCTCCCGAGGTCCTCCCGAAGGAACCCGAGGTGCTTCCGAAGGAACCCGAGGTCCTCCCGAGGTCCTCCCGAAGGAACCCGAGGTCCTTCGGGAGGACCTCGGGTTCCTTCGGGAAAATTTACCCATAATGCACCGCGCGGTTACGCCGACGGCGACGGCGACGCCGCTCAAGCCGGAAACGGGCGCCTAAGAGCTGCGCTCTAAAACATACACGAGGAATATTTTAGGATTTTATTATTCGTAGTATGGGCAACCAATGTGTCCCCACATTCGTCTGTTACCTGAGCTACCAAGAAAATTGTTTTTAGTCTTGTGCATGTGGGTCAATTAGCACTTTCCCCTTGGACTTGTTTGAACTTTTGCTAAAGCTCCTTCCGCATTCTTTATTTTTTTTCTTCTCTAATTTCTGTGACTTGGGAGTCTGCACTTGTATGTAGTGTATGTATTCCTCCTCTTTCTTCCTTTTTTTCTGTAAAATGTTCAATTAGAATGAACTCACCACTTTACTGCGTAGAAAGGCTTCTGTTAACTCTAGAGTGTCTGTAAAACAGTCTACCTGACATCTTTGCCTCGCGCCCCGGTTCCTGAAGCTCAGTTCTTCGAGCACAGCCTTTCTGATTTCTCTGACCCTCTCTTCTTTTATTTTGTGTTCAATAGATTGAGTTGCTAGTAAGCACCTGTCTGTGTCCTACGTGTTCCTGTCCTTTTGTCCTTGTCTTTCTGTGTACTTTTTTAAGTTTGTCCATGATATGTTTTATTGTATATTCTACTCTGTATTTTCATCTTTATACTTACTGCAGCCCTTGCCAAGTAGAAGTTGGCATTCACTTTCGCCATCCTGATGTGAGTGTCCTGATACGACACAGGACCACAGTCTCCTCTGCTGAAGTCCAGACTTCATGGAAGACTGCCAAGGCTGTTTATGGTAAGGTACTCTAGATATTGGCCAATATAATAGCAACCAATTTCTGATAGGATTGTTCTTAACACTGACACTTAACATTTGTCACTGAATGAAAGCCAGTAGGGAAATTGCGCATTTCATTCGTAAGCGGAATGCAGAGTTGACAACAGAAGTGCATCACTACTTGAATGCAGTGTTGCAGTGTGTGTTGTATTTCTATCTTGTATTTGTTTGTTTAGTGTTCCCAATAATGGGTAAAGACTTCCCATTGGTGCGCTTGGTAGTAGCAACACACACACACGAACGAACGGCGAGAGTGGTTAACAGAGCCACTCTCGTCCTTCGCCACTGTGCCCATTGGTTTTCAGGGAAGTTTGCAGTATTGTTTTCTCTGATATTTTGTCATATATCACACATGGACACAAGCAGGGCACAATTTAACACTCGCAAGACTGCGTGAATACTCCCTGTAGCTGGTCGCACTTTCAAAGCCATTTAAATGTTGCAAAAATGAATAATGACAGTGGCATGATGGTCGTGCCGAATTTTGTCACACCTGTTCCGAACTCTGGTCTCCACGAACTGCGAACGTTTTGCATAGATTCTTGTACATCTCTCCCACACACATGTCCGAAAAAATGTTACTTGATCTATCAAGCCCTGTAGTCAAGAAGCTATGATCTGTGAAACTCTCCCGAACACTCCTGAGTTGCGAAGCTTTGCGGTAGTTTTTTTATGAAAAATATTTCGTGCTATTTCCTAACCACGAATACATGACTGCAGGTGCATGGTATGCATTCGACATACTCTCGTTGACAAGCTTCAGCATCATAAATGGCATGGCCACGACACTTATTATACCTATTAAGTTTTTGGCTGGCGGTGTCATAGAAGTTGTGTATGGGCTGGACCGAACTGCAATCAGCCTTGTATTATGTGGCACTGCTCTCCCTGTATACACAAGGGCAGGAGTGCAGCCGCACTGCTCAAAGCTGGTGGGTGGTTGATTGATTAGGCATATAC
Organism: Ixodes persulcatus; assembly: GCA_013358835.2. Taxonomy (NCBI): domain Eukaryota; kingdom Metazoa; phylum Arthropoda; class Arachnida; order Ixodida; family Ixodidae; genus Ixodes; species Ixodes persulcatus. The sequence goes on from JABSTQ010009168.1 coordinate 760,575, forward strand.
TTGCCACCCCACTCTCAGCTTTTAGTGTAGCACCACGCACATCTTGTGGCAGTGATGCACACTGTTCTGACGCATGTCATATATTTTTTTTATATTTTCACAGAACAAGTGGCAGCAGCACAAGCTCCTGTGATGCAGAGCGTGTACCACACAGGTGCCGCCTTGGGTGGTGCAGCTACAATACCTGCAACCTTGGATGGAGCTGCTGGTACAGTCGGACCTGCATACGCTGAGGCAGCTGCTAAATCACCCGCTCAGGTGGATCTATATCATCTCCTAAACTTCCTAGAATGTGATATGGTAAGTTGATTTGGTAATTCTTGGCTTTATAGGAGATACCTATGAATAGAAAGCATTTTTTATGCTTGCACAATGTCTTCATGATAAAAAGGCCTCTATAATTTGTTATTGACCATGTAGATCTTGATAAATGTTGCTCAAATAAGATCTCTCTTTCAGCACCATCATCACAAATTATTGTTTTTTGGTGTTGCATCACTTCACCGGCAGTGGTGTAAGAACCAAGCTTATAATGTCTTAAAAAACCTATCTAAGGCGACAACTCTCTGTAGAAAGCTTAGACCTCCCTATTGAAAAAAATCCAGCAAGGATATCAAGCTGGGCAAGCTGGTTTAGCTGGTTTTTAAGGTGGTTCAAGCTGGTTCGAGCTGGTCTAGGTAGTAATCAAGCTGGTTCAAGCTGGTTCAAGCTGGTACTTAGCTGGTTCAAGCTTGTCATGCTGGTTCGAGCTGGTTTTGAATCTGGCCCAAGCTGGCTGAAGCTGGCCGAACAGGTTCAAGCTGGCCAAGCTGGTTCAGGCTGGCCAAGCTGGTCTTGCTGGGAGCGCGCACGCCAAGGTCGGCGAGAGCTTGTCGAACTGGTATTCCCGGGAGCGCGCGCGCCAATGTCGGCTGGGTGGGGACGATGCCACGTCCTATTCTTTGTCCTCACGTTTTCGGTAGACGACCGGGCGCTTCAGGCACGCTGCGAGCTTCCTTCGTGTGCGAGAAAAGAAAGACAGAGAGAGAGAGAGTGGTAGGAACGGAGAATTTGGGACATTTTGGCTATCTTCGGCAGATTTTCGAAGGGCGGCTGTGTGCGCGTTGTTTGGCGACTACTTGAACGGCGGTGCAAGCGAAGTGGGATTTAAGGATACAGCGAGCGGCAGTCCGTTCAGCGCGGGAAGAAGTCGGATGCTACGACTGAGGCGTCGTTTCGTGTCTTCGAACATCTCTGTGCTCGTGAATGACGGTGGTGCCGAGGAGTATCGCCAGTGCCATCCAAGCCACACGGATTTCCTCGCCTCTACCGACTACGGAAGAGGACGCTTCGCTCCCATTACGGGCGGGACCCAGGTTCGCTTCTCTCATCCATGTAGTATTTTTATTGTTATTGCCTGTTTTTGGCGTGTGTATAGTATTTTTCATGTTGAGAGATAAGCAATCTAGTTTTAATAGCATTGTTTGTTTTGCACCGAGAAACACTGTCTGTGCGCCGGTTAGTACTGTGTCAGCGCAGTGGATGTGTAGCATCTGAGCTCATGTGGGCCGACCGCGAATAGGAAAATAAAAAATTCGATGCCGAGCTGGCTTTTCTAAAGAAATTGGCTTGTTTATCCTGTGTATTCATTTAAAATGGTTAAACTGGTGTGGAAGTACACCAGCCTAACCAGCATAAGCAGTTCACCCAACATGACCCAGCATTTGCCCAATATTCACCCAGCACAATCCATCATCCAACCAGCTCGACCAGCACGGCAAGCTGGGCATGCTGGAGCAATAACCCAGCATGAAGCTGGGATGCTGAGACCACCTTGTGCTGGGCAGGCTGGAGCAATAACCCAGCATGAAGCTGGGATGCTGGGACCAGCTTGTGCTAGTTTTTTTCAATATGGCTGCATCTCGAACATTCCGTTCAACATTCCGAGCGCATAGGGCTGAAAGACTTGGAGCGTCGCATTCCCCATTAATTACCTTTGGCCCATACAATAAACCCTTTTCAGAAGTGTGTGCATGTCGAAGGCCACCATTTCTTAAACGCGGATCCCGAGTACGTATTGGAAATAAGCGCCGCGTCAGTGATTGACGTAGATAGACGTGAGTGCAACGACAGCGTTCCACGTGGACTTCGATTCAATCACAGATTGGTGTCCAAGATATGGCGGCCGTCACTGTTGCTTGTTTAGGTTTTGAAAAGGGTCTATTCTTCCTATGTTCACCAGGTACATGGGAACGAAACTCCAGCAATCTTGGAGCATAAAGTGGATTCTTTTCTTTTAAGGAGTTTGTTTCATTGTCCCAGCCACGCTCGAGGTTGCATAATAACCCCGCGCACAGGTGAAAAAGTGGCGCGCGTTGCATGGGCAACCGAAATCAGTGGGCGCATTTTCTCATGTTCTCTATCCATCACGCCCACCGAAACGTTCGGGGGGTGGGGAGGGGAGGGGGATCATGGAGCACCATCTAAGGAGCTGGGCTAGGAGGCAAAGAGGGCTGGAAAGGGAAGAGCGAAATCACAAGGCGTACGGTCAGCCAGTGAGCGCGCTGTCGGGGTTTTCTGAGCCGGCCAAATATTCCTCGCCAGCAGCCGACGCTACAAGAAGGCTTGCCACCCAGTGCCCCTTGCAGTTCAACAACGGAGTAATCAGGAGACGTAACAAAAGAGCTTGATAGCTCGAGCAGCGTAGTACTGTTGTATGGGCAATTCCCAGGACGTTTGGAAATGATTCGATTAAAAGAGGGGTTAAACTAACCAAAGCTTGCTTTAATCAATAAGCACGAAGCAGCATTCCATGAAAAGAGGATCTCACCACCGAATGCATCGGTTTCGCCTATAAATATTAATTTTTATAGATGCCTGTATACGACATTGATGTCAAGTTGACGTGGAAAGCCTGGAGTGACAATATAGTGAACCAGGACATAAGGCGAAGCGTTGCTGTGAAGAACCTAACCATTGCTCTGTGGGGGTCCAGTGTCCTTCTGCAGAGGACTGTGACCGAAGTGGCGCTAAATGCCAGGCTTAACAAGGACAGCAGGCTGCCTCTGACACCCAAGAACGTGGCATTCCTAAGAGGTGAGTGCAAACTATCTCACGTAATCCTAACCTAAGCAGTTATTTGAAAAATCTTATCAATCAAGTCATTATCTTGGCAGCTAGTTGGTATAATACATAGAGTTCACAATGTTTCAGTGGTCTTTGGATGGACCTCGTAAAACTGACTGGATTGAACACACAGGTGTAGCGTAATGGTGGAAGCTTTCAGTAAAATTATGGAAATATTAGGTAACCTCAGTAAAACACAAAAGCTATATTTTTTATACTTTACGTGCAAACACCATATTTGTTTTTGTGCCACTGGCCTTTGTTTTGGCTATATGAAGTAATCAATGCGTAGGGCATTTCCTTTTTATTCCAATCATTTTCAGTTGCAACACATGCCATAGTGGCCCTCAATAATATCTGATGTCTTCACCACAAAAAAAGGCTCTGCGAAACTTTCTTTGTTGGAAAACAATTCTCTTTTTTTTTCTTGTTGACTCAAGGGGGTTGTTCTCCTGATCTTTGAAATGCTGAAGCCACCACTTTCAGGCATGCTCTTGTAATAAATTATAGCGCTATATGCCCATTTATCTGGTCACTTCGATATGCCCATGGAACAATGTGAGCTCCCAGTAGGTATTGGGAAACATTACAGTAGCTCTAAGTACCTGTCATGCAGTGGCAAACAAAAGCAGGGTTATAATTTGTGATGTATATTAGTACTCTCAATGACTGGTAGGATGTTTGAACACTCTTAGTCACATGCTCTGAACTGAATCCAGCATCAGCATTGTACTGATTATTTAATGGTTTGATCTTAGCTTGCTCAAATATGAGATTGGAGAGTGCACCATACGTCGGGTCTCAAACACTCGGCCCGCCTGACGTTTGCTAGCGGCCCGTGCAGTAAGCATAAGTGTAAAAAAATTACATTAAGGGTATAACCACCACGTTTTTCTTGGGATTTTGGTTGTGGAAAACGGTGACATGGTGACGGTACAGCTGCGACGGAAAAAGAGTAGCACAAGTCACCGATGACCGGAGCGGCAAAATCGCGACACGCGGCGCTATTATTCCCGAGCTCGCCGATAGCGAGAGTGGCAGTCACGTTGCATGTCTCAACGCGGGGGAGGGGGGGGGGGGGGGGGGCGGCGGAAAATTAAAGGATAAGATAGCTTTCAAAATGCGGGCTTTAGGGTGGGCTGCTTTCTGCCGGCCACCCCCGCGTTGAGACATGGAACATGGCTGGCACTCTCGCTATCGGCGCGCACGGGAACAATAGCGCCGCGTGTCGCGATTTTGCCGCTCCGGTCGTCGGTCACTTGTGCTACTCTTTTTCCGTTGCAGCTGTACCTTTTATGAGCCCGATACTTGTCAAAACCAGGAACTGGACGTAAAAAGCTTTCAAATGGCGATGATTGCTAATTGCTATTCAGTTAAACCCGCTTATATCGAACTCGCAAAAAAATCTACCAGTGAGATATAGCGGGTAATTCTATATGAAAGTTTTAATGAATCTGACAACGAACAAACACGACATACTTAGAAAAGTTGTTTACTTCGAAAGAGTGTCTGTACGTTATGAGGAACGCTCCACGGGGCTATTCAGTGGCCGCTTCTTCGTTTTTTAAGGTCTCGCAGGCTCCTCCTCTCCCCACTCCCTCCGCAAAAGAGATTTAGTTTTCTTCCGGGCGGTCGATGCGGCCGCCCAAAAGAAAAAAAGAAGTCCGCTTTCTCTGCAAGCTGGCTTTCCCTCAACGGTCCTTGCGCATTGGGGGAAAGCCAGCTTGCAGAGCAAAACGATGCGCTTGACAGTTAATAACTCTATAGCGGCTGCTATTTCTGTTCGATGTAACCATAGTTTTTCGCTATGAATTTTTATTGCAGCTACTAGACTGTTCACAAACAGTTTGATACAAAGGGTAGTTCGACTTAACCGGGTTCGATATAATTGGGTTTGACTGTATACAGGGTGTGCCATTTTAATTCGAACAATTTCTTAAAAAAAGGGGGCGAGAGTTACGTGGATGCCGTTTTCACTGTGTATTTGTGGGGCTCGGCGGACATAGATCAGGTGATAACAGTCACAATATGTTGACTAACTAACCAAGATTTGTTAATTAACTTTTTAGTTATTGATTATATAGGGCATGCCACAATTGCAATTTTCAAGTGCGTCATTATTAAAGGCTATTCCAAATGAAACTATTCATGAAAGTGATGTCGCATGTGATTTAAATGAAAATTTGTTCAAGCCTTACGTCAACAAGCTGTGCTTTAAATATTTCGTGATTGCATATCTTTCAGAATGCCTAGTGATGGAGCTCCGTGGCCAAAAACATCATGCAGACGTCATTACTGTAATGTCGACGACAGCAAAAGTGAACCACATACTGGGAGAAAATATAAACGACCTGCGAAATCCAGAGAGACGAAGAGCCAAGCAGTAAATAAAGAGAGAGCCATCCAGTTCTTGGCGATGATCTGCAGTGAAATACGGTGTCAAGCATGCAATCCCCCACAGGGACCCACACAAATTGCCCACAGAGCATGGGGTATGAAACCCTATGGGTTATCCACACTGCTCCCACAGGCTTTTGTCCTACACAGCTCCAAAAAGATCTCTGCAGAACCCACACAGCTCCCGTAGACCCACACAGACTATGCGGGGACCCACGGGGACCTATTCACCCACACAATCTCTGTGGGGACCCACACACCCAAACAAACTCTGCGGGGACCCATAGGGACACGAATACCGACACAATTTCTGTGGGACCCACACAGTTTTATAACCCCATGGGTCTGCGGGTTTTTGGAGTGGGGGTGGCCATCGACATAGGCTGCTCCATCTAAAGTGCCTCCGAGAATTAGCGTAAATGCGCCGGGTTGTGATGGTGCGGGACCTACTAAGGTTTGCTCGTCCCTCGCGCGGCGCCTCTGGGACTTCCGCGTTTCGCCGGTGGCGCGCTGTAAGCGCCTTCACTCGAGGTTCTTTTGTGTCGCCGCACTGCCTCCCGTTCGACACCTGCGGCTAGCGCGGCGCGAGAAGGTCGGTCCTAGGAGCAGCAGCTAGCTGCTTCCGCGCGAGCCATTGGAGCACGCCCATGGTGAATTCTCCTGCTGGCGTGCGCAGTTTTCATTGTTTGTTATAGGTATAGTAATTTTATAATTAGCAGTACTTATAGCAACACAGTGCGACATAACGAAGCCGAAGAAGAAGTTGGGAGACATGACGAGTGCTGACACCCAACTGAAGGTTTCTACTACAAATATTTTGTGTATAATATATGAGCACATCCATACGTCCACTTCCAGAGCTCTTCCATTAACCTCTCTTGTTCTTCAGGCTTGTATGCCTCGCTGTGAATGCCATAATGCAGATCAACTAACTCGCGCACTCAGCAAAATTTCCCTTCATTGTGGTTACTTGAGCGTTGAACAATGCGTCAGTCTGTGCAGATTCTGGTTTGATCTGTCCAATGCAACCATTATTTATCGCTTTGTATATCGGATGCCCAGCGATATCTTCACAGCGCTGTCATTAATTATCGCTTTGTGTATCGCAAGACAAAGGTGTGGGTGTGGACACCCATCAGTCACCGCGGCCTCAGCGAGAAACTACTGAAACGGTACGTTGGACCATACAAGGGACATCATCGCCTCGGGGAGCTGAACAACGAGGTAATTCCCTAGGGGACAAGAACAGCATCACGCCGCCCACCACAACCTGAAGTCGTGCACGTCGTGCGCCTCGAGCCGTACTACGGACAATAAAACCGTGAACGGTGATCCAGTGCAACACTTGATAGAAGTGCGTTTTGCCAGCCTCAGTATTTTCCTAACTATTTTGTGTGCCTTGATCTGTATTTTTATTTTGCTATACGTGGCATTGAGACGATGCTCTTCATAAAAGGCGGAGTAATTCTACGCGCGTCGGCGAGCGAGCGCATGCGTGGCCGAGTGGTTACCGCGCCTGACTTTCGTGCGGAGTCCCAGGGTTTTATTCCTGGGAGTTACGCGTTTTTCATTTATTCTATCAGTTTAATACTCTCGGAAATTCGAGAACCCTGTTGCTTGTTCGAGGTTCGAATGTTCTACGCGCCCAAACTTCTACGCCGGTTGTTCCAGAAGCCAACGCGTGTATACATAAGAGACTCCGCGTGCGAGCCACAATCAGTTTCGCCCCAGCGCTTGATCCTGCCGTCCCGCCGACATCGACGCGTCTGCGACACTATCCTACTTTTTCCGTCATCATTTGTCATTCGTGACAACCCGGACTAAGCGTCGATCTAAATTAAATTTATATGAACAATATGTAAGGGCGCCAACGAGCTGGTGTGCATTGCACATGGTTAAAAAAAAAATCAAGACTGCGGGTAAACGACAGAACACTAAAAAGTCTCTATGTTATAAAAAAAAAGTATATTAAAGACTTTTTAGTGTTTTGTCATTTACCCGCAGTCTCGGGGTTTTTTCAACCATTTTAATTTATATATCTTTCTTTTTCTCTCTCCCCTCCCACGGGGCCGCCATACCCTGCGCCGGGAGAGCGCGGGGCCGCCGCGTGATACACATTCTTCACAGACGAACCATGACGGCCAGAGCCCCTCATACTGGGAAAGACCGGCACACTTTTGAAGATGCCGACAGTTCAGCAACCACAGCTTAAAGTAAGACAATCTGGACATAGCACGTTGCCTCCCATTTAGTGTTGTCGAATTTTGAACCCATTCTGGATTTGGCACGCAAAGTACGCTGTGACTCACCATGGCAATAAAAATGTTTATCGCTAATGTAAGTGTTTTTGGCGCTACAAACATAATCAGAAGCTCAAACTTACATCTCTGCTACGATCTTTGAAAATATTATGAACTTAAAGTTGTTCCTCTTTTGTGAAAGTGAATGTCTATAGTTTGAATATTAGTTCTGAAAGATGACCGCCACAAAACTCAATTGCCGTGAGAGGCGCGGTCTAAAAGAGGCGCTGCGAACCCTTGCGCTCAATCCTCAGATTATTGTTAGTTTGAGAAAGCCTATCTTTGATTAAAACAAAAACAAATAAAGTTTATTTGTAAGTTATGTTTTAGGTGATCAAAAAGGCATGACCAGTGCTTGACTAGAGTGAACAATTGAAGGCATAACAAAATGTCAGATTAGAAGATTTGCGTTTTTTAAAACAACTAATAACCGTACATTTTGACTAGCGCACGCAAGTAGAGCGATCAAAAAGCAAAATCCTGTACTTTGTGTTATCGCAAAGTCCACTTGTTTTAACAGGCGACACACTCCACCTATCGGCCAAGATCTCTCAGCATATAGGGCTCTGATGACAGCAGGATCGCAGCGTCATTGAGCAGACTCAGCGACGGACGGAAACTTTCCGCTCCTCCAGACCGACGAGCATAGGTCATGTGGCTGTGTCGTCGTGGTCCTATGAACCAGTTAAGATTCTCGCGTCTTGGCAGCTTTTCTGTCACGCCACCGAGGACGTAGCTACGCTAGCTCCTTAACGTTGTAGCTTTCAAAGGCATTACCGAGTTTTTTCTGTATGGTATCTTAATTTTTCATTGACGTGCTCGCCGCTCAAACAAAATTTAAAACAAAGGGTTTTCCGGGATGTGGCGCACATGCTGAACTCGGTTTAAACACATGTGGGACTCAAAAGCACAATCTCTCCCTGTACCGAATATGAAAAAAAAAAAAAAATAGAGGTCGATATCTTTCCTCCTTCCCCAGCGAGCTGCGAATCAGAATATTTCGTTTCAAGGCCACGAGACGAGCTCATCATTTGTTCTCTTAAACACGATATTCCGTTATAATCTTTGCCTCCTACGCGTCTTTGCTTCTAGAGCCTGCAGTCGAGATGCTTTCAATTTGCGGTCGGGCCATGTTCAATCCTCTCCGCTTCATCACTAGAACAGCGAACACAATTACACACTGCAAACGGTAAGTGCAACGACCTCTTCATGCTGGTGCGTCAAATGTTTGGTTTAGAAGAAGCAAGAAGAAATGAACAATTATGTTATTTCTTAGATTGTGGTGCAGTCAGGAATAAAGCAATTGAAATGTTATAGGTGGCAATGAACGCCTTCGCCTTCGCAATTTAAAATCCCAAAGAAGATATTAGATATTAATGAACAATGTAAAGGTAGAATGGCTCATATTTACAGCATGCAAGGGTCGTGACTTTAAATTTGATATGCGGTGAACTTTTATTTGTGGCTGAATATGGAACATTTAACTATGATGTCTAGAAGGGGAATTTTGACGGGCGCGGTATACGTGTAATAATAAAAAGAGGCGCGAGGCTCCATGAAAGAATCGGGGACCGCTGACTGGCCTGCTTCAGGCAGCGCCCCTAATGGTGCCCAAAATATTATTCGAGGAATTTGAATTTCAATATTTATGTGCACGAACCATTTAAGGGGTGAAAGGTGTTAAATTCATGCAGTTAAACGAGGAAATACAGTCATACACGTTGCTATATCAAAGGAATATGACAGCAGTTCCACTTTCAATATTGCAGAAACCTGAGTCAAAAGTTAAAAAAAGCTATGCTACCTTTTAACACACCCGCTGCGAGCAGGACGTGTGTTATCAATATAAATATAAATACGGTGGCTTGATTTGGAAGTGTGACGGGCATCTGATGAGCTTCCATCATTAACCAGGCGACTCAACTACTCGTTTCATACTGGCGTCCTCTACCGCCACAGTTTTTACTACAGGCAGGTTGAAGATCGCATAAATGTAAGCGGCTTTCTAAGTTTACATTGTCATTTTTTCAAACTTATTAACTAAAAAAAAAAGTGTGGAGTAATCTGAAATAAATATATTTATAAGCCGTTCGCGAGTAGGGATCCATTTACTGCCGTATGTTGTCCAAGCTAATCTGTCTTCCGCGCCGGCGCGGGCTCGTAGTGTGTGTGCGCTCGCTTTGACGGTCGCGACGGTTCGGGCGTTGTTGATGAGGAGTGATCGAGGTATGAAACTATTTATATGGACCTTCGCGGCTTATAAATCGTGTGATTGCCATACCCAGTGGTAGTAATGTTGGTTGAGATGGATGAAAGTGCAAAAAGATCTGGTTTTCTCATGCGTTTTTTTGCCGATAATTGGTCGATCGCTGATTGTAGATCTCTGTCCCTGTTTGTCCTTTAATTATCTCTTGCATTACATTGACCATTTAATTGGAACTCTAGAATTTACTTCCTTTTTAACGGTGAAAAAAATGTTTTTAAGACATCGTACGCACACCGTCCGAGATGTGGTTACAATGGTACCTTTTTTCAGGGAGACCGCAGCTGACTTCTACTTTGCCATGTTCGCACTCTATTTACACACATCCCTTCGTATGTTGTGCAATAATACTTGAATTGAAAGGTCCACAAAAAACAACCACCTTAAAAACCAACAATTTAATATAAATTGTCTAACCTGACTGAGGCTAACAGCTGCCTATGCTAACGCGTGGGATGTTCAACTCATTGGTTGTCGAGAAATATTTATTGACGTAAACTCTCTTATAAAGTTTATCTTAAGGTTCCTAATCGTGATACGCAAGATTAAAATGCATAAAGGTGTGAAACGCATGAGAGAACAATGACAGACACGATGAAGCCTCTGGCTCTCACAGCAATATGGAGTTCCTCAGCTATGGGAGCTCTCACACCAATACCGAGTTCCTGCACCATGTGCAGGTATAACTGAGAAATCTTACAAAGCAAACAAGCAGCCGCAAAAAAGACCTGGCGGTGTCCAGTGTGTAGGAGCGGGTCCCCGCGTGCTAGCTGCAGTGAGGACAACCATGCTGAACTTAATATAGCGTCGATCAACTAGAAGCTGGAATGCTTGCCGCTCCTAAACGCAAAACTAGAGACCATGGAAAATTCCATCCAGTGCATGTCTAAGCAGTTTGACGACTCTGAGAAAAAGATCAAACGTCGTAAAACAGATATCAAAGAACTTAAAAAAAGAGTGACAGAGCTGGAGCAGAGAGAAGAAGCGAACAGAATAACGCAGGAGCGGCTCCTCCAGGACCCGTTTGCTCGAAGCGCTAGCCACGGCTACCGTAGTAACTAGGAGAGGGATTTTGAAATCACGTGACTGGCTCGGTAGGGATGCGGGGAAACATGGTGGTGCCCCGGTGAGTGAGCGCCGCTCGTTTTGGAACTAATATGTCGTTGTAGCTGCAATATCGGGCGCGTTAGTCAGCAACGAATGGTGCCGGGGGCTTTCGCTTCGCCTTACCTCACTTAAATCGCAAAGCATGAGCAATGACCTCGCCGCATTCTTTAGATAGCCTTTCGACTCTGGCCATTCCTAAGCCTAAATGAACGTGATAATTGTCGGCCATGGCAACGTCTTTGGAAAGCGGATTGCCTTGACTCAATCGGCCGGGTATTGATAGCACACAAAAGCAGACAGCGCCGCAATAGATCTTTTTCTAAATGACACAAGCATCGAGGAGAACGCTGGAGGTGTAATTCTGCGGTCCGCGCGCGCTGGCCTTCCTCTTATAAAATATTCGAAGTAAATAATCATAATAAGGATTTGACGAACGCGCGTGCAAGGCAAAATTTGTTTTAGACTTTTTGCTTTAGAACAATTACTACTGAAAGCGCCAGCACGTGCACGTGCTCGGTGATTGGGAAATTTAGAAAAAGGTCTATTGGGACGCTGTCGACTTTTGCGTGCTATCAATACCCGGCCGATTAAGTTAAGGCAATCCACTTTCCAAAGACGTTGCCGTGCCGACAAATATCGCGTTCATTTAGGCTTAGGAATAACCAGAATCGAAAGGCTATCTAAAAAGTGCGCCGAGGTCATTGCTCATGCTTTGCGATTCAAGTGAGGTAAGGCAAAGCAAAAGCCTCCGGCACCATTCGTTGCTGACTAACGCGCCCGATATTGCAGCTACAACGACATATTAGTTACAAAGCGAGCGGCGCTCACTCACAGGGGCACCGCCATGTTTCTCCGCATCCCTACCGAGCCAGTCACGTGGTTTCAAAATTCCTCTCCTAGGTACAGCGGCTAATTGTAGCTGCGGTTAGCACTACGAGCAAACGGGCCCTGGAGGCGAACGAACTGGAATTCAGGAGTAGACGACTGAATCTCGAAATCCACGGGGTCTCCACGGAGCAGGGCGAGGACCTGATGGTCATGTTAAACAAAGTTGCTAATAAACTCGAGGTCCCCGAAATAACACAGAACGATATTGTTTCTGCTCACAGGCTGCCCGCGAGGCAGGGTAACGTCCACGGAATTATTGTTCATTTTACCAGGCTACAGGACTGAGACGCGTGGCTAAAGAAAAGAAATACCTATAAAGAACAGTATGCCACGTATTTTTAGACAAGCAAACCTGACAAGGCACAACAGCGAGCTTCTTCAAAAAGCGAAAGATCAGGCAAAAGGAAAAGGAGATGCGTTCGCATGGTACACAGGCGGAAAGGTTCTTGTGCGAAAAGCTGAAGGGGCACCAGCGATTCATATCGAAAACGAAGGCAACATTTCCCATCTTTAGATAAGCTACAGGAAGGAAAGCTAATTAAATGACTGGACGCCTTGCGTCTCAGCCCCAAGTTGCTATCGCTCCGCTTGTACTTTGCTCGCTATATTGCATCAAAGCAACCCGTTTCTTTATCTGTTTTTCATTTGAATGTTCGATCAGCCAAAGAAAAAGATGACGATTTGCATGTACCAAGACGATCTGTATGATCGTCTTGGTTTTTATTTCTCGGTTATTACGTGTTTGGAAACCTGGTATACTGATGAGTCTTGCATCTTTACTTTGCCGAGATATCGGCATCATTCACTTTGCCCAGATAAAAAAATAGGTGGTGGTGTTTCATTGCTTTACAAAATGACTACATATGTGAACTTGTATCAGAATTTACTCAAGTTACGGGTGATTTTGAGTTTTTTGTGTCTGCGCTCTGGCACATATATATTTGCTGTGGTTTGTCGTCCACCATCTAGAATCGTGGCGAACTTTTTTAACTTTCTTGACGGCTTCCTAAACTTTGTAGTAGAAAACAAGTACATTCTTTTTTTGGCGGAGATTTTAACATTAACATGCTTGAAAGTACAACTTATAGGCAGAGCACTTGATTCAGTCATTGCCCTTAATGGTTTCAAAATTATGGCAACCGGAGCAACAAGAATTACATGTACTACGTCCACACTCATTGATTTTTTTTTGTTAGCAACCATGACGCCTCCTCCATCACCGTTAACGTTGTTAGTACCGATATCAGTGATTATCTGGCGATATTTATGTTTATAATCAAACCTCATAAACCTAAGAAACGTTCAGCACAGCGTACTTTTCAAATTCAAAACATAACAAACACTACTCTAGAAAACTTTAAAGCGTCTTTAAGCGTAACTGACTGGAACCAAGTATATTTGCAAACAAACACGAACCTCTCGTACGAAACATGTCTACAGACATTTCGAAATCTGTACCAGGAGAGTTTCCTATACAGGATGGTTAAGCAGCGTAAAAAAATTCGCAAGCCTTGGATGAAAAGAGAGCTTTTGAATAAAATAGATGAAAAAAAAACAGACTGTTTCAGCATTTCTTGAAAACAAGAAACCCAATGATTTAAAGGCTTTTAAAACGTATCGAAATAAACTTGTTAATCTACTGAGATGTTCAAAGTCCAGTTATTATGTAAACCTCTTCAAAAACAATGATAATAAAAAGGCAGGAATACTGCGGAAAATAATTAATAGCGTGATTCAGCCGTATACGAATGAACATAATTTAGGAGTAGTAACCTGTGAAAAGGGTACTCTCTCTGGGTGTTCTCTGTCGAGTGCTTTTAATAATTAGTTAGCATAGCAGATGACGTTGCGGTGCTGTAAAGTGAGCTTGGTCCTTGCGGCTATCTAAAACGTTATTTTACAGATACTTTCTTTTTATATTCGACAGATGAAAGAGAGGTCTGTGCCGTGTTGAGGCACTTAAGAAATTGCAAGAGTCGCGACGTTAACGGATTTGACATCAAAGTAATCAAGTATGCTATTCAGATAATTGCTCCTGTATTGACGTATATATTTAACGTGTCCCTTTCAACTGGTTACTTTCCAAACGCTATGCAGGTTGCGAAAGTTGTGCTTATATTCAAAGACGGCGATAAGAGCACATTTAAAAATTATAGACCGATTTCCGTGTTATCAATATTTTCAAAACATCTTGAAAAATAATGCATCACAGACTTTCTTGTTATCTAGAAAAACATCACATACTCTCCGATTTTCAGCATGGTTTTAGGAAGAAACGTTTAACTGAAACAGCGCTGTTAATGCAAAAGGAGGAAATACTAAAATCTATCCAGGATAAAGAGCTTATTCTAGGTGCATATGTTGACTTTTCTAAGGCATTTGATTTAATTAATCATAACATACTAATTAAAAAGCTGGAGCACTATGGCATCCAGGGATTGGACTTAAACTTTTAAATCATATTTGGAATATCGTACGCAGTTTGTTAGCATAAATATTTATAATTCAGAAACCAAAAAAATTGTGACTGGAGTCCCCTAGGGGAGTGTGCTTGGGCCGCTGTTGTTTATAATATTTATAAATTATAACGAACAATGCTCACCAAACGTCAGGTTCATTTCATATGCATGTGATACCACTCTTTTTAGTAAAGGTCTAACAACTTCTGAGATCGAAGGTACGGCGACAGTTGTTCTGGAAAATCTATACTTATGGACGCAAGTTAATGGACAAAAAATAAACACAGACAAAACTAAATGCGTACTGTTTAGACCACGGAATCGTAAAAAATAGTTGTTTTTAAATATCACAATGAATTCATCTCCCTTAGAGATTGCAAAATCTGTTAAAATTCTTGGTGCCATTTTTACCGAATTACTCTCCTGGACTGAACGCGTTGAGTATATCCACTGAAAGTTTGCAAAGCCATAGGAATAATATCTAGAACTCCTTTTATGTTTCCCACGCGAGTGAAGTTGCTCTTTGACTACACACATTACGTGTACTGTCACCTGGTTTGGGAAACCACAACGAAACAAAACTTAACAACACTGCTACTAACACATAAGAAAGTATTTCGCAAAATTGAAAATGTTTCTTTTTTGCATTCTTCTGAGGAGCTTTTTCGTAAACATAAAGCTGTGAAAAGTAATCATTTGTACAACTATCGTTTGATGGGAGTCTACAATACGGCAGAAAACAAAATAAACACTTTTTTCTTTCTGTACTGTCGGGCTTGGAGAGAACAACCGAGACGTATGAAACTAGACATAGCGAGGGCTGGTGTGTTACTACTTCTCGCTTGAACAATGAACTAACTAAAACATACACTACCGTCGCTTTTAAATGAGCGCGAAGATGAAAATATTGACATCACTAAAAAATCTACGGGTATGCTACGCGACAGGCTATCGGAAAACAGTGATAACGACTTTTTGTAGATAATCGATGCAATAAGGTACCTTGTTTTTTGCTTGTCGTGTTTGAAGTGTCTCTGCTGCTTTGCTACACGGGGTAGGGCCTCGTCAAGCTGCAAGCCATGCAGCTTTTTGCCCTATCTCCATCCTTTTTATACAAAGAAAAATAAATTATTATTATTATTATTACGTTAGCATTGACAAGATAGCAGTACACAGCTGATACCAAGTATCGGTTGGTGCAGCATATAGGTACACAGAACAAAACTTGTTCAACAGTTGTCCACTTGAAACACAGGCTGCAAATAAAACTACTAGTGTCTACATATTGGGCACTAATCTTAAACACTATATGCATTACATTTGGCACCTGTTTGAAGCTAAATGCAACAAAAGGGATACAGTTGTTTTTGCAGAACAGTTCTGTGCAGTGTAAACACCTCGGTGTATGTGATCACTGGCTTCAAACTGAAGGGTGCCTGGAAATAAGCTTGGCAAGGACTTCTTCCTGACTTGTATATGCGCAGAGATGACAACTTGGTCTTTTCTCAAATCAAAGTGAAATATAGAAAATTACAAATTAATTACCCTTTGTCCGGTCTATAGTCTGCGTTATGTATCTGTCGCGACCCCCTATAAATATCCATTCTTGCACATAAAGGTAGTGTATAAGTTGCACTTTTGTATAAGTCACACTTAGGCGTTTTTAAGGTGCGGGAGACACCCACACCGGTGACAAGACCACTTTTGCCATCTTCGTACCACTTGATGTAATGCTGTACGAAAAGCGAGATCCATCGGTCGCAATGTCCTTCGGTTGGATGCCCAGGTGGAAAATGAGGAAGTCGCTACTGACAAAAATTCATGTTGGAATGGAAGTAGTTCCAGGACCTCTGCATCTTGAGACAGGATCCCAGGTACACTTCGTCCCAGGCTTTCGTCTCCAGGAGGTACAGGACTCATAGGTGTTTTAGTCTTTCGCTCGTTCGGCTTCGACAGAAGCCTCAGGCTCCGGCACGGTGGTGTCCGAGCTAACCAGATCGCCAGCCACTGGACCCGAAACAGTCGGAACGTTCTATGCAATTGAGGGAAGGAGAAGAGGAGGTAACAGGTCGACAGGACACCTTGACGACACGGTGACATTGGTCGAAAAACTTTGCAGTTTTCCATGTCGACCCGTTATCAACCTCGTAGATGGCTGGGCCCACCTGCGCCAGAATATTCTGATGCAGCGAGTACTTGATCTCTAGCGTGCCCCTGTAGTGTGGCTTGTTGATCTTTAGCACTTGTCTAGGGGTGAAGGAAGCTGACTTCTGTACACACCTTGCAATAGAGTAAGACTTTATTCGTCCTTGATACTGTTTGATCACTCTTCGAATATGCTGTTGCACTGTTGCCGTTGAGACACGCAGCTCGGGGGTTCAACAGCCAGTCGCGAGAAGACATGTTTGACGACTTCTGCCTTAGCAGGAACGCAGGAATCTTTCGTCTAGCAGTATGGCGAGTAATGCTGCATACTCCCAAGTACTTCGCTGACACCTCAGCAAATAACGGTGGTTCAACAGGCGGTTGAATCTCACCACCTGCCCATTTGCCTGGGTGTGGCAAAGCCTCGAATTCACATGTCGGATACCATGAATATTCTGGAACACTACGAACTCTGATGGGATGAACTGACGACAATTGTCCGTGACAATGTCTCCGGGTAACCTGCCTCGGGTGAAGACCAACCTTTTCGACCATTACAGTCCTTTGTAGAATCATCCTCCCGAATCCCACGGGTTTCAAGAAGCCTGTTTTTTCACGTTGCGCAATTAGGTTCCTGAGTTCCTCGATTTCCGCGACATATTTAAAGCATTCTAGCCCAACATGATAGATGTTGTGTCCTTCACTTTTTATATGGCTTTGTGTGTCCTTGCTTGCAACATCACTTCCCCAGCCTAATGCACTGCCCCAGAATTATTTCATTATTCAAATTATAAATCTCAGATTCTTTTCCCTGTTCAATTTTAAAGCTGGTTTCTTTTGCATTCAAACTTTATCGGTTTCCCAAACACCAACCTCATGATAGTTCCTAGAAAAATAAATCAATCAAAATTAGCTGGATACCTTCCCCAAGCGGGCCAGTGATCGGTCAGTCGAAATGTCACCTAGTATTTTGATCGGAAGCTACATAAATGGCCGAAACACAACAAACAAATTTATTTGATAATGCTCATTCTCTCGACGCGAGCCTGCGGGTTCTCTTTCTCCATCTTTCATGCAGGCTTTTTCTCAGTAGGTGGAGTGCCACAGCAACTTAAAGAAAACTTTACGTTAAAGAAGGGTAAATATCACACACTATTAGTCCCAAGAGCCTCAAGTGATCTGAAGAAATAGAGCCCCGCGCAGAGGCTCTTGAGCCAGTAGCGATCGACTTTCAGAGCTATTAAAAACATAGCTTTATAGAGGATAACCACGAAGCACGCTGATCTCCTCATAAACCGCGGGATGTGAAAATCCCGCATTTTGCAAGTTCTAGGACCAGATAAGTTTTAATCTAGAATAATATTAAAACTTGTTTGCGTAAAGTTAAAATGTATCATTACTAACACAAATTCAATTGGAATAAACTCACTTGATTCGACAAACCGCGGCGACCCACGCTCTTCTCCTCGATTTCTCCTAATGTCTTGTCGGGAGCCTATAAAAGAGGATCGGCGCGCCCGTACCTCTAGTGTTCATAGGGATGTTGTGGCATCCGACGAAACAGCAAAGGGTAATGAAAGGCATTTTCGATGGAGGTTCAAAGGCGGCTAACCACCCAACACTATAATCGCATCACCGCTTATTTCATGCCTGCGTCCGCAATGGGTCCTGAAGTCGCCATAACGAGGCGCCACCCGGATGACGAAACTATAGTGTTGGAGGCTCATACGCGCCGTGTCAGAAAGGGGCGCAATTGGCGATGAAAGTCTTGGCCACCGCGAGGGGCGCTGCAGTTTGCAGACGAGTCGTTTTGAACGCAACTCTGTGAAGCCCTTGGATACCGCCCGTCTTATTTCCCCTTCCAGCCGCCATAATGAAACAAAAGTGTCCGAACCATTCAGAACGTTTCTGGCATTTCGTACCTTTTACGCTAAGAATATTGACGACTATCTAACTTTCGAATTTCTGGCACTAAAACTTATGCATATATTGAAATTTTTACAATTTTTGTGCGACGAAATTATACATTATTTTCTACATTTTATCTTCAGAATATGCGGAGTTCGAAAGCGTGGTATTAATCCCACTTCTAAACGAAGGTTCTTCTAGGTCGGAATCAATTTTACCCCAAAGGTTTAGCGTAACAACTATAAGTAACGCAAATATATTACTGGAAATATTGAACCGAAGCTTCACTTACCCGATCATAGGTAAGTCGACTCAATTGGGGTTACCTGGGGCATTATGCCTCGCAACCCTCTTTCTGTCGTAACGGAGATTTTTCCGTCCACATTTAGCGCACAGGCTTACTTATGTAAAATAGCGTAAAATTGCCCAAATGTAAATTGATGGCCAATAAATCTCTGCAAGTTTGAAATTCGACCAAGGCAATTTGCTGGGATGTCCTTCGTAACCTTAGTTACTTGTGAACCTAAGTCTTGAGCTTTCCTTGAGGAAATGACTGGTTTCCCTTGCCAGGGTTCGGTAGATGAGCGACAGGATACGCCGTCACGCATCAGAGTCCAGTAGCTTTCCGCACTGGAGAGATGCATATATATCTACTTATTGTATTATTCATCGAAGGAAAAAAGTGCGAGAAAGTGACGATTTCCTCACATGTGCCGTACAAATGAGCGTGACCAGGTTAGCAACAATTTTGTCAGAATTCGTGCTTCTGGACCTAGAGCTCTGTCAGGTGCTGTGCCTATGTCCCAGTACCCAGTGTTTGTTCACCTCCCGTGAGCCATTCCCAGGATACAAACGCTCAGAAAAAAGAAACAGTGTTGGAAAGCAAAGCCCTTGTGCATTGGGAACAAAATTTGTCGTGCAGCTGGAACTGAACCGTTCCGTTTCTCACTCTTGAAACCAAGAAAACGCCAGTGGCTCCAATGGACATTTTTTATATCCTCTTCATTTCGCCCCCGGGATCACGCATATCGAGATTATTTTTCAATCTAGTGCACGGAGGCTGGAAAACATCCTTTTGAATGTACTGCTAAAGAACCCTTCATCATGGGGCGTGACGTGATATCCAGCTTTCTGAATCCACGATCTCGCGCACCTTCCGCGCCTATCAAAGTTATGCATGCGCACTCTTGTTATTTTCAACAAAAGGTCAGCAAAACACGTTACGACTGGTGTAAGTGCCGGGAAATATACCTGGCAAGCTTGCAATTGCACGCGCTTCCCACACAAGCGACACGCGCTTGGCGGCCCAAAGGTCTGGGCATGACATAACAACTGGTCTGAGGGGTTTCGTGTTTTCTTGCGTTTACTTACATGTTCGGGGAAAATGAACGCCATATTAAACCTCAAGGTATAAAAATACACTAGAAATCACCTCTAACTATTTTTTTTTTCTCTAGAACGTCTTCTGCTTTTTGTCTTTAATATTTATTTCGCGTGGATGGAAAAGGCTTGACGTACGTCAACTGAAATTAAGATTTAATTGGCGAGACAGTGCCAGATATAAAGAAAGAAACGAGCGTCGAGAAAGCAACCGCGAGCAACGACGGCTGCAGGAGCAGCGAGCGACGATGCCTTGGCGGGACAGCTGGCTAAGGGCGAGAGTAAATGAGTCGGCAACAACGCGCTCGCCTTCTGATCTACTAAACTCGGGACCTCGAATATTCGACCTAGAATGTTCGGGAGTGAGCTAGGGCAAGACTGACATGGCAAGGTCATGTTGGCCTTGCCGTGTTAGTCTGGAAACGCTTCCGGCCTTCACCAGAAGCGTTGGCAGAGTGCGCGTCGCTTCGCTTGTACTGGGAGCGCCTCAGTGGATTTAAGTTAACGTAAGGAGCGTCCTTGTCTTTCCCAGTGCTATACAGAAATTCTGAGATCGGGGAGAAAACTTACGTCTTAAAAAAATGTGGTATCCTCACGTGAGAGCGCCGTATGGTCTTTCGAGACAAACTTTGGTAGTATCTCCGAGTGAAAAAATGGGGGCTATAACACCGACACAAATAAGTGCCTCATAAGTTGATTTTGTTCATTAGTTCATTACCGAGAGTAAAACAGCCGCCCCGTGGCAACTTGACTTGATCTAATATTCGCCGCCATTGAAGAAAATGTCTGATGCACCGCCGATTACGCCTGGGGCAGTGCATGTCAGATTAAAAAAAAAAAATCACTGAATAGAGGAACGAAGGGCATCATAAAATGCTGTGGTAAAAATTTGGTTGCAGTTTGGTTCCTTCGACCAAATGCGATGAACCGCGCTAGCTTTACTGGAACACCGTGTCAGCAGAAAATTAGGAAAGAAAATTTGCAAAGACGGCGTCGTGATCTTCATGATCTTCATTACGTGACCTTATTACAAACTGTTTACAGTCAAGTATTGTGGCGGGAGCAACATCATGTTGTATTAGCGATCATCTACCTATTTTTCTTTGCGTAGAAAGGAGTGAAATTGTACCAAAGAAAACCCATAAGATATTTTACCAACATATAACAGAGTCGTCCCTTACTGCACTCCAAAACGCACTGCTGCGCTCAAATTACAGCGACATAAGCAATTCAAATGATGCGAGTGAGGCCTATAACTCGTTCATTAACATTTTTAAACGTTTAGATTCTGCTCACTTTCCTATAAAAGTGCGTAGACAACCCCGAAATATACACAAGCCGTGGATTACGCCAGAATTGCGCCAAGAAATGAAAATGAGGTACCAACTATATAACAAATTTTTAATTACTCGTAATTCCGATGATTTGGCTACTTTTAAGCAGTATCGAAACAAAGTAACAAAACATCTGCGATCTGCTTGGTCTGAGTTCCATTCATCATTTTTAAGCGACAAGAACGGTCGACATGACGTGTTATGGTTTAGATTAAACACACTCCTACATCGCGGTCCCCCACATAACCCTCCTTTAAAACTACGAGTTAACGGTAAAGAACTCTCTGGTGCTAAATTAGCTGACGCATTTAACAATTTCTTTACAAACATGGGAGACGGCGGTGTCTCGCCTGATACTTGGAGAGATTATATTTGTAATCAAATGATAAAACTATGTTTCTGAAACCAGTCATTGCCCAGGAGGTGATATCAATAATCAAAAACATAAATAACAGCAGTAGTTGTGATATTGATGGATTTCAGATACGACCGGTGAAGCACGTAGCTGATATTATTGCGCCTATTTTTACTCATATTTTTAATCTATGTTTTGTTGATGAAGTTTTTCCAGTGAATATGCAAGTTGCGTGAGTTACGGTTCTCTATAAAAAGGGTGATAGAAACAATTTAGGAAATTATAGGTCAGTTTCTATTCTACCTGTTTTCTCAAAAATATTTGAAAAAATCTTGAATTCAAGGCTCTCAAACTCTATAGATAAATGTAACTTCTTAACTTCTCAACAATTTGGTTTTTGTAAAAACAAATCAACGGAATTGGCGTTACTCGAACAAAAAGAATATATTCTTGCACAATTTGAAAACAAAGCGATTGTAGCTGGTGTATTTTTTTCCAAGGCCTTTGATTTAGTGAGTCATGTTATTCTGCTGGAAAAACTTAGTTACTATGTTATTTGTGGACAGGTTTTATTACTTTTGAAATCCTATTTATCAAACCGAAAACAGGTTGTTCAGATAAACAACATGTGTTCTAAGGTTCTATCCGTGACTTGTGGTGTACCACAAGGTACTATATTAGGGTCACTGCTATTTAATATTTATCTTAATGATACTGTAAAAATTAACCCTACTGCCAAATTCATTATCTACGCTGATGGCATTAGTATTTTTTTTTTTTGCCGGCACTGATATTCATGAATTGGTAGATACATGTAATCACAGAATGAAAGCACTGGAGAACTGGTCAAAATCTAATTCCATGAAAATAAATGAATTAAAAACAAAAGCAGTAATATTTAGACCGAAACATAAGCCAATTCCAGTGCATCGTTTTTTTCCTTAATTCTCTTCCAATAGAAATTGTGGAGCACTTTAAATGTCTCGGTGTCGTGTTTTTCGCAAATATGTCGTGGCATAGTCGTATAAACTATTTAGTAGGCAAAATAGCTCAGATAACTGGAATAAAAGGCCGTGTTAGATACCTTCTTCACACAAGAATCAAGTTGCTTCTGTATAATTCACTCTTTTATTCCCATTTGAATTACTGTCAACTAGTTTGGGGGACAACCACATTTTCAGACTTACAACGTGTTTATTTGGTACAAAAAAAAATGTTTTCGACATATTTACAACGCGCCCTACGGAGCGTCATGTGCAAACGTTTTTTATCGTTCCCACGTGATGCCAGCGCACCACCTATATAAATATCGATTGAGTGTACGGTATACGTTGGAAACACAGAGTAATATAAATAATATACGTAACCTGGCACAACTACAAATAAGAGAACTGAACTATACTACAAGGCATGGAGAGAATCGGGTAGTACCTACACCTCGTTTAAACTACAGAAAGGAATGCCTGTGTTATACACTTCCGTCATTATTAAACGCTTATCAGCTTATGCATTTTGATTTATTCGCCTGTAAGTACAGTGAACTGCGTGCAATGTCTGTAACCATGGGAGTATGATTTTTTGTTTTTGTATACCTATATACTTTTGCGTTTTCGTTGTCATTATCCTTTTTACGCATGTTCATTCTTCCCGCCGTAGTGCGGCTCAGTTGCCGTTAATATAGGGACTGTGGGCTCGTCAAGCTGCTAACCGCAGCATTTTTTTCCATAGCCCCTCCATCTGTATATTACAAGGTGGAAACAAACTCATTGATTTGATTAGATTTGATAGCCTGGTTTGGCCAATTAATCTATCGCTCTAAAAGTACCTGTATTCACTTTAAAACTACAATGTACCTATACTACATCACTACAAGGTCGTTGAGCCCGGATTATTTAGTACTTTACTTCAAGTACAAAACTTTTTAATTACTTTGTACTTCAAATATTTTTAGATTTACTACCAGAATAAATATGAGTGTGAACACCGCTCCGCTTAGCCGCCTGTACTGTCAGTGTCCTCTCTCGATTGCTCCGTGTTGTAAAAAGGTGCACAATATCTTTGTAAAAGTGAGAACATAGGCACACACACTCTTGCGGCAGAGAATTATACTCCAATATGCACCCAACTATGCCGAAGAAAATATCAGTGTACCCTTTGATAGGTTGCACTGGTACACAATGGATCGCCCCTATTTTCAAGGAAAGTTAGTAAAAGTACATTTTTCTTCTCATGTTGAAATTAATAATTGGAGCCCAAGCTCTGGGGCTCAAATCCATAGCACTTAATAGCTCATCCTCTGCTTACATCTACCGCCGTCAGCAGAATAAATAAAAGGAGCAAAAATATTTTTTTCATCCCGCTAAATAAAATATAAATACAAATATTTAACTACGTGCTCTGCACTCGTGAGTACAAAGCAATAAAAATCATAAAACACGTATGTTCTACGCATGCAAAAACAGTCTGCATTTAGTTCTTACAGTGCATCTGTTTTGTCACCGTGGTCAGGCTCATATGGTTGTTAGAGGCGTGAAGCGCAATACCATCAGTCTTTCCATCAGACCCATTGGACTCAGCTCTCCTGGAGCGTAATAACTATTATAACCCCAGTGCATGCAAAATATCATAAATACTGAGTTTAGAACATCCAGTGCCCCCAGGCTGAGGTCATCTGCCTTAACTATGCAGAAGATGGATTCTAGTGCGGTCACGACAATGCACAGCGCCGTTGGATGGGAGTCCGCACTTCGGGGTCCTTCAAGCACGAAGAGCAGAAAAAAAAGAAGGCAGTTAGCTTATATATGTTTCGGCTTCTGCTGAATACTTTAAAAAAATTCGTTAGAATAACCTTGTAATAAAGAGATGCGTAACCAATAAAAACTACCTTACATCGATATCACAAAATTACTTACAGTAGTACCTTAGCCCAACAAATGTTTCTATCGGAAGTAAAAAACAAACGCATGCAGCTATGTTGGGTTTGCTTCATAGGTTATGTTTTATGACGACTGTATTGTCAGTTTCGTAAGCTCCAAAATTGTAATTTACCGCAAAGGTATGGTTACGTTAACATTTGGTTTAATTATCCACACAAAACTTTACTTTAATAAGAACCCACAAATAAAAGACCGTCATCAGTGTTTCAGCACGGAGTGATGACCAAATCGATTAAAAATGTAGAGGAACTTCCGTGGTCTATTGGGGCATTTTATTAAAAAAAAAACAAAAAAAAGCAAAGTCTGAATTATTTTTACCCCGTTGGCTGTTTTCATCAAAGTCAAACGTCACAAAAATACGCAGCACTTTTTTCATTGTCGCAAAAAGGTTTAACTCTGCAGTGGTACATGGAAAATTATATCTTTTAGTTTCACCCTCTAATAAAAATAAGTTTTCTTTCTGATATTTCTAAACACAAGTATGCCCCCAAGCCAAACATTCGTGCTTAATTACCATATGAAAGCACGCAAAATTGATATTTGAAATTTATTTTAAGTGCCTTAGATTAAATTGACCGTTGCTAAAATGTTGCACTTGGAACACTTGGCCATTGCATTACGGTAGTTTTAATGCTTGGTAGACAAAAACGCTTTCACGTTAAGCATGCTAGCATCCCATGGATTGCACGTTTCCATCTGTTCTATACCGTCTGCACACTATACTTACGGTCAGACTCCATGCACCGAAATTTTACGCCCAAGGTTGCGTGGGAGAAATATTCTACGACCCGCTGCCGGACATTCGTTGGCGCCAAACTCTATACGACTGGCAAATGAGCAGAATCCAGCCAAAATCGAAGTTAGTTCTATGTCCTGATTGGCTCGCCCGGCGCCGTCCGTTGGCCACTTCCTGTAGCGGCGGACGCCGGGCGAACAAAATCTACTTCGCCTAGATGGGCTGCGAACAGAAGGTTTTTGACGCTGTGGCAAGAACGGTCACCGCTGGGTTAAGTTTGGTTCCTAGCCGGATGTTTCTACCATGGAGTTTAGCATTTGCTGTCTCAAAAATGCATTGTTAATCAATTTTCCTGTGAGAGGAATTTTAGGTCACGTGAACAGTATAGTAAGGAAGGCAAGGAAACATGGCGGTTACCCTACGAGAAAGCGTCGCTCGCTTTGGAACTATTATGTCGTAGCGGCTGCAATATCGGGTGCGTTAGTCAGCAATGAATGGTGCAAGAGGCTTTCGCTTGCCCTTATATCACTTAAATCGCAAAGCAAGAGCAAAGTCCTCCCCGAATTTTACAGATACTCTTTCGATTCTGGCCCTACCTAAGCCCAAATGAACGCGATAATTGTCGGCTTAGCAAAGTATTTGAAGTACTATAGTGGGTTTCCTTCGCTCACTCGGCCTGGTATTGAGAGCACACAGAAGCAGGGCAGCGTCCCAATAGATCTTTTGCTAAATTTCCCAATCACAAAGGTGCATTGTGCGAGTGTAGCTACACGCGCTGCTTGTGCTGGCGTCTGCAGTAGTAACTGTTCTAAAGCAAAAGCGTAAAACGAAATTTGCCTTGCACGCGCACTCGACAAAGCCTTATTATGATTATTTACTTCGAATATTTTATACCGGAAAGGCCAGCTCGCGGAGCGTAGAATTACACTTTCAGCACTCTCCTCGATGCTTGGGTAATTTCGCAACAGGTATGTTTTCAATGAAGTTGAATTAAAGGGTTTTACAATTTATGGTGATGTTATATAGAGTCCTTATATGGAGCTGGACAACCATGCTGCCGGTGTAACGCCCATCTTTAACTGCTCATTACTTCCTCATCGTTTCTAGAACTGATATTCGTCGTCCTCTTTCTTACTTGGAAGGAAACTTCAACCAAGCTTGTCTTCACTTCAGACAACTAAACATTTAGAACTTTTCCAGACCACGGCTAATTTAATGTTACCTTACCCAATATATGTACCACGAGCAACAAAATGTACTTCGTAAGTTTAACTGCACGCCTTCGCTGCGTTGCGAAAACCCCATAATGCGCGCTTATGTGTCTCCGCTATCCGGGAACGTTTCCACGAAAGTAACTTATAATCGCGACAGTTACAAATTTAGAGTTCCATATTTTGCCCCATCAGCTCGTTTAAAGACAGATTGCTATATATGTATTTCTTTGTAATTTACAATTTACGAAAGAAATAAGAGAACTGCTGATATTGCTGTAAAAAATAGGACATTTCCGATCACTAGAAAGGACAAAAAATTGTCTGAAAAATTTAATACGTCCGTGAGCAGACCATTCTGGCAGGGGTTTGTTAAAATGAACTGTGTTTAAAAATATTTCGATGAGAAACAAAATACAAGCGCTTGCCTCGTGAAAAATAAAACAACTGTAGTAATTTTCCGATTATCCCAGCCTCTCTCTCCTACACAGCAGCCCATGTGGGAACGAACTTGAGCTGCGCCGCTTACACTCGTCTTTACATTGAGATGGGAGTTTGGTGACGGTAAATTGACACGCGATGTAAGGAAAGGGATTTTTCGGTTCAAAAGTAACCACAATCAAACTGCGCTTTGAGTAGCCAATAATAGAAAGCAAAAAAAAAAAAGACTGGAAGGGTTAGAGCTGTGAAACGCGAATGGGGACTTTAATTTCACAGGAGTGCCCAAGCTGCGAGCAATTTCTTCGTGAGTTTCGCCAGTGACGACCCATGTGTGTCTACGTTTCGTCAGCAGTTTTTGTGGCTGAACATTACAATTCCAAGCGCGTCTGTTTCGCTGATTACTTGGAGTGGCGTTTGTAAAGAAAGAACAGGCGGACGTTTTTAAAACTCCCGCTGTCGGATGACTCGCGATATTGGCGAAATATTGGGTATTATTTTTCGATGGTACTTAGCGGGAGGACAGCTTCTAAAGCGAAAACAGAGTGCACGAGCGAGCCTCGTCACAGGCTGTCTACGTGAAATTTTCATTGAGTCGAACATCTGTTGTTTCTGTTCTCAATTTAGAGGTGAACGGATGCCACCGAGGAGACGAGGCCCATGCCGTTCTTCCTCTAACGTCATCACTAGTGGACCTTCGCAGCTCCACAAATCTCGCGTTCTCGTTGACTGTGAACAAGTCTTGCAACGACTCACAACATTCACGATGTTAGCAGACGCGTCGCCAAGTTGCACGCTTTCTCCTATTTGCCGAGTTCTCTCATCGGGATTTTGCTTGACTGTCGCTTAGGGTGGGCCGGGAAACCAGTTCAATGACGACACGCAGAGGAATTGTCAACCAAGTGGTGTTAAAAAAACACCCTGGATGTGGGAGGCTCACTCCTCTTGTTAAAAGGTTAAGCCTCACCGGTGTTTTGTGTGGACGGCAACTACTTCAACATACACCGTCAAAAATATTTTCAAACGTTATATACACGTCCGTGGTGTGCTTTCCATAAGTCATAAAGATACTTAGACACTTTGAAAACACTTTGACCTCTGACGTCAAAACTAGTTCTCCAACAACATGGACGTCATACGTTAAAAATCGCTACAATTATTATGTTCTTTTTTTTTTTTACTTTTTGTTGCATAAGAATGTTCGCCCGACTGTTGGCTTCACGTTTTTAGAATATATTCGTTGTTTCCGATGCAAAATGTAGTGCAGTTCAATACATTTTTTTTTTCATCTGATGGCGCAAATAACCTAAAATACTTTTACGTCAGTCCCGTAAATTGCAGGTTCTTGGTGCCACCATTATTCCGCCAAATAAAGTGTGCCTAAACTTATCTCTTTTTCTTTTTCACCAGCCACTAACCATCAAAACGTCAATGTTATCATTTGGGAGAGTTTATTTTACGTGTCAGTGCTTATTAGCCCTACACACACTTGTCCTACATAATTTAAAACAGGCAAATAAAACGACAATGCTCAGAATTGAAGAGAGACCGGATGCAAAAGGACGTTACGACCCTTTCAAATAGGTTGGGACGGAAGTGCAGGCAGGAAACCTATACTGAACTCAGCCTATTAAGTTCTGCTTGGTACTCACGCATGTTATGCCTAGGCACGATACATCGCCAATGTGCTTTATTGTGCTTTAGGAATTATATTTTAACGTAGTCTTGTCTCAAAGCACAGAAAACGTGGTGCTATCCAGCTTTAGTCATATTTATAGCAACTCAAACCAACAAAAGCTCTTGTAAGAAATCATCCAACTGTCAATTAAAAACACGCTCGAGATATTTTGAGTGTCGGGTGGGAGAAACGCTCGTTAGACTCATTCTGAGGAGTCACGACAACATCGCCCACGACTAAGCCGTTTTTGAGGGAGATGTTGGAAATTATTTTTTTGGGAAAACGTCGAAAGAACACAGCTCCTATTTTTAAGAAAACCTAACAATAATTTACAAAGTTATATTATGTTTCACAAAAATGACGTTATGAACGGGAAAATTCTCAAAGAATATAGCTCTACCACATGTCGAAACACTCAAATTATATTTGTTCTCAACATCCTAGCGGGACTGCACGAAAAAGCTACAACTGCACCTCAAACTATTTATTCACATCATGACTAACGTAGGGTTAACCAAATCAATGTTTTTTTGTTTTTTTTTTAGATATTTCTTTGCTGAAATTATGATGTCAAATAATGTGCAGAGAGAACACTCTTTTTTAAAGTGTTGAGAATATTAGAGTAGATATTACGTCATAACAACCATAGAGCTCATGTAAAATCACGCCGCAAAGAGCTGAGTCATTCCAGTGCAGGTAAATGTCGGGCACGTACTGGAAACACAGTTATACTTAATGATCGAAAGGAAGCCCATGGGTGTAGATAACATAACACTTTCTATGTTCTTACTTCCACTTTAAATATCTATGGCCAGATCTGTCTGCTTTGTGGCCTTTCAATAAACTTTTTTCTATGATCTTAGAAGGTACCCAGAACATCTTATCCGGTCCTTAAGCAATTCTGAAAACATTGCTCTTCCTGTTTCTTGCCCGTCTGCTCTCAATTTGCAGCATTGCGAACTGACGTGAAACTCCTCTGCCAATCTCGGCGGGCGAAAAAGGAATATCCTCCTTGGAACCGGAGACAAAACACTTATCAGCTCCTCCCCGTCGTTGTACAGAATGCCCTTCGCAAAATCTAGCGTCAAAGTGGGGAGAGATTATGCGTTACTCTTCGCAGATTAATGCGTAATTAGCCGGAATATGTGGCAAGCTTAGAGACAGATATCTCCGAACATTGATGCCTGAACATGAATAGAATATCTCGGAACCTGAATCAGATATCTTGGGGTCAGAAGAATTCTTCACGATGAAGCAGCACGGAAAATTGCATTATACACATATACATTTTTTTTAAATTATATCGTTTATTAAGGAATATAATCAAAGAAAATATTTTACAGCTTTGATCAGCCTTAAATTGAAGGCGCTGTCCCATTGAGGAAAGAGGCGAACAATTTTGACCGTCAACACGAAGGAAACATGTTTCTGGTGACCCTGTCACATTAAGGCAAAAGCAACAGTCAGAAACATTATTTTTGTCTACCGGCAAGCATGTTCGCCTATTCGTTCTTCGACAGTCGGAGAACACCATATCACGCCGAGCTGACGGCTTAACCAACACGGCAAAAATTCTGCATTTTTTTTTTACCTTCATTCGTGAACGGTGCCGCGGCACTGGAAATCTTCCTTTCTAAAGTCCCTGTAAGTTAAAAGGGACAAAGATTACAACAGGAGGAAATCCAACAGTGATCGAGATCACTAGCTTCCATGACGGACTTATAGCAGTATCTCTAAGCCAAAGTGCTTGCAAAGTCTTGGAGCACGTGCCATCACTTTGACCAAAAGTACATTCGGAACTGCTTCAAAACTATTTTGACACAACATGGCTAGTTTTATTTTAAAACACGTTCTGGCGGAACTACTTAGCCACCCAACGAGTGGTAATACCATATCTTTATAACCTTTCCCATTGAATCAAGTATGTGGCGGATAAATACAAAGTTTCTGTACTCTTTTCGGACCCCTTCAAAGTTGTCTCGACTCTTTTATGCGATTTAGAAAGTAAACAGTACTCCTGCAGTGTGTAAAATCAAACATTGTTTTCAAATAAGTCGAATGCCCAGTAGAAAACGCTTAAAAATATATTTTCTGGCAGTAAGAACTCGGTCGGAGAGACAGGTCAATGCCTAAATCTTCTTCCTATATATTCCTCTCTGTCGTTGAGGTCTACGCCATCGGATCACAGTTGCAGTTCACACCAACAAATGTTGTTATACAGCTATGTTCAAACACGTGGACATATTGGAAAGATATCCCTCAAAAATTGTTTTAGGAAAACCATGAGGCATATTACATAATTTTGTTTTTATTTTGTAGAATGGTTAATTGAAAGAGTGTCCTATTATGACTGAGTCTTTTTTTTATTTTTCCCGCTTTTTTGCATTTATGTATTGAAGAAGATGAGAAGAAGATTTTTGCGCTGTTTATTCCTGTAACCAGCATGCACCGAATAGCTTAATTTCAAACTCTATTACTGTTATTTTAGCGTCCGCCTAGCTCCTTACACTAGGTCCCACAACCGATTTTGTGTTAGTGTCTTGGTTTATTTTGTAAATCCCTATTTTCAACACCTTGTATATCAGAAACGTCAGGCACGAAATATTTCTTCTTAATACCTCAATCATTCGAACGCTCGTACAAGACCGAAATTTATGTCAGCAGAATTATAATACAAATGTTTTGCATTTTCCGGGCCTCCTTGTAATTTTAATATTTCCTAAAATCACTTTACGAGCAGAAATACAAGGCCCTTATTTAGCAGAAGCGAAGAAGTGCTAGCACGTTGTCAATCCGCTATACTCAAATAAAAAAAAATCGCAGATGTCTCGTACTGACGCTGCAAGGAGATCCTCAGCTTTGCGTGCCCTAGTGAGATATAAAATATGTTTCTCCTTATATCTAAACAGGGACCTCACCAAACTCAGCTACTTTCACAAGCCCGGGAAAGAGCAGCTACTGCCCTGGACTGTGGGACATTTGATTGACAGAGCGACAGAGAGAATCGGTGACACCACAGCCATTGTATACTCTCATCAAAACATCAGCAAGACATACACGGAATACAGAAGAGACGTAAGTGCAAGCTTAGAGTATTCATAATTCCTGAAATTGATTTCTGGCATCAAGTATTTCGTACGTAACACTTTCCAGGGAGACAAGCTATCCCTCTTATTATGGTTTACACTTACAGCAAACATTCAATATAAACCGAGTAGGAGGACCCAAAATAGGGTCATTTTTCAAAGCCTACACTTAGCAGTGCCCTTTATGAGAAGTGACTCTGAGTTCCAGCTTCAGGAAACTAACACACATTTTTTATATATTTTTATTCAGATGAGGTCACTGACAACTAAGAGCAATCGGTCACATACTAAAAGTGAGGAGAAACTATATACAGCATTTAACATACAACATAAAATGAGGTATATTAGAGACTAGTGATTCGAGAAAAGATGATGCAGTGTGAAGTTTTAGTTTCCGGTGTATTTTATATTTAAAATAAAAGAACCAACTTCACTTCCACACTTAAAAATAAAGATAGAATACTAAATTTGTTTACGTTAGTTACGTATTTCCGGGGACAAACCATTTCATCTGAGCGGTGCCACCGCGCCGGACTCTAAGAGCTTCGATACTCTCGGTGTACGAATCGATCGTGGCCAGCCGAAATATTTTATCCTGCGCGTGAATAACCTTTCGTGATTCTCGTATGCTGATTTGATAAAGTTATAAGCTATCACCAAGTAAAATAGTAGGTTAAATACCCCCCCCCCAAAAAAAACTGTGATAAGATGTCCCTTCATTCATGATGAGCAGTCCTTGGGAAATCGAATTCGGCGATTTACGCTAAGGCTTTCCTCGCTGTACCCATTTAATAAAGTTTCTTTTCTAACCAAATTCGACTGTCCGTGCTACATATATGTCACAGGTTCCTTCTGTTGATGACTTGCACAGCCGCCCCGTGTGCCAAGACTGGATGCCAGAAAAGGCGCGCACCGTCAGCCACTCTTTTTTTTATTTTTTGTTGACGATACCAAGCAACCTCATATTCGTCCAGATACACAAGATGCACTCCTTTCAGTTTCTCGGGTAGAACGCTCACCATTGTCCTGGCCGTCTGAATAGCGTTTATTGAAAGTTTTCTCAGGTTGTTAAGCGAGGACTGGTGCTTATCGAGTCAGCCAATTCCGTCGCGTGCATTTTCCCATGTCCAGATGCAGAAAATAACCCTTAGGCTTGTGGGCAATCGTTTTGTGCAAACTAGTGAAGCTCGTAGCAATTCTTAAAATGACTGGTGGCCCCGTCATTTACGTACGTCACGTGCGGATCGTGGCGTACATCGTGACTACACTTGTCGTGACTACACATGTAAAGATTGTAACTTCTTTTTTTCCAGTGACATGCTTGAACTTTGTCAGGATGCCCAACGGTCCCATTTTCAGCAAAGTCAAAATGAAAGACAATGCTCCTGCGTTTGCATGCACTGCTTTACATAGAAGATCGCTTTACCTTGCGTTTGTCGGCTATGATTGTGAAATATCCAACTTTCAACCGTTACTTTAACGACTTTTAAGAAAGTCTCAGGATCGAAAGTTGTTGTTTTTTGTTTTTATTTTTTCACAGGGTTCCCGGACTTTCATTTTGTAAGCACGATATCTTCATCCTCTGCAATATGAAGTTTCTCGAGTGTAAAAGAATGGCCATTTGGGCAGTGATTGCAGTCTCCTTAAAGACACAGACCACTTAGTGGATCGCACAGAAATGCTGAATTCATTTCACCAGTGTTGAATCTTGAGCCTGTAACGTTCTCTAGAGCGGCAATACAAAGGTAATAATTGGCACAGCGCACACAAACGCACACTTACTGGTGTGCGTTTGTGACCCATCTAGGGCGCACGGAATAAACTTTCGTTAGCCCAACGCGGGAACCAGGATGCTTGTCTTATTTGTATACACAAAAGGACTCTCGGATTGAGCGTGCCAGGAAGCACTTTGGCACGAATGTTTTCTCCCCGTCGAGCATGACAAAGATCACGTCGTTCTGGTTGCGACTTGGGGAGAAAACATTTTAGCTCGTCTTGCATGAAGTACTCTAAGGCAACAGACACGTTCTCGGGGCTCACCTTGCAACTCGTTTAAGGATCCGGCTCATGCCACACGCCACTCTTTTCCTTATGTAGAGCGTACACACCGTCGCCATGTTAACGCTCTATTGTATTTAGGCGGGGCTCATGTATTTGGGGATTGTGCTGTCTGTCGGTGTGCTCCTTTGTGCCTAATATTACCGCCCGTGACGCCAGCGAATGGGATGGGGACAGGCATGACTGTCCAGTAAACAGGCAATTGGCGGCCATATTTTGCTGGTTAAAGCGAACCCCCTTAACTGTTCAACTCTTCATGCCTTACTATTTTTCTGTCCCCAATTTTATTGGCCAAAACTAAGCTTGGATTCGTTTATACCAGGCACTTGATAATGGCACATAGAAACCTCACTTTATATAAAAATGTCGACCAGCCACCCTTTGGTCAATCTTATCCGAAATCACCCTATAGGAACCTCTCAGAGATTCAATCGCCTTCAGACCATCAAGCCCCTCAACCCTACAAACCCCTTCAGCCATTCAAACCTTCAAATCTCTTAAGCCCGTCTGACTCTACATCATTTCAGACTCCCTGAGCCCTTCAAAATTTTAGGCGCCCAAATTAATTTGAACCAAAGCCCAGAAATGCATTTTTAAAAACGTTATTGTGAAGTTAATTCGCACATTGAGTTTTAGGTGACAGTTTTTACTCAAAGGAGAATACGAACCATCATTTGCTGGCGCCCGTGCGAATACAGGTGTAGAGAAAACCAACCAGAAACTAGACCCAATAGGGACAACCTAGTTCCGTGTCGCAAATGTTATATTTCGATGTAACCAAAATGCCGCTGGGTGAATCCCTGAGATGTGCGGTAGTTCTACTAATGAAACCAAGCACGTGCACAACACGGATAGATACGCACTGTCATTAGCACCTTTAGCGAAAATCACAAAGCGCAACCAATATCCGACGCCTCTGAGATATCCTGAGCACAGTCACGGTGTCGTCTCCGGCGTCTTTTTACCTCCCTGAATAATCATGTGTACACTGTAAGATTTTGATTCTTTATTTTAGTTTTAGGAATCGTTTGCATCTTTGCGACATTTCTTATTACATGGATACAGAAATGGTACAGCTTTTATTAGATGTACGCAGTCCTTTAAAAATGTGTTTCTGTTATTACCGTTCTGAGAAATCTTCGGTGCAGCTTATTTCTGTACGATAATATTTTCTCATTTGAAAGTTCAGTTTATATTGCGTTCATGGATGCGTGCGCACCTCAATGACAACACATGTTGGGTCTCGGGCTCAAATAAGCTTAGACGACTTTATATATAAGTATAAAAAACGATGTTTACAATCCTTGTAACGCCGAATTAAAGCCCAGCTTTTGAGGAGGAGAGGTGGATGATACGGAGAGGAGGGTATACCCCTCCTCCTCATCGGTACCCTCCGCTCTTCATCTCCTGCTCGCCTCGCATTTAGGGGAAATGTTCCCTCTAAATTTAGCGGAGAATTTTCCCGCTAAATTTAGCAGGGAAATTTTCCAGCTTAATTTGGTGGAGAAAATTCCCGCTAAATTTAGCGGGGAAATTTACCCATAATACAACATGCGGTAACCCTCGTGACGTCACTGGGACGCTCGTGACGTCACGTGTAACGTCATCCATGATGCCACTGGTGATCCTCGTGACGTCATCATGGGAATCGTCCTATAATGCACCGCGCGGTTACGCCGACGGCTACGCCGACGAAGACGGCGCCGCCGCTCAAGCCGGAAACGGGCGCCTAAGAGCTGCGCGCTAAAAATAACGATCAGCTACAGTGCTTCCTGATTTGTGGTATTTGCAGAATAGTGTGGTGATAGGACGTCCCTAATGGGGCGCGCAGCTCAGGATGAAGTCAACATATATCAGGGTTCTCCCCAGGAATTTCTGAGGGGTGGACATTAACGGGGGGGGGGGGGGGGGGGGGAGGCCAACACCACCTAGAGGAGAAGGCCAGAACACGCCTCGAGTGACGTCACGGCAGATCAACCGCCTCCGCCGGTGCTCGATCGCCGTCGGCGATCGAGCACCGGCGGAGGCGGTTGATCTGACATACCGCGTTCGGCTTTGGCTAGCAGACGGCGTTCGTAAAATGGCGTCAGCTGTTGCTGGCATCACGCGGCGGTACCGTGCGTGCTTCCATTCATTCGGCGTTCGTTGCCATGGTGACGGCGAGGAAAGCAGACGTGCGGAAGAACGCTGCGGCGCAGCTATACCAGGTGCGTTCTAAGGCCCTTCCCGCATGCTTTTCAATGGGTGGAAGGCGAACAAAAAGAGTTCGAAATAAGGACTTAACGCAGAAGGCTGCATTTCTCCAGCGCCTCATACTTTGACGAGCCCTACACGAAAAGCATGTTTTTTTGTCCATCCCGAGTCCTGTTTTTTTATTCGTAACATGGGTCTAAAGTATCAAACTGCCGTACGGAATGACAGCACCACTGGACAGCACCGACAATCAAAAAGCAACGTTCACGTTGTGTTATGTTCCAAAATGTGCTCGATTTCACTCGAGAGTTGAACTTCTGACCCTCGGCGTCCAAAAACCTACTCGCTTCTAGAGTTGTTCTAGTTGAATCCTCCAGCCTCATTGTCAAGTGGTCCAACCCGCAGGAGTAACTAAAAAAGCCGTCGAAGAAAGGAACGCGACGGACGACCGTTGGGGAGAAAAAGTAAAAAAGTAAAACAAAACGCGACACCGTGGCGCCGTTTTCTTTTCTTTCTTTTTTGTTTGCATCGCGTCAAGCGTAGAGAGAAACGGAAAGTAAAAGAGAACGTGCATTGCAAAGAAGCCAACTGTCAAAGGGAGCCTTGCGGAGAAGCGCTCTACCAGTTCAGACTACTCATGCCGACGCTTCTTGAAGGAAGAGAGGGAAGCGCTACGGCCTTAGCTCTAGGTGGCGTTGGGAAGGCGCGGCGCGTTTGTCGTTTTTTTGTTCTGGTTCGTCGCTTTTGTTTACCGCTCCCCCCCCCCCCCCCCCCCCCCCCGGAGAAAGGAAACACGCCGAGCGCTCGCGCTCTTTGTTTGAAGCAGTGTGGCGGTGGCGGCAGTCAGCGATGCGATAGCGAACGTTAACGTGGCGGTGCGCGCACCTGCTGAGTACGACGGTGACGATCTGCAGCCATTTACGCAGGCGAAATCGCATCTTCATCCCGCAACATAAAAAAAAATCGAGCGGTGGGCGTTCAGTTGGAGCGGTGGGCGCCCTGTCAGAGTGGTGGGCGGCAAAGGCACTGCCGCCCACCGTGGGGAGAACCCTGATGTAATATATATATATATATATATATATATATATATATATATATATATATATATATATATAAAGTAGAAGCCACCGAGGGTCAAACAAACTTCAAGTCCCGCTTGAGGAAGAAGGGTCCCCCTTCGAAACGTCGCAGCTTCTGTATTACTTATACATGTTATATTAAACCTTCCAAGTTTGTTTGACCTTCGGTGGCTTCTACTTTTATAAAAATACGCCTACAGCGTGCTTAGCCCCAAGATGTTATATATATATATTTGTTTCAGGTTTTTAACGGTGTTACTGATGTAGACTTCGTCGTTGTCGACGCGGGTGCCGCAAACAGTAACCTTAACTACATGAACT
This sequence comes from Ixodes persulcatus, assembly GCA_013358835.2. NCBI lineage: Eukaryota > Metazoa > Arthropoda > Arachnida > Ixodida > Ixodidae > Ixodes > Ixodes persulcatus. Next base: position 797,952 of record JABSTQ010009168.1, read on the forward strand.
CCCGCGTCGATGAAACGCCAAATCTTACAGATGGATGTTTGCGATGCTGCGCGAACGGCTGTTGAAAGGCGCTGCGTAGGTTATGCCGAGCGCTTTGTAGTATACGCCGAGCGCCGAGTGCGGTGGTTAGCACACCCGACCGGACATTGGAAGGCCCAGAGTTCAAGTCCTGTTCAGGCATTTATTTTGGATTTTGGGGGTTTCGTAAGACATATGTATATCGAAAATATGATGATGTTTGAGCCGTACTGTATAAATATACAGGGTGTTTCAAAAACGCAGGCCAAATCCCTCCTGCGAAAACTAAAGATCGCACCGAAAAAAGGTTGATGCCGTTTTAATATCTCCCCAAGAGCCCATTTAGAAAAAAAAAATAACGTTTAGAAAAAATAGTTTTTGTTTTTAGTTTTTCTAGAAAGTAACTTTATTTGTTCATTTTAAGGCCGTACTTTCAATTAAACCCTTACTGGGTATCATCAATAACCCCTATATCAACCCTTTTTAGACAAGTATAAAGCATGCCGAGCATTCTACCATGTTTTGAAAAACCTTTCAATTCTGACGCGTACTCTGGTTTCGGATTCTTATCCAAGCGCATGTTCGCGACAGCTGTCTGCCCTCCGACGGCTGAAGCGCGGAACCAAAGCCAGCCCAAAATTCAAAGCTCAATCTTGCAATGTCATGCTCTTTCGAATAGGGAAGCGTTCCTTGTCGCCTGGCCACGCGCGCGCGCTACTCTTCTTTGTTTTTTATGAGAGACGGAAAAGAGGCAAGCGAGCGAGACTATACTTCGTGTCACCTTATGTCCGAGCGCGGACGATGCTATGAGCCGAAGGGCCAATCAAACAGCGCAAAAAACGCAACGCCATGGCGTGCTCTCTGCGCTTGATAGGACTAGCCGGGGGAGAAGCACGCACAGAGATACGGCGAATACCGGCTAGCCCTCTAAACTGCAGAGAGCACGCCATGACCTTGTGCCTCTTTCGCTGTTTGATTAGCCCTTCGGCTCATAACATCCGCCGCGCTCGAACCTAAGCTGAACGAAGAGTAGCGAATTGTCTGGCCTTGGTTCCGCGCTTCAGCCGTCAGAGGGCAGGACAGTTGCCGCGAAAACAGATGCGCTTGGATAAGAATGCGAAACCAGAGTACGCGTCAAAATTGAAGGCTTTTTCAATACATGCTAAAACGCTCGACATGCTTTATAGTTGTCTAAAAAGGGTTGCTCTAGGGGTTATTGATGATGCGGAGTAAGTTTCTAATTAAAACAATGGCCTTAAAATGAACAAATAAAAATATACTTTCTAAAAACAAAACAAAAACTATTTTTTCAAACTTTAATATTTTTCATAAATGGGCTCTTGGGAAGACACCAACACGGCATCTACCTTTTTTCTGTGCAATGCTTAGTTTTCGCAGGAGCGATTTGGTCTGAGTTCTCTGAAACACCCTGTATATATATATAAAGGCAAGAGTAAGGTGCGCGGACCCAGCAGCCGTAGGATGGCAAAAATAAAAATTTAATTGAATGGCGAAAAAGTCACGCAAGGAAAATGGTCGAAACTCCTCAAAAAAAGTTGCATTAGTTTAAAAGAATAACGAAGGCTAGGCACAAGAACTTTAGTTACGCGAGAAAAAAAAAACGAATAATGACGTAATATATATATATATATATATATATATATATATATATATATATATATATAGTGTGTGTGTGTTGTGTGTGTGTGTGTGTGTGTGTGTGTGTCTGTGTGTACAGTGTGTCCCTGGTCACCAGGCTCGATCTCGAATGAACCGTAAAAATCGACGCCTGCACATAGCGATCGAAACTTTTCGTTTATGGTCTATTTCACAGGTCGTTTTTTTCTTGTAAAATTAGAATCCGTAGTTCTCTCTCTGTAAACATAGGGCCGAGAAACTTGCCTACTAAGTCAAGTTGCAGGCTGTTGTGTGCGCGTATTGATAGATAACGTCGGGAGCAGCGTCCGAAGGTGTAGCCGACCCGCGAAAGGAAGCAGACGACACGCAGATGAAACCCGCTTGCAGCAAAAGCGCCGTCGTTATGCAAGCACGTTCTTTCTTACTTTAAGATTTGGTTTTATTTTATGCATTTATTTGTAGAACGAAGGGACAGTACAAAAATATTATGTTCATTTTAATAAACCGGAGTGGTCGCGACCAGGCTCAATAAAGAGGTAGCGCCATCTATCAATACGAGTGCCAAACACACCCCGCACCTCGGTCTGTGTCGTCTGCGTCGACGCCCGCCGTTGACCCTGGCAAGTTTTTTTGCCCTATTTTTTTACAGAAAGGGTGCTACGCTTTCTAATTTCACAAGAGAAAACCGACCTGTGAAGTACACTTTTGACGCAAAGTTTGGATTACTACTTGCAGGTGTCGAAAAGAAAACCTTTGGGGAAAAAAAGAACGCCGGACTGTTTATTGTTCGAAGTTTCCGCCGGAGTTTGCTTGAAGCGTCGAACTTATATATATATGAATATGTGTATATCCTAGAATAGGAATTTGATTGAGCTCGTGACAAAATCGGTTTTGTGTCGACTGTGATCAATATTTCACACCCAAGTTTGTACAATAAAGGTTTCCCCCTCGCCTTCCCAAAGACGCCCTTTTTGTTCCTAGAGCTTTCCCAAACTCTATATATATCTATATCTATATATATATATATATATATATATATATATATATAATATATATATATATATATATATATATATATATATATATATATATATATATATATATATATATCCAGGGTGTTTTTTTTTAAAGCTTAACAGCATTTTTTTTTTTAAAATCATGAAAGCTAGATTAATGCGGTCTGTGCAGGTGAGTTATACGGCCAGGGGGACATATTATAGGAGGCTAATCGTAACGATCAGTCGGCTAATTAGATAAAAATCGTTAATAAACTTTTTAATTAATGAAAATAGACATATAGTTTCAATTAGAAACTTGTTCAGCTTCATCGAAAACCACTAAATCAGTAATTTTCAGAAAGACTTTGAGCGCGTGAGAAGCGTAGTAGTGCACTAAAGTTAGCACTCGTGGAGCACGTACAAAGCTAGACGTTGCGATAAGGCGCCCGCGCAATTTTTCCGCCGCTTATCAAGCCCCAGCCTTGTACCTGCTCCACGAGCGGTAACTTTCGTGCACTACTACGCTTCTCACACGTTCAAAGTCTTTCTGAAAATTACTGATTTAGTGGTTTTCGATGACGCTGAACAAGTTTCTAATTGGAACTATATGTCTATTTTCATTAATTAAAAAGTTAATTAACAAATTTTAACTAATTAGCCGACTGATCGTTACGATTAGTCCCCTATACTATGTCCCCCTGGCCTTATAACTCACCTGCGCATACCGCATTAACCTAGCTTTCATGGTTTGTTTTTAAAAATTCTGTTAAGCTTAAAAAAAACACCCTGTATATATATATATATAGTTTTACCACGTTAACGCACAGAAAGTGACCCTAAGATATTTTTAAAACCCTCTAACGTGCCTATAATTGATTGTAAATGCGAGTCCCACAAGATGCCACCATATTATAAATAAATATTTAAACACCGTAAGCTTTGTTTCAGGAGCGAAGTGTATTAGAGTCCTTCGCAGCGACATCAACTTTCTAGACGAAATGTGAAACGTCTCGCTTAAGTGCGAAGTACATTTTTCACCTTGATACTTCGATTCAGTGACTTCTTCTAAAGCATTGAATTTGAGAGTGAATTGAAAAAAGCGGTACCTTGTTCAGCGTTGTCATTAGCACGCATTTATTAACGTTCAAGTGAAGTTTCACCGTTGACACCACACAAAAACAATTTGAAAAAAAAAATTCTGTCAATACTTTTGAACAAAAACAAAAGCTATTTTTGAAAATAGTGTACGTTGATCTGCAAAAAAAAAACGACAATGCATTGAGGGTTTATATGCATCACATCATTGATACGATAATCAATTGTCCGAGCACCGAGCCCTCGGCTACTCAAGATCAATCTGGTAATTCAATTAATTCTGGTTTTCCGACAGAGAAGAACTGTTTACGGTTCGTAAGATAAAATGTTGACCATTCCAGGATGCAATCATTATCAAATACCTGCTTCATCTTATGCAACAACATTCAATAAAGAACCCTGTAGAACGCCTTTGCGAAGTCTAAGAAAATCACGTCCACTTGACCAATATTGTCAATTACTGTAGCGGAAATATGAACCATCAGAAATTGTGCGACTGTCAAGCACATTCTACAGACCCTATGATATTTGTATATTAGAAATCCTGTAGATTATGGAAAACTTATAATGTGCTTTAAAATAAAATGTTCAAGAGCTTCTATTAATGCACGCAGTAAGCCCACTGGACTATAATTGCAAGCACCCTTTTTCTGTTCCCTCTTACACATAAGCACACATTTGGCTGCTTTTCAATCATGTGACACCGGACACTTTTTTAAACTTCAAGAGTAAATCACTTAAAAATAATCTTGATGGAGACCATATATATATATCGTGTAACATCGTCAAGATATGACGGCACATGATCCATGTCTAATTCAGTGTGAAATGGTCAAAGTGAAATAAACACTCTAAGTCCACAAAAAACAGGAAAGAGCATGCAGTTGGCCTGCTAAATTCCTGACGACCTTCTACGTTGTAGGTTTGGCGGAGCACCCTGTTTAGGGAACTAGCTGGGGCCGGACGGGACATGTGTGGCGAGACAAAATGGCGAGATTGTTATGGTTGCAGATTTGGAAGGTCGCGTTACGAACCTTTCGAGGTAGTGAAAGTCGCTTCGCTGTGGCAATGCTAACTTTTTTGCGTAAAGGCGGTTATCATTGGCTCAAGAAGTTTGTAAACTCCTTGATGCGTAAATCCAGCTCGTGTGTTACTGCGACAGCTGTCAATGGAGGAATGACTACATCGGCTGTAGTGCCAAGGGCAACTAAATCAATCATAGGTAATTCGTCAGCGTCAGAACTGTTAGATGTAGTTGATGATCTTCACGGCTAATGACGGCATCTCATGACCACAGAAAGCCTCACTCCCGTATAAAGTCAGTCACACAGGTAGAGATAATTTTAAATATAATGACGTGCCTATTGGAGTCGCGGGCACTGAGTGGATTCAGCAGCCGAGAGAACTAACCCTCTATTTTTCATGCGGAAATAGTGCCCGGGTGCTGGCGTCAATACTTTTCGTAAGTGGCGTCGCAAATAGCCAAATATACAGGATCTGGAAGCACCATTGTCAACGAGGTCTTCAAGTTTTAATTTATCGACTTTAACGGGAACAGAAGTTGGGTAATCTGTATGAAGATTTATTACGCAGTTTCGCACTGCAGCCTGGCGTCCTGCGGCAACGCAAGCTGCAGGCTCTTCTTTGACGTCGCGTTTGACACGGCGGCTGCATCGAAGGGACACACGGAGCGCTCGCTCCAAGGGAAAAAAAAGACGGTGATCGACCTATGCTGTTGTCACACTAAAAAGAGAGCTGAAGGCTGGTGGTCAAAACAACGTTTGTCGTAATCGGCAGACCAACATGGATGAGGGTGTTTGAAGCACTGATACTTTTCGGCATTCAGGCGATGGCGGCAGTACCAAGCGATGTTGCCAAGCAGCAGTAAAAAGAGAGGGGTTGCTGGTCATTATTTCCTCACATGCCACCTCCTCGACGTGGTGCGTAGGATCGGTTACAAAGAAACGTTATCAGAGTGCGCTAATTCAAGCCCTTTATTTTTATATAATTGACACCCGCAGCCACGACTAAAATAATTATGTTGTGTCTGCGTCTCCTTTTTCTCCTCTTATAGGTAGACCAACTTGCTGCAGGCCTGGTTTCTCTCAAACTTCCTGAGGGTTCCAGGGTTGCTATACTCGTTCCAAGACTCTACGAAGGAGCCCAGCTACTTTATGCGGCGTCCAAGGCGGGCCTTGTTATGGTAAATGCGACTGAGTTGTTTCGTTGCACGTGCTTGCTGCATATACCATGAGCGCAGCAACGAATTTTGGCTCCCACCTTTTGTGTTTTGTAGGTGGGCATCAACACATTCTGCACGGTTTCTGAACTTCAGTTTTGTTTGAATAAGGTAAGTTATCTCCTGCTGCAAGCTGTTTGCTTTATTTTTTCGACACCTGTACAACGATGATCTAGATGGTCGAAATAACGTCCTCAGCGGCAACACTGAAGATAAATTAAAAAAAGAACATACCGGGACAAACATTTTGCTGAATGCCATTGAAAGCTTAAGGCGGAATGTGGTGTCAAAACTCGTCACCGCCTGCTCCTAAGTTACTCTTGCTTCAGGTGTAATGGTCCATACACATTTCCAAAAACGCTCCTAGGCCGGCGTCATGTGGCTGATGATGTTGCAGCTGGTGCAACGTTCGCTCACCTTGTCACGTAGGCATTTTGTGCTAGTCTCTTGGACTGTTCACACCTGCTCATCGCGATTCTCTGCCTCTGTTTTGCGGTTTTAGATTCCAAATTATCTGTCATCTCTTGAAAATGTTCGCTTCATTTTTCTTGCGCAATGCAGCGTACCCTATTAGTGCCATCTTTTACCGTTAGAAAGTGGGAATGTGAGTCCATGTAATTATAGCGTTTTTGTTCGACATTCCCGAGAAACGAAAAAAACGAAGGAACGTCGAAGGGCCTTCGACAAAATTTTGCGATCAATGACAACTTGTGTCTCCACTCTCAGTGATAATCCTCGTAAATGTCATGCTCAGGCATTACCAAAAATATCAGTTCGGCTTAATGTGAGGAATCAGCCTGTCGCGTTCGTCCCTTTGCCTTGGTGCTGGTGTTGTCAAGAAAGGAAGCTCTCCAAAATATGTTCTACAACACGATATCCTCTTGGATTTCATCCGATTGTCGATATGGGACATTCGTTGAGCCTGTACTGTTGTGCTTGATATCCTTCTAAAAATCATGTTTCAGATAACGATGCTCCGTTGCATAGGGAAGCGTTGCATAGTAACGACGCAGATTCAGATCTCAATTCGATCCTCAACAATCGCATTACTGTAAACGCAGTTGTTGGCTACGTTTACATAGATGCGATCGTAGCGCATCAAATCGAGCACGCACCAATAACACGCAGCCTGTCTTTCCACTTCCTTCTCTTCTACCCGTCTGCTATCAATCGAAGGAGTCAAATTTTTATTCCAAGAGTTACGGTCTTATCCATGTAAACGCACCATTGGCCTTTGTGAGATTTTTGTCTGTACAGCCACGCAAAATACAGCACCAATAAAAGGAGACGCATGTATGACGTAGTAATGCCATAAGAACTGTGCTAAGTCTCACCGCCGCACGATGACCTTTCACAATTAATTTTAAAGTGACCGCGACCGATGCCACGACCTATATACCGAATATAGCGGTAAAAACGTGCGGCTCAACCTCGCCCTACGCAAGTCCCTATGTCTCATAAAAGTGTCACACGTCCTCAGTAAAGCCAATTGATGTGTTTGTCTTGCAAGCGGCAGTGAATAATCAAATACCCCAACGTACGAGCCCGTGCCTCATTCGAAACTTGGAAACAAATGGCGGGGCAGCGATAAGTAAACGGCAATGAAGTGGCCTCTAAAAGAAATTGCGGTACGTCTCTCGCTCGCTGTCTCGCGGTACGTTTTTCTGCTTTCGCCAACAATGGTTGTCGCTACTTGTAAGCGTGAATCCTATCCAGGGATTTAAGCTCACATCGTTGGTTTGGCTTCCCTGGCGTCTATCGCCCGCCTCACACCTCGGTAATTCGTTTTGGCCATTTCGTGTCTTCAGGAAGACATGCGCAGTGACGTACCTCAATGTGAGGGCTCAGGCTATATGACATTTAATTATCTGTCTGTGTAGTAATGTCATGTTTTTATCCCACATTGGGTAGGTGCGTGAACTGAGGCGAGCGCTGATGATGATTCTGCGACAACCGTGAATATGAACGTCCAACTCAGCTGACTCGTTCTATACTGTCGTGCAGCTCAAAAGTCAAGACGACGCTAGCTCGGCCGAGTTACCGCCGAAATTGAGTGTAACGTCTAAAGGCCGTTTCGGTGTGCATTCTACTTATTCTTGCAAAACTAATGCGATAGTACACAGTTTACACTCCAAAAGATTCATGCTCAACATCAAGGCCATCACAATGGCAGCTCACATGATGTCAGTGAAGGCCATGAACCACTGTGCTCGTGCAGGCATGTTCGCTAGCACTTATGGTGAAGTATATCCTTGAGTACAACGATACACGGGCCGCTAATGCTGACTTTCTTTTGTCTTACGGACATACCGAGCCACTGAAACGGGAGTTGACGAGCGCTCACAAAGGCCAACGCTGGGTAGAAGGACACATCAGAATCTAAAATTGCTCTAACCTGCCCTGCTATGGTCATGCTGCAGTGAGGTAATAGAGTTAAGAGGAAACAAAAACTGAAGTTATATGTTATGGCGGCAGTAATGCAATGTTGACGAGGGATGCAAAGGTTCATGGAATTAACAAGCAAATAAAAAATAGCCTACTTAATAGCCACGATCATCGCCTAATGTACTAAGACGCCTGTCATAAGAGCGGCGGGCGTCCTGCCGTGCACTCTTTCTCTTGCCTCCTCGCCTTCAACGAAACGACAGGGAGGGGCGCTGCCAACTTACACTAGTGCGGCCGCGAAAGCGCGGGAGATATCACGTCTGCTATTGTGATACCGCCGTCGCTTCGTCCCCAACCCCGTCTCCGATGTTGTAGGTCGCTGGGCGGTGGGATGCATTGTAGCGCAGCTCTTGCTGCTGCTGGGACTGGGACGTGTGAATACGAGCGAGCTGGCGGGCATCTTCGGCGTGGGAGACGATATGGTCCGGATAGGAGCCCTGGGGCCGTTCGTCCACGTAGGGCAGAACCGTGTCCAGTGTCGTGAAAGGTTCTCTCGCCTAAAGAAGATGGTATGGTGAGAAACCAGTTGTTGATTGGCGATCCGTATTGTACGCATATGTAATGTAAGGAACAACGGCGTCCCAGGTAGTTTGATTGCCGGTGACATACATCGAAATCATATCAGATAAAGTATGATTGAGGCGCTCGGTTAGGCCATTCGTTTGCGGATGGTAGGCAGTTGTGACGGTGTGAATGGTGGAAGCCAGCCGCAAAACTTCTTGAAGAAGTTTTGAAACGAAGGATGTTCCTCTATCGCTTATGATGTATTGAGGCGCTCCGTGACGCAACAAAATAGTTTGTAAGAAGAAGACGGCAACTTCCTCGGCGGTAGCAGATGGAACGCATTTTGTCTCGGCGTAGCGGGTCAGGTGGTCAATGACGACAATTATCCACCTGTTGTTTGATGTGGACAGGGGAAAAGGGCCCAGGAAGTCGATTCCAATCCACTGAAAAGGTCGTTGCGGTTGGGGAATCGGCCGCAGTAGACCCGATGGCGAAGTTGTGGAGCTTTTCCTCGTTTGACAAAGATGACATGATCGGACATAACGATTGATGGTACGAGTCATGCCTGGCCAGAAGTAGCGGGTACGAATGCGGAAGTACGTTTTTGAGAAACCAAGGTGTCCGGCAGTTGGGTCATCGTGACTGGCTCGTATGATTTCTCTTTGTAATTGGCGAGGGATGACGAGGAGCCATGGACGACCTTGGACATCGTAGTTACGTCTGTAGAGGATGCCGTCGCGAAGTTGGAACAGTCGTGCACACCGCAGGGTGTGTCGACTTGCATGGTTCGTTGGATGGAGTAGGCAGGAGATTATCTGACCCAACGTATCGTCAGTTTGTTGAGCCATACGAATGTCAATAGTGTCTAGAACTGCGGTGACGTCGGTGAGGAGAGGGATGACAAAAGACGCGGAGTCATTGGGAATCAGGGCATCTAGAAAGGCTGTCGGCATTGATGTGTCGTTTTCCGGATTTGTACTTAATCGTAAATTGGTAGTCTTGCAACTTTAGGGACCAGCGACCAAGGCGTCCTGAGGGGTCCTTAGGTGTGGCCAGCAAACAAAGAGAGTGGTGATCCGTAAGAATTGTAAAGTGGGTTCCATAAAGGTAAGGACGGAATTTAGTAATTGCCCACACAACAGCCAAGCATTCCAGTTCGGTAGTAGTATAATTTCGTTCGTATTTGGTCAAAGTTCTACTGGCATAGGCAATGACAGGTTCGGCACCAGATACGGTTTGAGCTAAAACTGCACCGATACCATGTCCGTTGGCGTCCGTGCGAATCTCAGTAAGGGCGCCTTGAACGAAGTGGTCAAGGATGGGGACTGATGTCAGTGCATCTTTTAAGTTTTGAAAGGCAGTACTCTGAATAGAAGTCCATTGAAATGATGCGTTATTTCGGAGGAGGCTCTTTAAAGGCTCGGCTATGTGAGCAAAACCGGGGATAAATTTGCGAAAATAAGTGCTAAGTCCAAGAAATGTACGTACGTCTTTCGTGTGTTTTGGGACTGGAAATTCTGTTACAGCTTGAACTTTATCTGGATCAGGACGCAGATGATCAGCACTGACAAGGTGTCCCAAAATTTTGATCTGGCGGGCTCCGAACACGCACTTCTTTGAATTCAGTTGCAAAGTGGCTGTTCGAAAGCAGTCGAGGACTTGACGTAGACGGTGTAAATTTTGGTCAAACGTCGATGAAAAGACGACAACGTCGTCCAGATAGCAGAGACATATGCTCCACGTTAGTCCCCTAAGAAGAGTGTCCATCATCCTTTCGAAAGTGGCCGGGGCGTTACATAGGCCGAACGGCATCACGTTGAACTGGTAAAAGCCATTGGGTGTAATGAATGCTGTCTTAGGCTTGTCAGTGTCGGCGACAGGTATTTGCCAATAACCGGATCGGAGATCCATGGATGAAAAGAAGGAAGACCCTTGGAGGGTATCTAATGTGTCGTTAATACGAGGTAGTGGGTAAACGTCTTTTTTAGTAACGCTGTTCAAGCGGCGGTAATCCAGGCAAAAACGCCAAGAGCCGTCCTTTTTCTTAACAAGTACAACCGGAGAAGACCAAGGGCTTGAAAAGGGCTCTATTACATTCTTGTGGAGCATATCAGTAACATGATTGGCAATTGCGTTTCGTTCGGCGGCGGAAACACGGTATGGGCGGCTCCGAAGTGGTGATGCGTTACCAGTGTCGATGGTATGATGAAGCACTGTAGTCTGGGCTAGTGGACGACTATTGAAATCGAACAGCGCCTCGTTTGTAAGTAAGAGTCTTGTTAGGGCGTCTCGTACGCAGGTTGTTAGACTTGGGTTAGTCATCTGAGTAATGCGGGTTGAGATGTCACTTTTTGTGTTCAGGAGGACAGGTTCGGCCTCGGGAACGTCAGAGAGAGTAGCTAAGGTATCCTGGAAATGTCGTCGTAGCGTGGCTAGGCGAGTACCTTGACAAATAATTTGTGGTTGGGCGGAAACATTTGTTGCGAAGAGGCTGATGCTTCCGCTTACCACGGGTACAATAGAGTAGGGAATGATGACAGGGGTTTTTTCGGCAGTGGTTTGGATTGGCTCGACGAGACCGTACGGCGCTTCGAATTGCTGTGAAGTTTTGAGAGTGACAGCGACAGCAGACAGTGGAGGGATTAGATAGTCATCATCTGCGTGGAGGGATACAGGAGCGTCGTCATGGGAGTCTTCACATCCGGCCGAAGAGTTCAGGTGAACTTCTCGTCTAGAACAATCAATGAAGGCGTCTGTAGATGACAGGAAGTCCCAACCCAAAATTATATTCATGAGACAATTGCTAAGCACGGTAAAAACAACAGTGTAGAAGCCGCCGCCCAGTGCAAATGAGAGGGTTGAGCAACCAATAGGTTGCACAAGGTCGCCATTTCTCATACGTAAGAAGTTTCCTGAAGGGGGAGTGAGCACTTTGTGAAAGCGACGGCGAAGTTGTAGTAAGGGTGTGCGCATAGAGGTTCGAATAGGATAGTGCTGTGTCATCCATAGCATCAACAGTGTAAAAAGAGCCGGTTGCATCAGCTTTCCTTTGCATCGCAAAGGCTATGAATTACATGTTGTGCAGGTGGAACTGCGAATACGCAAAACACTTACTCAAGTCCACGCACACAAAATGAAGACACACTTACGCAGCGCTAACAACTCTTTGGTATAGTGACACTTTCATCTTCGTCTTTTGTTGATATTATGGACTATAGGGCAATGGAGAAACATTTTGTATTTTTCTTCAAGAGGATGCTAAACCGTAAACTAAAAACTTTAGGCCTTTCCACTCTGCTGAAGATGGAAGACCAGCGAAGCTGTATTATGCTGGTATTGAAGTATTTAAAAAAAACGTTCAGCCGGCGTGGCGTCCTTTCGTCGCCGGGCCTCGCGATTGCGCTTGGCTTCTGTGGCATGATTGTCGTCCGTTGCGTTGGCTCGACGGCGCCGGTCACATCGCCGCTTCTATTCTCGGCGGCGTTTTACACTCTAAAAAAGTCTGTGTGTCCACTTTCACGCACAATACTCGGAGAGCCAATCAACGTAACTTGCGGAGGCAGCTCAGCGAATTACGATGCCGAAACATATGTTTAGACAAAAAAACGCCGTCTGTGTTGTGACATTAAGCAATGCAAAACGTCACGCTTGCATTGCTTAATATCGCAACTCAGTCTGCGTTTTTTGGTCTAAACAGATGTTTCGGCATCGCCATTCGCTGAGCTGCATCCGTAAGTTGCGCTGATTGGTTCTCCGAGTGTTTTGCGTGAAAGTAGACTCACAATCGTTTTTAGACTGTAGGCGAGCGATTTGCTCTTCTCTCGCAAGGAATTCGAACCACTCGACGCAGTGGAACTCAAGGCGATAGCGGCTTCGCAGCGTTTGCGTGGCCATTCGCGCTGCTGTGCGCGTCGCCCCTCCTTGCGCTACCGCTCTTTTTCCTCCAAACGAACGGCACGCGGCCGACCCATAGTGTGTTAAGGGCAACTGATAAGAGTGCTAGCGCGATTTCAACGTCGCGGGACACAGGACACACACAATTGGTACATGAGATGATGACGTTTTATTCTGGTAGGGCCGCGCCAATCACGGGGCTTGCTCGATGGTACGAACGCAATGTGGCCGCTGACGCGGACGCCGGGGTAGAAGGTGAGGTTGCGTGACAGCACACTGGACCGGCTAACGTCCGTTGCAGACAGCATTGGGGGAGAGACGGCACGGAACGCTATAGGCGACTCAACTCGCCGTACGCTAGTGAGGGTGAAGGTGAACTGCTTGAGCTTTGTGTCGACACGCCGCTTGTCCGCGGACATGATAGTAGGCGAACTATCTTTTAACAGGTTCGATGTGAAAACTAAAACTAAACGACTGTTAAATTAAATAAGATTAGCGCTCAGTTGCCAGCGGCTGGCCGCCCCAGCCGCGCCGAGATCGCCGAGCGCCCAGCGTGAGTTAGTGTCGCAGTCGAGCGCCACCGCGTGGCGTTTGGCTACAACACGATGGCAGACCGGCCTCAATGGGAGAGCGAGCCACCTGTCAGACCCCTTTGTACAGAACGCGTTGCCAAGATGTATAATGCGGACGCTACAAGGCATCAGAAGTCATCCAGGAGTGACGGCACGCCACTCTCCGGGTTTGCCTTACGATTGCTGGAGCTCTAGTTCACGCGGGGCTGCATTTACAGTGATAGTTACTCGGGAATAGCTTGCGGCATCGGCCCCGGTCACATGGACGATCGTAAGCTGGGCTACTGGCCGCCGCCACGTCTCTGCTCATGCTGAAAAGCCCATGCAATTTTATGCTTGCCAAAACTATGATCACGCACACGTTGCACGAGCTTCGACGCATGGAGAACCAGTCGGGGCATCATGCTCGCAATTGTTTACAGAGACTATTCCTTGGACGCCATATTTTAGCGCGGTGTTTAGAGCGCATGCTCGGAACGAGCTGAAATTATTAGGCAGCTAAGACCGGGACTCCTGATCATGCGGGATGCACGTCGGAAATATACAGTGGAAGCCCGCCGTCAGCACGCACTCAGCAGTCGAGCACACAGCTTTGGCCGCCAATGAATATACACTATACTCATGAAAGTGAAAGGCAGGCGCGCGGATGCTCTACCAAGCAATTGCGTGCGGCCATGGCGTCACTGCATTGTGTCAAAAGCATTCTCTAAGCGGCAATAAAATGTCGCAACGGGAATGAACTGAGGTAGTTGGTCAATATTCATCTGATCTCGGGTGAAACCAGCTGAACAAAGGAAGGAGGGAGGGAGACAGAAGAAAAGAAAGCGAAACCGGCGGCTGGACTACCAACTGCTTTATTACATCTTCTTCTTCTATTACTTTATATCGATTCCCCCTTTAGCCTCTGCTTCATTATTTTCCATTGCTCGTATTATTATTTTCTTAATCAACTACCTACGAAGGATGCAATGTAGAAAAAGCTTTTCTTTGGATTGAAAGGTGATTAAAGGGGTGATCACGCATTTGTCATCTTCTTCGTCTATAGCAAGGAGTGTATTATATAGCAGCGCCCACATGTTGGCGGTATGTTATAGATGACTTCCTTTTTATATGAAGCGTATTGTGTTCCGTAGCTGGTGTTACGCTTTTCTTTGGTGTTGATTGGTGCTTGATTAATCTTGTGGCTCATTGAATAAGCCTTATTATGCGTCGAGCAGAGGACAGGTCACCTATAAGTTAAAAAAGATAGCGAAGCAGCAAAACGTGAAAGCGGCTTAGCTTTGCCCTGCACTTCGATGGCGTTCGCATTTTAACGCGACACCGTTAATGAGCTCTGGTTGCAGAAAAGCCGGCGTCGGCGTCGGTGGGACGAGAAAATCTTGATTGGTCGGTAGGGTCATGACGTCACAGACACATGACTTCGAGCTCGAATTTAAAAAGAAGTCCACCACGCTTACGGAAACATGGCGTCACATATGCAGAAATTCATTGAATCATGACATGTAATGCGAATTAAATTTTGCCGCATGTTTCAAGGGATTGTACTTTACAATTTTTTTTTTATTTGGCTTAAATTAAAACAAAATTGAGAATTTTAGACGGGGGTCAGATTCGAACCCGTGACCCTTCGGCTGCGAACCACACACGCGACCGAATGGGTCACTTGTTTTCGTTTTTTTTTAATAGGTCACTTTTGTTTTCCTCATTACATGAAAGTAGAAGGGAACGTGCTCTTTCAGGGTTCATTCTACTCATCTACACAATTATAGTTGACATGTTAAAACTCTTTCATATCTTGAAGACAAAAAGAAAGGCAGCCAGTCAGGAACAACTTTTTGAGTATCACACGCACATTCGACGCGGAAAAGATAGTTAATAAAATGTAGACGTACAGTCAATGAAACGTATGCTACTACTGCGACTCCTTAAGGCACAATGACAACTTCACGTGTTATTTTGCCTGAAACAAAAGGTCGAACTAAATGCGGCGTCCTGAAGTGATCTGCTGCCTCTTCCACCTCCTCGACAACTCATGTGAATCATGGGGAAGGCGGGAGATGTAATGGAACTCCCCTTCTGGACACAAGTTAAACTTCGAGCTTTCGCATCTAAGTGTCGTTATTAGGTATACAAAAATACGTTAATTTCTTTCAGACGGAGTGTGCGGCTCTGATCCTTGCAGATAAATTTACGGATAAAAGTTTCTACGAGATGTTGCTTCAAATTGCACCGGAAATGGAGAGGTCGGCGCCTGGAGAGTTGAATAGTCAAAGGTGACGATTGAAATATTTTGTTTTATTTTGCACAGAAAAGTAGCAGCTGAAACTCTTCGAAGTGCAATAACAGTCGCTTCATCCTTCCAGGCTACCGTTCTTGAAACATGTCATCACCATAGGCGACACCCGGAAGCCGTAAGTAACAAAAATCAGGGATGTAATATACAGTGTCATGAGTGTCATTAGAGAAACTAGCTACGTGATATTTTTTGTTCTGTTTAACGTGATTTATAAAAGTATCTTTAGACTCGTCATCCCCTCATTGGACATATCCTCTGCAGCTGAATAAATTATTTCGAGTGAAAAGACTAAATAGTAATTCGCACTACTCAAATAAGGCACAATGGACACAGAGCGTATTAACATTTATTCAAATGTACCATGTAAGAAACGATAACCAGCAGCATCTTACGTGTAAATCTGAAGACTATGAAGTCGAGTCTAAGCGAGGTATTACTCATTGCGAATTTATTACGTTATCTCAAGCGTTGTCTCTGAATTGAAAATAACTTATCCTGCTCCTAATCAACTTTGAGATATCGATTACAGAAGTTTTCGTTTTTTGTTTCTCAGTTGAAAATGAGATAATTAAAAGAAAATACAAAACGAGGAACATCGCCGGGAAGGCAAAAATATAGATATTCCGTAGAAACTACAGAATCTGTGAACGTGAACACAATTCTGATAGAGGCATAACCTCGAGCGAAGGGAAAACTGGGGCATCAGATTCCTATATGATCTTGAGTTTTGCCGCCCAGGAACTTGAAACAATCTCGCAAGACAAAATATATTAACATCTAAGTCATAATATAAAACCTACCTAAGCATTAGTTTCGCTGATCCACGCACTCTTTAGAAGACGAAAAAACCTCCACGCACACATTTGTTCAAAATATCTCATTCTTAATAGTATCACACATTTTTGAATATCCTAGGGACTTGTCCCCGTAATACAAAAACAAATGAACTGATAATCCCAATGCAGATACGTAACCACGCTATAGCAAAAGATACATCGTAAAATCGTTTCGTTTGGATCTCACGACGCCACGCGTTATCTGAAAAGTCGGGTGAACGACACATCTGCGGGAAATAATGTTTTTTTTTACCCTGTAATATATTTAGCTCAAATTCCTAAAATGAGAAAGTTTTGTAACCGAAAACCCCACCCTCGCTTTTTTGTGTTGATCAAGAGATTACACTGGGATAGCGTCCCGGGCTTGGATTTGAGCGCATTAAATAATGTGGGACGGTGCTTTGATTTAGCGTGAATTTCTTCTTCTCCCTGAACTTTACATCTCTGGTAATTGTCTTGTCGCTCTACGCTCGCCCTGTCTATAAAACACGCATCCTGGCTGCGCGAGGATGCGTGTTTCACATTAAGCGCCCATTCCCAAATCTTTAAGATCTGTGAAAATACGCACAGTACATTTATATGTAAAATTGATGACCGGAAAAGCGCCCATCCCCCATGTTTTTGCGATTATCTCCCAAGTTTGAGTGTGGGCTTGCCCGGTATTTTACGGTAATATATTTCGAAGTAGATACGCGTCTTTAAAACTTCGACCCTTCCCAAGTAGCACGAAGTGGACTCCAAAAGGAGTGCCGACGTGGGACACACGTTGGCAGCTCACGTCGGTCCCACGTCGGTTTTACAACTGCGGACCATGTCTTACCGGATTGGGCAGCCCAAGTGGTGCTTCCTCGTGGGACCCAAAACGGGCCAACTGTGTAAGCTGCACAAGTCATGACAGCGTACTACAAAATAGTGTATGCATAGTATAAAATTCGCGTCATTCCCCAAATCTGCACATTAAGTAACTATAAAATTCGTTTTTATGTCGACGATTGCGTCCTGTACAATGGCGATATTTCCTTAAATGATCAACTATCGTTTTATGAATCCATCGAGCGTTTCTTTTCCTGAACGAAAAATGGCAGATAGAAAAAAAACTTTGACAAGTCACTGTTCCTGACGTTTACAAATAAAAAAAAAACGCTTTTTGTGTTTGGCAATGGCAGTGGTGATATCGTTTCTAATGAGGATTATGAATTCAGGTCCTAGAGTAATGTTTTTCTACGCCCACCCAGAAATAGGACAAGCATGTTAACTTTATTTCTTCTCGCGCCCTCAGAAGGCTAGGGTAGGTCAAACGTACTTCGAAAAACCCTTCTGAAAAGATCAAATTAACGGCGTTTAAAACTCTCTTTTGGTGAATTCTGGAATATGAATTTGGTGTCTGGGATTCTTATGAAAGAAAAGGACATTAATCTTCTCGATTCAATCCAGGCTAAGGCTGTTAGGTTTATTTAACATGGATAATATCAACATATCTCACCATCGCCTTTGATGATAGTGCTGGGAATTGAATATTTGTCTTTCAGGAGGACTATCGAGTGACTAAAAATGTTTAATAAAATTGTTAATTAAGATCATGGCAACTAGCGCATGAACTACAATAACGTCTCAGATCTCACTCCAACCAGAAGATTTCAAACCTTGAACATTGTTCCATACAAATCACATATCAAACGTGTTAAAAATTATGATTTCCTAAGCACTGTTTAGTTATGGAACATTGTTGTTGGATCTAGACGCATAATTCTCAATGATGACATTATATCAGAGATAGGGAAACTTCTCTGGCCTTGACACATGATTGTTAAACTATCTTCCTAGTGTTATGCTTTTGTTTCTTGATCAATATTGATTTCTTTTAAGCGCTGTCTTCCATGCCTTCGATGTCCTCAATTGAGGTTGCAGTATCTACAAAACATAAAAGTGAGAGATAGCTGTTATTCCATGTAGTGAACAACCCGTTTTACGCATATCTACCTAATATTTACTCGATCACAGTTGGTCACTAAAGTATTCAGGAAAGGAAACAGACTCCACATATGAGTCAATGCCAACATCTAAAACAAATCAGAACGGGTGTATTTACAAATGAAGGGTTGATTTTGCAATTGGTTGTACATGCATATAGAGCTCTAAGGTCACGATTGTCTAGTGGAGCTGCCGCCAACCGTAAAAGTAGAAGACTCTCGGCTGGCAAGACAAAAGGTGGCGCGCCTTGCTTGCCTGTCGTCACGAAGAGGTGCACCGGTACAGGAGACAGTTTTCTGTATGGCACAACGCCGACGCCGTGAATGCAGCTGGGAAATCCCTATAACGTATGTCGCTGAAAAAAACAACACAAAAACACTATGGATAGGGGCGAGAAAAAAAGGAGACGCGGGACGTGTAGAGGCATATCACTAATAAACGCCGAGTTTCCGCACATCCTTGTATGCGTAGTCAACGTGCTAGAGGAACGCACGTTTATGGCTGAACCGTTTGAATCGGATGACATCTTGCTCCACCTCGCCCTGGCTCCTTTCTCGACGCCGTGGCGAGTGACAAATTAGCGGAAGTGGCCTGTTCAATTATCGCTGTCACTTGCATTTTTATAGTATTGTTTGATATAAATAAATTTAATGAAGAAAAAAAAAGTTTATATTGCACAGAGCTAGCTGTAAATGACCCAAACCATTTCAGTTCAAAATGACGACGTGCGTGCTTTTCGTCAAGTCCATAAAAATAAAAACGAGATCAGAACTGTTTCATTCTAAGAACACAAGAAACTAACGTTTTTTTTTAGTAAAAATGGTTCGTTTGTGAAAACGTATAAATACAAGCATGATTTAGATCAGTGGTTCTCAATTGAGGGTCCGCGGACCCTTTTGGGTCAGCAAAAGCGTTCTAGGGGTCCGCGAAACCATGCCTCATCAGTGAGGCCCGGCAATTAAAGTTGTATTTTTTTTTCTCCGATGGAGCAGATACGTTTTAATTTCCGGGTGCGTTTTCTGGTTTGCATGCCATTGAGAGAAGACTAGTTCACAATAGGTCTTAGTTATTGCCACTTATCAAATCATTATCATAGTTACCTTTGCATTTACCTTCACCTCACCACGAACGGGGTACTTCACCTCCGCCGTTCCCCCAGGGTTCTGCGAAGCATCATTGTTTCAGAACCACTGATTTAGATCTAACACAGGACGCTGGGGATAATTTCCCCCTGTATTTGTAGCAAGAAATATATTCTCATTTGCTAACAAATTTTATATTGATATTATTTACAAAACAGACCAAATCTAAAGGTCGTGGAATATGGACTGTGTAGCTGTTTATTTATTTACATACTGTCAGTCCTGATTAGGACTTTGACAGGAGTGGCAATGAGTTACACTTGTAAAAGCAACTGGTAAGGCAACACGGCAACGAAGCAGAATGCAAGGAACACCAATAAACAATGCAAATCAAGAATAAACAATAGTTAGGTTGCGTCCAGCTGGAAAAGGAATAGGTCAAGTTCGGTGGAAGGAACGACATGTTCTGGCAACAGATTCCAGTCCCGCACCGTACGAGGAAAAAAGGAATACTTAAAGTAATCTTTGTTGAACGAAAACTCTTGTAAGTGACGCGAACATTTGTTGCGAGTGATGCGGGATTGATGAGGGGTTAGGTAACGTGATTGGTCAATAAGCAATGAACCAGAAAGTATCATGAAAAAAAAGCTTCAAGCGTTTATTTTCCCGTATAAAACTGAAGCAACGGAAGATGAAACAGCGCATACATCTCTGTCGGCGAATCTAATCTGTGATATCTAGAATAAATGAAACGCAGGGCCAGTCGCTGTACACTTTCTAGGTCAATGATTAACTTTTCATGTGCGGGTCCCATACTTCCGACGCGTATTCCAGCAGGGGACGAACCAGCATTTTGTAAGCGAGCAGTCTAGTCTCTGTAGATGCTAGTTTCAAGGACCGTCGTAGAAATGCTAGTCGTGTATTAGCTTTTTTAACAATGTTAGTCCTATGCATGTTCTATCGAAAGTCGCTCGATATACTAACACGGAGGTACTTATAGTTGTCTACTTTTTCTACGAGGGCACCATCAATGTTGTACGGATAAACAAGGGTATTTAATTGATGTGTGATGGACATACAAACGTTTTTTTTCTATATTCAGAGGCATTTGCCCCATCCTGCACCATTCCTTATCCCTATTCAGGTTTGCGCTTAAATTACTTTGGTCAGATATAGTTGTCACCTTAGTGTACAAAATGCAGTCATCTGCAAAAGGTCTCGCGTGCACCGACATGTCTTTAACCAGATCGTCTATAAACATAAGAAAAAGCAACGGCCCCAGTAGTGAGCCTTGTGGCACACCAGAAGTAACAGCACAAAGATTCAAGTAGTTGTATTCAATGCTAACAAACTGCTTTCGATCGGAAAGAAATAATCCTATCCATCCTGACAGAGTTTCGTTCTTTAGCATTGGTCTTATTTTGCACAATAACTTTTGTGGTTCACCTTAACAAAGGTCTTTTTAAAATCCAAAAAATAGCGTCGACCTGGCCTCTACTATCTAAGGTTTTCGAAAAGAAATGCATAATTTCCGTCAGTTGCGTAACAGTAGAAAGCCTCTTTCGAATCCATGTTGGCAACTGTTTAGTAAGCTGTGCTCAGCTAGGAATGTATAAATATGCTTGGAGATGATGTGCTTAATTATTTTACAGCATGTTGATGTCAAGGAAATGGGGCGATAATTTGCCGGGGAACATGAATTACCAGTCGTTTCTGACCAAAGAACTATCAAAAAATTTCTGAAAGATAAGCAATAAATATGTGGAGGACCATTCGGCATACCTTTTTAAAAACGCATTTGGAATTTGGTCCGGTCCTCCTGCCTTCGAAGGGCCTTTATCGAGAAGCAACAAAAAATTCCCTCCTGAGATAACAATACAGCAGGAAGTGCTGGTATACTGACGAATTCATCACACTCGGGTAGTGTGCCGTCATCGCAAGAAAAAACTGTAGAAACAAATCTTCCAAAAACATTCGCTATGTCTGTCTTTTCTAAAACAACCTGGCCATCAGTTACAAGTTTAGTCACGCCAGGGTTTCGAGGTGAAAGATGCTTTAAAAACTTTTTAGGTGAGTTCCGCGGGAAGCCTGTCATGCTTACGTTAAAATAATAGTGCTTTGCTTTTTAATCATTGATTTAAGATCTTTGCTTAGGCACCGTAGCTTGTCACGCACTACATCTGCCTGCGATTTCCGCACTTGCAACCGACAGCTTGAAACTTTACGTTTTTGATGTATTACGTCTCTAGTAATCCACAGGTTAGTGGTGCGGCTCCTTTTCACCTTTTCCGGGATATGTTGAGCAATGCAATGCGTAGCTAGGCCTTTGAACTTTTGCCAGAGTTGATTGACGTTTATTTTATGATCAAGACTGGACTGGTGAAATTCATCACATAAACTATCTAACAAATCTACAATAGCTGCGTCATCTGCATGACTGAAATTTTTATAGGAAGTAACTTCGTAGCGCGCTGAAGGGTTATCATTTCAATAGAGTGATACAACAACCATGAGATGATCAGATATTCTTGGCAAGACTCTTCATTCGTGAGGATATAGCATCATACTATCACATAATAAAACAGATCCAATATAGATTTGCTATTTCCTTGGATTCTGTAGAACTCGGTAACTCCTTGCGTTAGACCACGTGAAAAAAAAAAACGTCAATCAATGCAGAAGAGGGTCAAATATCGCGAGTTCCTGGTAGTGATGCATTCCAGTCGACCTCCCCAACATTGAAGTCGCCCGCAATTATTACCTTTTTTGAGTCACCGTGTAATTTAATAAGGAAATCATTTAAACTCTGAGCGAAGTCAAGGCTCGTTCCTGGAGGAATGTAAACCGCGCCTATTATAAGCTCCGATTTTGATAATTTCAGTCTGCACCATACGCTTTTAATGTCAGGGGTGTCTTCCTTTTCAACATAATCGATACAGTTCTTTATTGTAATGGCTACCCCGCCCCCACTTGCCTAAAGATCTTTCCTAATGATATCCTATCCAGGGGGAACGATTTCACAATCAAAAATGGAAGGAATCAACTATGTCTCAGTGATTATTACAACAAAAGGGTCATGCTCGACAAGGATGTTTTCCAAATCAACAGTTTTATTCACAAGATTCCTCGCATTTCATTTGATTTTTGAAAATGCCTTTCCATTCTCAACCCTTCGTCGTCATTCTTCTCGGGGCTGAATGCTTCTCTGTACATCTTCTCTGAGGATCACTATTTGCCGCTTTTGTTCATACCAAACGTAAGTACTTCCGTTTTTTTTAGTTTGTCGAACACCAGAAATACTTTATCACCTTTCGCACTGTTTTCATGTGAACTTTCACAAAGAATTTGCTGAATGGTTCGTATCTGTTTAGAGTAATCTTTGTTGTTTAAAACTTTTGTTCCTTTTAAACGTTTCGCATTTCGGATGATGTCTCTCTTTTCATTGAAATTCCGAAGTCACAGAATGATTGGTCGTAACTTATCAGGGAACTTCCTTCCTATCCTGTGAATGTGCTCAACACTTCTGACATCTAAATTTAGTTTCGCTTTGAATATTCTATCAACACTCTTATCTGTCAATAACTGCTCTGTCTCGTGCGTGGGCTCCTCTATTCAATAGATGACAAGATTATTTTGCCTACTTCTATTTTCAAAGTCATCTACTTTATTTGCAGGTCTCTAATCAATGATTCTAAAGCCTCGACACGCTTTACCGACTGATTTAGTTTAGTTGAAAAGTTCTTAGCCTGTGTCATCGAAGTTTCAATAACCTGCAGTCTTTTGTCAAGGCTACCATAGTTTTGTTTCATATTTCGAATATCGTTTGCGATCTGTATTTGTCCGACTAGAAGTTTATTCAGCAGTGCCTAGGTATGAGGCCCAGTGTTCAGCTCAACATCTCCACTGAGTCCTAATAATAACAGGGTGACGTTCCAACACTCACATGAAATTACACACAAGGCCTGTGGGCTTGGCAACACGATTAAAGCAATACAATGGCTCTTTAGGCAAGTATGGGAACGACATTTACGAACCTGTACAAAAAACAGTGGTGGATTAGGCATCCTCGCTGGCTCCGTGCCGCCAAGCCCACTGAAGTCGGAAGGCTGGTGCTCCCTTCTTTTATGGTGCAGTGCAGATGTCGCGTCAGTCGCTGTAGGCGGTCTGTAGTTGATCATCGCAGATGATCTTGCGCAGTCATTGCTGGTGACTTGCCGACTGTTTGGCCTGCCCAAGTTTCTTCATCATCATCGACGATGCTGCACGGTGGTCGGGATCTTGGTAGTTGGCCTGTCCCGAGATAGTCCGGTGTTGCGATGTTTCCAAATGGGACGCCTTGCTGGAGCAGCAGATTCTGTAAAAAATACAGTAGTGAATTAGGCATCCTCGCTGGCTCCGTGCCGCTAAGCCGACTCGCCTTGTCCTCTCAAACCCCCGCGTGCAAGTGATGGTGTTTTCTCAAGCTGGTGGTCTTCGTCTTCGTTACTCGCTGTAGCGTGCCGGTAGCTAGTTTTTTTTTTTTTTACTTCCACTTTTTAACTTATGCTTTACTAACGAAAATTCGGGCTGCTTTTTTCTAGCATAGCGGGAATGACAGCAATAACGAAATTCAGTTAAGCTGTTCCTCATACTTAGAGTAATTTTGTTTTTCGCATTATCAGTCACTGAATGAAGTGAAAAATCAATTTGCCAATTTCAAACAATGCATCTAGTGGTAAAGAATCACTGTTATCTAGCTGCATTTAATCAAGACAAAGTAATAATATTTAAAATCAAATAAATCTGATTCAAACCTAACACTTGTGCTGGATTTGCTTTTTAAACAAGCTCTGATTTGTATTTACCCTGATCAGAACTAATATAAATGCCTCCCACATAGCAATCTTGAACTAATTATAACGCTTTTTTTAGTAATATAAGCTCACTGGTTAGGTGGCTATCAGACGGGCGTCGCAAAAGAAATAATTCGCTCATGCTTTTTATTTCGTGCGTAGAGCGGATACAGCATCAAAATAGCATTTGCAGGTTCGAAACCTGCTGATCAATGAGAAAATGAGGACGACCGGGCCTTTCGTTGACATGTCCGTCCTCCAGCACGCGAAGGTTGCATCGTATCCTGCTTTGAGTACGCTAGCATGATGAGAAGAAATACCTTATTGCCGTTCTCATTCCGCTGGTGACATTACGGTGCGCAAATGTACGAAATGAGGTGAACAGACGCCGTGAGAGAGTGTGCCCCGTGTGCGACGAAGCAGCGGCTCCTCGGTTCGGAACATACATCTATAGATGGTGACTGGTTTAGATTAGAATTCAGTGGAAGCTCTTTCTAGCCATGTCTATTTCAGCAGAGCGAATGGTGTAGAGGGGCGACCTCCTTTTCAGCGTTCGCTGTGCTAAAGTCGAACGAGAAGGGAAACTTTTCCCCTGAACATCTAATTTGTCACAGTCTATAAAGCCTGCACATCTACGGTTTATCAGCGGATCACCATCGAACACACGCAGTCAACAGGACGACGCGGATAAAAATTAATCTTATTGTCGGATTGAGGATTGGATGTGGACGCAATGGGCTGCAGAGGAGTATCGGAAGTGGATATCCGCGGGTTTAGCTCTGCATTTTCTTTTTACACAGGCGGCCCATAAAGGTGAGTGACTGCAGAATATAAATTGAGTAACTTAATAATACTATCGAGAGGACAATAAGAAAATTTCCGGAATAAAAGATTATTTCAGAAAAAAGTGCCAATGGGAAGAAAAAATTGATCTTTACGCCAAGATAGATCTGATTTTGTCCAAAGATTGCTCTAGAGCGTCTACCTCACCAGAGATGATAACTCTAGAAAGTGTAAACAATTCATTCATTCATTCATTTGTTTATTTTCTGTGCTCACGAACATATGGACGCCTTGATAATGATGCACAAGGAAATGTTCACAGGTTAGTTACAAAAGCCTTAAAAGCTACGAAATTCGGGTTAAAGACATTCATATCTGCTCCACTGAGGGTATTGTAGAAGTGTTGAATACGGGAGAAGGGACTGGTTTGGGATCATGTGATTAACATTGAAAGTCGGATAAACCCGCAAAACTCGACTCGGAACGTGAATATTAATATCAGGTGTGAGACAATGCAGGGACATCAAACGCACCTGAAAGGCGTGTTCTGTTTACTAAGAAAAGACCAAAAAACATTCTTCGGACGAAACAAAAAAACTGTAAAAACTACAAAAAAATAAAAAAGACTCGTTTCGCAGTTCTTCAACCCTCCTTCAAGAGATTCGTCCTTGCTCAATAAAGGCGTTTAAGCTAGGCGGAACAGCAAGTTTATCGTGTTCTCCTATATTTCTCAGCATTGGGACCAAATTGCTGCAAATCTGACAGGGGAACGCGAAAAAAACATCTCGGCGAAATACTGTCTCGGAAATGTTTTTGGCTCCTTCAAGGTTAGTGAGTGGTGCTTTGGAGTCCTCATGTCATCTAACTATATTTGGTGGTCGTGTAGCGAACAGGACTTCTAAGCATTTAAGGCGAGGAATTAACGACTTTGAGTTTCTGCAGATGGTAAAAGATACATGCTCACCGCCAAGTTAAGAAAGCTTATAACTGCACAGCTTGCACAAGTTTGCTTCATTCTTTTCCACACCACATACTAAAAAACATGAGGGGGCTCTATAACTAATCAAAAAGGTTTTACGTATGCAATAATGCCATGAATATTATCGCGCCTGCCAAATAACGTCGAGTGACGAACGAAGTTCAAGTCAAAGATGTCGAGGTTATGTCTGCTTGAGGACCTCCTTCGAAAAGAGGAAGACATTCAACGGACCAGAAGCCCTATCTGGTTTGGATGACACTGACGACGAAGTAGCAGACACGCAAGTGATTAACTAAAAAAAACACATCGCCTACATGCTGGATCCAGGAGAGTGAATTCGATGTCCTTTAGAGGTGAAACAAAAGCCAAAATAGGTTTACGCGCCTCATGTTTGTAGTGAAGTTCGTGCATGCCATCCCAGCATCAAAGGTATCAGAGAAAGATAATTCTCACTGGAGGGTTTTGAAATTCAAAACAATCTAGTCAGAATCCGTCCACCGCTTGCGATCATTTATTTCTACAAGGCAACCTCGACAAGTAAAACGTCACGCCTGTGTGCGCTTCCTTCACTCGAGAGGTTGCAAGTTGCTGCTCAGTATTTGTTTCGGAGCAGGCAGTGGTGGTGTCGTGTTTAATACTGAAACTGATAAAATGTTTTGCTATTATTGAAGCATGTGATATTGTCTCAGTGGTCCATAAGGAGTATTTCGCTGTGGTGAGTGACCGCCTTTCAGGTGACATTTATTTTATTTTTGAACTAAATAGAATTATACAATGCTATTAGTCTGTAAATCATTGATTATCATGTTTAAGAAACACGCACCTCCTTGAAGTGGGTGCTACTAAGCAAACAAGAAAAATAGTTATTAAAATATACTTCTCTTTGATCTCATCGTCTGGACAGAGTTTCGCCGACTCAGATAACGATCTCCTAACTGCGATCATCTTTCTAGCGACGAGATGTGTCTCTAAAAAGTTGAATGCTCATAATAGGAATACAATGAATACGCAATGCAATAAAATAGCTTTTACTGTATTCTGACTATAGAACGTTTTTGTACAAAGATAAGCAAACTGTTCTTGAGATACCGATCAGATGCTTTCTTTTTTTTTTTCATTCACGATTAATACTAAAATGTAAAATATACGTGCGCACTGTTGGTAGGATGATGTTCAACATTTTTCGAATGCGGTTTGTACGGGAATGCAAACCGGGATGTTCATTAACTTTCGATACCAAAGTTATGAACATTCCGGATACGGTTCGGGAGCGGATACAAAATCTGCGGATGTAAGATCGGACTAGGATTTCAAACTGTTATCCGTGAAGGGCAGTACAGATAACCTATATGTTAAACTTTGCGTTCTGGAAGCGCATTTCTTTTTCTAAAACTTAGGTGGTGTTTTTGAAGCTGCTTCTTTTTAAATTATCAATCTTTCAGAATTTCGGAGTTTAATTTTACAGTCGGACCAATTGATCACAATTCAAAACAAAAATATTAACCGTAAATTGAAGTACACTATGTAAATAAGAACACAACTTTATCGAGTGATATTTCTCCTGTTGGATTCCGCGTTGTTCCCCTTTTAATTAGTACTGCTAATTGTCTCATAAGAAAACTTTATAAAAATTGGTCGCTTTACAATTGATACTTTAAAATTTGTTTTCTTCCATCATATTCCAGCTTTTTGCCTTTTACTCAGAAAGGCGTGCGAAGTAATTCCAACCCTCCAATTAAATGGACAAATTCATAACGCTTAGCGATAAAAAACAAAACCACTCCCACCTCGCAAAAGCACAAATTGTAAGGTCCAAATTGAAAACGAAAAACGAAAACATTGACTTTTGTAGTGGCCCAAAAGTTCAAGGAGCCATTGTCCTGAATGAAACAATTGAAGCGATAAATACTATATACAATATTGTCAGTCGTCTGAGATTCGAAACGAAACCGCTGTGGCATCTACTGAAGATCACTCACTAATACTGTACAATACTATTTGTAGGATGCCGTCTTTTTTAGCTTTGTGACACTTTCAAAATTTGGATATTATGCGATTAGTCCAAATTCGATTACGAGAAATATATCAAAGTTTTTTTTCGGATTTAACCGCAAACACAATACCCTTCCTATTAGCCATGGTACATTGAAACGCGCCTGGTGGTTGGTAGTGGACAAAACTTCATACCCTTCGAGGTATTTCCTCTCCTCTTTCCCGATGACCAACACTCATTTCATAACAAATTCCGGTTTATCTCCGAAGACCACGAAAAAGGCAAGACAAGAATTGCTTGGTACCATTCGCGCACAATCACTGTCGGCTCACCTTGTTTATAGAGCGCTGCTCTTAGGCGCCAGTTTCCGGCTTGAGCGGCGTCGCCGTTGCGTAACCGTGCGGTGCATTATGGGAAATGCCCCATAATGCACCGCGCGAGCCCCCCCCCCCCCCGGGGTCACGTGACCTTGGGGGCTAACGTGCCCCCAAGGTCACGTGACCCCTCAAGGTCACGTGACCCCCGAGGTAATGTGACCCCCCCAAGGCGAGGTGACCCCCAGGTCACGTGACCCCCCCCCCCTCCCCCTGAGGTCACGTGACCCCCTTCGAGCAGATTGAAGATTGAGGGGAGAAGGAGGAGGGGTATACCCTTCCCTCCTCCTCCTAGAGAGCTGCGCTCCATTTTGGCGTTTAAGGGAGTTGTAAACAGCTTTCACTTTTTAGAGCCCAGCTCTTAGGGGCCCGTTTTCGGCTTGAGCGGCGTCGGCGTCGCCGTCGCCGTCGGCGTAACCGCGCGTTGCATGCGACCCACCAACATCAATGTAACCGCGCGTTGCATGCAATCCAAGTTGCATGCGACCCACGTTGCATGCAACTTGCGTTGCATACAATCCAGGTTGCATGCATTCTAGGCTACATGCAACCGGCGTTACATGCAACCCACCAACATGAATGTAACCACGCGTTGCTTGCAACCCAAGTTGCATGCGGCCCGCGTTGCATGCAACCCGGCGACGCCCCCGAGGTTACATGACCCCCCCCCCCTCCCCGAGGTCACATCACCCCCCTCAGTACTCTTCCCTCCTCCCCCTCATGAGCTGCGCTCTAATTAGGTGGTACAGGAAGTTGTAAACGGCTTTCATTTTTTTTATCGTAGGTGGTTACAAGGAAATGTTATGCATTCGTGACTTATGAACCCTTTTACTGTTTACAAACATAAAGCGCTGGTTGTGTCTCAGGTGATTTTTCGTCGCTCCGTCTTTGCAAGCCTATCCAGATTGCTGCAGTACCAGTGCTAGAAAGCATAAATAGTACACGGACAATAAACTTCAAGATTTAGCCATGGCGTTTGGCTGTAATATTTAACGTGCTGGAGGAGACAAGTTGGAGTGCAAGAATATTCAAAAAATTTTAACAGATCCTGCGCTTCTTGATTCATTTTTCAGTTGCCTGGAAAATAGGTGATTATATCATTTATAGACATTTCAAAAAGTGGTGTTAACGTTGGCTTTGTTATTAATTTTATAAACCGTTAGTTTGCCGGGACATCATCAATACAGCACGGCCTAGTGGCGTTTGTAAGGAAAAGGGTCTATATGTAACGGGGTACAAGATACCTCACACTCTGGGAACGCACGCACACTGGCAATAGAAACCTCTCACGTCGCGGTGTAACGTCTCATTTTGCCGGTGTTTATGTGTTCTGAGTGCGTGAGTTATCTTGTGCGCAGGTACCTATCAGTCATGAGTAGACATCTCGCCCAAACCTGCATCTTAGGAGGCTATGTATTCGAGGACTCTCAAATGAAATAGCGTTTATAGGCGTTTATCCTATCAACCTTACTTGTCAAATGAGCTACTGTAAGATGTTATTATGTTCCTTGAAAACAAAGAAATATCTGGAAAGAGATCAATCCCACAGTGACGAACTTATCCTCAGGCATGAGCGCGATTGGTGTGAGGATAAAGATAAATATATTTTCTCGATGCGTTAACACCACTGGGACACCCCTGGGAGAGGAGCATCACACTGAAGAGATTCGTTAGAAAGGCCCAGCAGTGCCATTTGCGTGCAAAAGCTTCTTTACATGAAGCTTCCTCGCTTGATCTCAGACACCCTGCGCAAATATAATGTTAAAAGTAGTTTTTTTCCACGTGTTTATTTAAACTTGGCCAAACCAAATTGTTGTTTTTTTATATATAACGGCAGAGGTCATTATTGAAGCGTTTTATGCAGTTTCATACTATGTCATTTGGGGAACGACTTGTGCTTGTCGCCTAAATGGTATCGTCATTGCTGGCACTGACAACAGAAAATGTAATAATGGCAAATGACAGGGGCTCAGAGACTACAATTAAAGGAAACGCTAAAGACGAGGACAAGTAGAACACACAGACACAGATAAGCGCTGACTCACAACTGATATTTAGTGAAGGATAGAAGGAGGATAAAGCAGAAGTGCAAAGACATATCAAAAATGAGAAAGAAGACTAATCAAGACGAAAGAAAGCAACAATTATTTTTGACTTCAACGCTTGTCTGCGTATGTGTGTTCTACTTCTCCTCGTCTTTAGCGCTACATTTAATTGTGTAATGTATAACGAACTAGCCCGTCGAATGACCCTAGCTTAGAGACATTTTCTCCTATTACATAAATACGGTTAATCGACGTTCTCTTTTCCCGCAGCGGCAGTATTACTTTCGATGACCTGATAAATTCAGCGACGGCTGAAGACAACTTCACCATGAACGCCGTGTCTGCCAAAGTGCAATTCGACCAGGATGCTTTCATCCAATTTTCCTCGGTAAGTGTAAGAAGCTAAATTTTTAAGCTTTAGAACACCGGCATCTCCCATGGAACAATATTCTAAAACTAAGCCATTACCATGGATTCCGGTCGACGAGAGCAGCATTTGAAGCTTACACTCTGGAGGTTGTAACAGTTGTGCAGTTTGCTAAGAACGACGGGACCATCGTAGGATTGTCGACATATTCAGAAACATTTATTTCAGGTTTTGTGAACTCAGGCTTTTGGGAAATCTCAGTACACCTCGCGATTATCCCGCAATAGCATCAAGCGACGCGGATAATTGTGGGGCTGTTCAATGGCACGCTTAAACCGACTACGATGCATCGCACATTCTAGCGGCGGCGAAGTTAATTATTTCGTAGGTTATAAATAGGATTTCGTGTTTTCGAAAACAAAAACAAGAAAAACTTTAGAAAACACGCGAGGGTAGAAATTTTGTAACCTTCGATTTATCCTGAAAAGTAAGAATTTCGAGGTCACGATGGCAAAATAAAAGGCAATAAAAAGCAAGAAATTGATTGATTTAAGACTACATTTTGTTAAACGCAAAGGTGCGGTGGTTTTGAGGAAAAGCTACTTCTGATTTCTTTTATATATCGGACTCTTCAGAAAAGGGAGTTCACATTTAATCCACTGAAGAATTGGGCCAATGTAATTCTAGGTCACAGAAAAAGTCACTGTACCGGATTTCAGTTTTAAGAATACTACTTGTGCTTCCAAGAAGGAGACAGGGTTGTATTTTGATCAGGGTGAATACAATGAAACTGAATATTTTATAAGAAGGGGGCAGTGCAGCTGGATCTATCTTGCCTCCCGGAGAGTACATCCGGATGTTTAGGTATTTAAAAGCAACACTTCATTGCATGATTTGTTTTAGGACAGTTATTATTACCAATGACACGAGCACCAATTCTAAATGCAGCTGCTGACATATCCTTCGATAAAGGCAAATTATTATGAATATAGAGCACGTTTGTGTCTGAATAATATTTAGTCTTTTTTTTAAATAGTGCAAACTAAAGCTTTAAAAACTATTCCAC
Organism: Ixodes persulcatus; assembly: GCA_013358835.2. Classification (NCBI taxonomy): domain Eukaryota; kingdom Metazoa; phylum Arthropoda; class Arachnida; order Ixodida; family Ixodidae; genus Ixodes; species Ixodes persulcatus. The sequence continues at coordinate 829,979 of JABSTQ010009168.1, forward strand.
TTATAAACAATAGCGAATTAAAAAACATCCGATAAAGCCCGAATTTTCAGCGAAAGATAAACTCCAGACAACAATCTCCTTATTTAAGAAAAAACACTTTAAAAACGGACTCCTAATATTCTGACTACAAACTACAAGTCAAAAACAACTCAAAGGAAAGTCGACGCACACTGCAGGTTGTCATCGTCGTACCTTATTTCAATTTGAAATTACAAATTGTGCATGCGAAATTGCTTTATATTCATATAAAGTGTTTCATGTGCTGCACACCAGAACGCCGTAGCGAGTGAAACCGGTACAGAAAAATCTGAGATATTTTCATCATAGCGTCTGGAAATCAATCAGACAAAATAATCTACCGGAACACTCTTAAACGCCAGAATCTAAACTATTCAAGTCATATTTTTAATTGAATGAGCAGCTGAGCATTCAGTTCGACGGGAATTCGGCTTAACCCACATTACGAAATCACTTTGAGCAGCTCCTTTTCTTTTGCTTCCGAGTTCTGTGAGCCTTGGAATAGCAGAATTGCTAATTTAAAACGCGTTGCCGATACTCAATCTTACTATATTCATTTTCACGTAAGAAAGGACGTTTTACGCATTGTTCATGCTCCGGGAATAAGTAGTTGTCAAAACATTTGATTGTCAGAGGAAGAGGCGATAATTTTGCGTTTATAAACGTCTACGACTCACTAAGATAAAATATATCTAATCTTATAAATTGCATCAACATTTATTTCAATTTTCTACATAGAAGGAGGAATATGTCAACCTCCGTGAGGATTCATACTTTTTGACTGCGGTTCTTGAGTTTCAAATGAGAATAGTTGTGAACAGCATTATCATGTGTACTGGCGTGAGAGTGTAATGCTAGTATATGAAGAGTAAGGGAAATAGAAAGTCCCCTTTTTTCCTTACTGCATTTTTGCCAACCCTCCCTTTCCCTAGTGGCTTTTCTCCCTCTAGGATGTTAGGCGGCAACTCAAAATTTGTTCAAATGCGCCAAGTATATCTCCCCCTTTAGTGACGTGATCCGCACGGAGCATCAATATTGAGATAGACTATCCGGTGGTCATTATATATTTCCTATAAGGTCACACAGGCTTATATTGTCACTAATGTCCATTGATGAGGCGACGAATGACTGAAGGAAATTAAACGTTGTATGAGGCGTACTTGTGCCCAAAACAAAAAAAAAGAAGCATGCTAATGTCACAGGCATCGATGTCGTCAAACCAGCAGGAGCCAGCGCTGGGGCGAGACTGACTCAGGCTCGTCACGCGAAGTCCCTTATGTAAACGCGTGGATTTCTGTAACACTCGGCGTAGAGGTTTAGGGCCATAGAACATTCGGTCCTCGAATGAGCAACAAGGTTCTCAAATTTTCCAGAACGTGGCATTTATAGAAACAACAAAATGTGCATCCGTGGTCAGGAATCGTACTTCGCCCGTTTGCATGAGAGCCAAGGACGGTAAACATTCAACCACGGGCGCCCTTGCTTGGAGACGCGCGTGGCGTTTTTCTACTTTTTAAAAAGAGCACCGTTATGATGCAACGTGCAATGAAACAAAATAGAGCAAGACATGCAAAAAAAGGAAAATACGGTGGCTGGTAAAGCACAGTGACATCTAGCGTCGTACGGCTTGAGGCGCACGACGTAGACGTCTTCATGTCGTGGCGGCCGGCATGATGATGTGCTTGCTCCGTCGGCCCGGGCATGACCCCGTAGTTAAGATCTCACAGTCGATGAAGTACCTTGTAGGGACCGAAGTACCGTTTCAGGAGTTTCTCGCTGAGACCACAGTGGCAGATCGATGACAACACCCAATGCTGTCTCTGGGCTGGAAGTGGAGGCCCCTACGACAAAGGTTGTAGCGGGAAGTGTCGGACCGTTGTTGGGCTTCAATCAACAGTCTGGCAAGCTGGCAGACTTCTGCCCGTTGGGCAACCGCCTTGGTGTCGTGGCTTCTGTCGACAGCTGGTTCATGGGGCAACATTGCGTCGAGCATCGTCGTTACTTTGGGACCATGAGCCACTTTAAACAGTGTCACACCGGTCACCTCCTGCAAGGCCATCTTGTAGGCAAACGATATGAAAGGCAACATGTCGCGCCACGTCTTGTGCTGTACGTTGACGTACATTCAGATCATTTCGGCGGTGGTTTTGTTGAGTCGCTCTTTCAGGCCGTTGGCCTGCGGGTGGTACTTCATGGTATGACGATGGCTGGTATAACTGAGACCGAAGAATTTATTTTTTCAACTGCGCAATAAAAGACGACCTGCGATCAGTAGTTAAGATCTCCCGAGCGCCGTGCCTAAGGACGATGGACTCGATGAAAAGTCTAGCGACTTGAACCGCAGTTCACGGCAGAAGGGCTTTGGATTCGGCGTATTGCGTAAAAAAATCTGTGGCGACAATTATCTAAAGTTTTGTTTCGTCGATGGTTAAAACGGTCCAAGCAAGTCCATTCCAATATGTTGAAACAGGGGAGTTGGCAACAGAATCGAATGAAGACGTCCCGATGTATTCGTGGGTGGTTTCTTGCCTCGTTGGCATCCACGGCACTAACGAGTGTAGAGATGAACGGCTTTTGGCAGCTTGGGCCAGTAGTATTTTTTACGTATTATGGCAAGTGTCCTGCTGTACCTGAGGTGCCCCGCCGTCGGGTCGTCACGGTATCCTTGGAAGATTTATTCATGAAGGCTGGATCGAATAACCAACATGCATGCTGTGCTGTTCTTCCGGAGTTCTCCTTATACAGCACTGTAATAAAGTACGAGGAACAGTACTCCTTTCTTCCTTTAGCTGCTCGATGAGTGCACGCCGTTCAGGGTTGTCTCGTTGGAGTTATGCCACTGTCGTTGAAATCCAGAACGCTGAGAAAATACTTGTCGTCATCGTCTTCGGGGAAGGCAGAACCGGCCTCGACGGGGGCCCTTGACACGCAATCGGTGTCATTGTTCTGCCAGCGGGAGTTGTACACCACGGTCATGTCGAACGTCTGCAGTAGTAGGCTTCACCGGGCGAGGCGTCCGAAGGGGTCCTCCAGATTGGCAAGCAAGCCGATCGAGTTCTACTCTGTGACCAGGCGAAATGGACTTCCCCACAAATACCCGCGGAACTTTGTTATTGCCCAGACAACAGCAAGGCACGCCTTTTCAGTCGTTGAGTAGTTCTTCTCCGCATTATACCGCGTCGGACTTGCGTAGGCAATGACCCGCTTTTCTCCCTGCTACCTCTGGACTAGTACCTGGCCAAGTCAGGTGTTACTGGCGTCAGTATTGATCTCTCTTTCAGAGAAACTGGTCAAAATGGGCAAGATTCAAGGGCGTGGGGAGTCTTCGTTTGAGCTCATGGTATGACCGCTGGTGCTCCTCCGTCCCCTCAAACTGTACGGCGTGCTTCATAAGGTGCGTCAACGGTAAGGACAGCTTGGCGAAGTCTCGTACAAACCGTCTCTACTATGCACAGTGTCCAAGAAATTCTCTCACGGTCTTCCTGAGAGATGGCGACGTAAATGCAACTACGGCGCGCGTCGTCTTGGGGTCAGGACGAACGCCTTTGTTTTTCACGAGGTGTCCAGGAAGTTTAGTTCACTATACGCGAACCGTCACTTTGTAGGCTTGAGTAACAAGACGGCGGTATTGATGGCTCGAAGCACGGCTCGAAGTCATCTCAGGCGGTCGTTAGCCGCACGATGTCCATGACACCCTGGGAGGTGGCTGGTGCAGTACAAAGTCCGAATATCATGACTTTGATCTTGTACAGTCCGTCGGGAGTGATGGAGGCAGTTTTCTCACAGTCGCGTTCGTCGACTTCAATATTACAGTAGCCACTCTTGAAGTCCATCGACAAAAACTATCGGGATTGGCGCAGCTGGTCTATCGTACGGTCGATGCGGTGAGCGGATCGACGTACTTCTTAGTCACAGCGTCCAGTCGACGATAGTCCACGCAGAACCTCAGGTTTCCGTCCTTATTCGTTACAAGGACGAATGGGGACGCACACTCACTTCTTGAGGGTTCAATGATTTCGTCGTCGAGCATCTCGTGGCATTTTGCCGAATTTCTGGGGTATCTCGTGGAATGAAATGTCTTCAAGGAAATATCAAACGTTTAATTAATTTACACTCTATAATACACAGGGCTACAAAACCTCGCAACGATTACGAATATTTGTCAAGGAAAGCAGAAATGTATAATTTTGTGAATTTCGCCTATAGGATCCAATGCAAGAAAAGTGTAGAGCCACGGAATTAAATTTATACGTGTCTAAAAGTTTAATCACTACATATTGATATTTTATCTCTGTCGCCTAAAATATTATCGGGGAACAGTGTCATGTTTGTTGTTGTACAGTTGTTGTTGGACGTCCGCAAGGCGTTGATGCCCACGAAAGTTGGGAAATGGTCGGATCATAAATCTCAACCCTTTCCTTATAGGACAGTCGGTGCGGCGACTGGTGGAAAGGGAGAGTGTCGGCGACAGTAACGATGCGGTGCTTCGATACCGTTGTTTGTCCCACCATTAATGTTTTGGCGAAACACCCGCCAAATTTGCTCAGAAGGTCAAGAAGCCCCGTCATTCAATAGGTGCAAGCTTCGGGTCATTGTCAAGCTATGAGGGCAACGTCCACTCGTGCTCGATTAAGTCGGCTCTTCCGAAAATGTAGCCATCGCGGCTGAGTTGCGGAGTTAGTCAATGCGGTCAGTGGCAATACTTTTCGTAAGGGGTTGGGGCTCTTATCGGAAATTTGTAACCAGGACCATGGAACGCCCGACTTGAAGTTCTGTTACTCCTTGTACGACACTGATTCCTCTTTCTAGAAGCCACTAGAGGCTTCCCTCGCAAACCTCGAGCGAACCTCTGGTTTGGGAGGACTTTGACCATAGATGGCATCGCTCTGGGTTCCTCCGGTTGTGGAACAAGTTTTCATGCCGTCCGCCAATTGGCTCGGAAGTCCACGAGGGCGGCATATACACAAAAAAAAAAAGTTAATTCCGATGATAACTATCTCGCACACTCTTGCAAATCTACAAACTCCGCAGGGACCGTCTCACCGTAACTGTTGAAGCGAGCACTGCATCTTACGAATGGCATGATGATATGCTCTACGGCGCTTCGTACTTACAGGCCATCCGACGGCGTAGTCACATCCTGAAGACGGCATGAAAGCCTCCCACTCAAGACAGAGTAGTATGCTCCGATGTCCACAGTGCCGACGCGTCGTGGCCGTCGCTGGTCACGTCCAGACTGTTGGACACCCTTGCAGATGCATCGCTCCGACGCAAGGCGTGGGTAGAGTACGAAGTCTCCGGCGTTTTTGGAGGCTCTTTATGTCGTCGGTCTATGGCCACTCCACCTGCAGGGCTTGCCGCGCTTAGTTTTTCCGGAACGACATTGGCGAGAGGCTCTGACGACCGGGTCAATGCATCGGCGAAGTAGCTGGACCTCGTGGTGACGGCGGTCGGCACCCACGGCGATGTCCAGGTGGGGGAGACAGGTGGTGAGAGGTACTCTTCGATCTCCCGCGGTCGCTCACCGTGGCGTGGACGTGGATAGCTTGGGTGGATGCCGCTCAGCCCTATCTGCAGGTAGGGGCAACGCCGGTAGACATGGTCGGCTTTCCTGTAGTGGTAGTACAACGGTCGTCGATCCGCCGTCCTCCATACGTCGGTATTCCTCGGCGAGGGTCGATCACGGCGGCATCGGAGGGTTTCGTCGGGGTGGCGCTGTGGCTTGGCAGGTAGCTTGCGGTGGTCGCCGTGCCATGGCGGTGTAGCTCAACGTCAGTTTCTCTGGTTTCCTAGTGCTGATGGGAACTGCAGGTTGAACCGCCCGTTGGACTTCCTCGCGCACAACCTAGTTGATACAGGAGGTCGCTTGACTACTAGTGGCTAGCAGCAACCGTCTGAGTTACTCCCGGACGACGCCCCGGATAATTTGTAAAATGTCCGCGGTAACACGGGCGATTTCGTCTCTAAACAGAATGGCTGCAGAGACGCCTGGTTATCGCCGGTAGTGACGATCGCGCGTTTGAAGGGTGCCCTCGATGTTTGTTGCCTCAGTGACGAAGGCTTCGACGGTTGTCGACGGTTACCGAACGAGGCCTCCAAGCATATCCTCTCACGCCACGCATTAGAGCCCGCAGCTTCTTGTTGTCTTTGACGTTTGGGTCGACACGGTTTCTTAGGCGCAAGACCTCTTTAAAGAATCTCGTTACGGTTTTTATGGGGCCCTTGGCTCGCAATCAAAAAAGGTCCTCTGCCTTCTCCCGTCCGTGTTAAGCAGTGAACGTCCGCTGCAACTCGCGCCTTCTGGCATTCACGAAACAGCGCCTAGCGGTGCCCTCCAATGCAAAGTAGATGTTCTTTAGGTGAGGTTTTGGTGTCCCGTAGTTGTGTCTCACCACTAAGTCGTACCGGTTGAAACAGTCTTCAACGTCCTCCTTGATCTCGCCGTGAAACAGTGCCGCTACCCGAGGCGCAAATGGCAGGTAAACAACGGAAAGCCCACTTGGTGACTGCTGCCACTCATTCCCCATCGTCGGCGTCTTCGTCTTCCTCGTCTGCTCTAACAGTTGACCGAACTCCGGAGGCTGGTCTTGGTTGAGGCGGTTGGCTAGGATTTCTGTTTCGTTGACGAAGGGTAGCTTTCTGGAACTTGAAAAAGATCGAGCCCTACAGATCTTCTGAGGTGTACGTTTTACGAGCATGGAATGCGATACTACGCAACTCCAACAAATATCCCTAATGAAAATTGACGATGCGAAGAATGACTGAAGGAAACTAAACTTCGAATACGGTGAACTTGTACCCAACACAAGGTAAGGAAGAAAGCTAGCGCCGATGTCGGCAAAATGGCAGGGTAGCGCTGGAGCGAAATTCATTCCGGCTTGCCACGACGTGTCCCTCATGTATACGCGTGGGCTTCTGGAACAATCGGTCCTCGAACAGGCAACAGGGTTCTCGAATTTACCAGAACTCGATGCTTACAAGAACAAAAAAAAAAGGTGTATCCGCGGCCAGGCATATAACTTCGGCCCTCTGCGTCGGAGTCGAGCACGATAACCATTCAGCCACGGGCGCACAAGCTCGAAGACGCGCGTGGCAATAATGCCTGGATTCTGGGCAGGGTTTGCCACGCTGCAAACCCGACCCGGAGGAATTACATGGAGCTTTGGATCTCATCCCTAGCAAACCACACGTATTTTGACGTGGGAAAGACGAGTGATGGAGTTGCCGTGTATCTGGGTTTCCAGCCGCGGAGATTATAAAATGTATAATTATACACAGGCTGTACAAATATGGATATCTCGTCGGGGTCTTGGGCAGCATGGCCGGCCGGGAGCTTGGAAATGGCCAGGTCGCCCACAATTGATGTGGCCTAATAATATTTTATTTGAAGGCAAACACGGCCACCTATAATACTACCAAGTCTGTTATTCAATTCTATACGTTTCCCTCTCTCATTATTTCACTTATATATGTGCAGATGTTAAACTTACATGAAGTGTTCGTCACGTTTCTACGTGTGGTGTTACTATAGCAAGCTAGCCGCTCAAAATCGCACATTTCGATGTTGTTAAAAAAAGCAGAATGAAGTGCAATGATTTTATTTTCAAATAACACCACCATGTTTTGTTATATGATGGCCATAGTAAAGTTTCCGGCTTTTTTTTTAATATAGGGTACCACGGGGCAGCCCAAACCAGTGCGACTGTCTCACTTCAACGTTGTCAACAACGCTAACATCGTGGGCCGCTTCATTGGATACCACCAACAGGTATCGTGCTGTTTTTACAACCCGTGCCTAAATTATTATGAAATGAATATTGTAACTGTTACAATAAACTTTTAAGAAATATTCTACAAAATGAGCGATTGCAAGTGAATTATATGTGAGGTGTTTTAGCAACTGTAGATAATTTAAAGAAGGATAATCAAAAGAAAAATTCGATTCTCTCTTAATAATATTGCCTACCAGGAGAGACGAGAGAGTAAAAGTATGAAAAAAATACAAGCTTGAATATGTAGACTGAGACTGGTAAGCACAGAATGGCGTGATTGTCCTTACACTTATCAGCGTGGTCTGCGTGGTCTATTGGTGAAATTTCTTCCGGCTAAGTATGTCATTTCTTGCGTTATCGAAAAGCTTGCCTGTCTCTTCTTTCGCCATGGCCACGGTGACAGAAGAGAGGCGCGTCTGAACGGCACCGCATCGTTACATAGCAAGTGTGTCGAAGATTCGTTCCCATTGCTGACAAACACCGTGTTGCGCTCGACCGCGCCTGGGCATGCGGCCTTCGAACACAGCGCGAAAGGGATCTTTTCGCGTCCAGGACCAACGCTGACCCTCGCAATCTCAGTCGGTAATGGCCAATTTACACGACGGACTCCTCAGCGGACGGATTTATTTATGAGATGACACGTCCGCGGTTCGTCCGTCTTGCAGGCGCATCCACGCGAAAGAGAAAACCAGCAGACGACAGCGAGGATGGACCGTACCCGGTGGCGACCCCACAGTGCCGCGAAACTCCTAATCGCACGATAACACTGTGTCACAGTTGCCCAAGTCCGAAATCGACTTTTGCTACAGCGAAAAATAATCCTGCAGTTGAAAGTCGACGCTCTGTGTGTGTATACACCATCTTTGTCCGTGTGGTTTTTTTTCGCTGTTCTTTACCTTTTTTCAATGTTACATCAACTAGTCAAACTTACCACTGAGCTACAAAGAATTCTGCGCCACTGTTACGTGCAAAGCAAAAGAGAACAACGTCATAGGCTTAGCACAAAGCTCCACTGGCTTCACTAACCCAAACATATTAGCGACGCAAGCATATCCCGGCTCGAAGAGGCCTCGGCGTAGATGTTACAAAGTCATGGGCTCGCGAAGGAGCGTTTGGAGATGCCCTCACGCACAGCATATCAGTACACCACCGCTACAAAAAAAAAAAATCGCGGCGTGCTATATGAGTTCTGGCAAAAGCTTCTTGACATGGACCAGGACGAGTACGGAAAATGCGTCGCGTCAGCCTGGTAAAGTTTCTGCGGCGTCATTCACGCGTGGAAGCAAAAATCACATAAACAAAATGAACCAGCTAACTGAAAAAACGTGAAAGCCGTTTACAACTCCCTGTAACGCCAAAATAGAGCAGAGCTCTTGATGAGGAGGAGGGAAGGGTACTGAGGGGGGGCGGGGGGTATGTGGCCTCGGGGGGGGGGGGGTCACGTGACCTCGGGAGGGGGGGGGGGGTCACGTGACCCCCCCCCCACCCTCCCTGAAGGTACCTGAGGTCCTCCCGAAGGAACCCGAGGTTTTCCCGAAGGAACCCGAGATTTTCCCGAAGGAACCCGAGGTCCTCCCGAGGTCCTCCCGAGGCCCTCCCGAAGGAACCCGAGGTCCTCCCGAAGGAAACCGCGGTCCTCCCGAGGTCCTCCCGAAGGAACCCGAGGTCCTACCGAAGGAATCCGAGGTCCTCCTGAAGGAACCGGAGGTCCTCCCGAAGGAGCCCAAAGCCTCCCGAGGTCCTCCCAAGGAACCCGAGGTCCTCCCGAGGTCCTTCCGAAGGAACTCGAGGTCCTGCCGAGGTCCTCCCGAAGGTACCCGAGGTCCTCCCGAAGGTACCCGAGATCCTTCTGAGGTCCTCCAGAGGTCCTCACGAAGGAACCCGAGGTCCTCCCGAAGGAACCCGAGGCCCTCCCGAGGTCCTCGGGGGAGGGGAGGGGGGTGGTGGGGGGGGGGGGGGGGGGGGGGGCTCGCGGTTACGCGACGCCGCTCAAGCCGGAAACGAGCGCCTGAGAGCTGCGCTCTAAAAAACACAATAATCAGCCATTTTCGTTTTAGTCCATCAGAAAAGAAGAAAACGTTGTACCGTTGACGGACTAAACGCATCTCAACTCAATCAGCCACCAAAAATCTGCGAGTGAAAAGGCACCCGGCTATTTCCCTCCGCGCATCCGCAAGCAAGGCTCGGATCGCAGGAAACATTGACGTGACGGTGACGTGTAATCCACTCCGCGGACGAAAATCGCGATTCGGTCTGTCGTGTCAATCGGCTTCAAATTACTTGGCCTACAATCTCATGGTGGTGAGTTCAAATTGTGCTGGGGAACTCAAGTACGACGGTTAAAGATAATAATTCGTAGAGAAAGGGAAAAAATCGCACGTCTGCAGTCATTAATTTTTCTTAACATTTCCAATTTAGTTAATTTATTTAGACACAAATGGTTGGCTTTCCGAGTAATTTTGAGTGCCTGACAAAAGCGCTCGAGGCACGCAATACGTGACGCCGAAGAGAAGCCGTCTCCATGAAAATCACACAAGTGCAACGGTGTCGATGCCAGATTTACTCCGTACGCCGCTGAAAGTGAAACGCTTATCAATGCAAACAAAAACAAATCTCTCTGCACAAATCAATGAAGTAGTGCCTGGCATATGACTCGAGCCAAGCTTGCTGGATGTCAAATCCCTCGCTCCATTTAATTTTATTTCGCAAATTTAATAGAAGCAAAGGTCAGGCATTAATTGAGGGGTTTGTTCCTTATCTCATATTCGCAATACGTTCTAAGGAGATATCCATGTAACAAATAGTTTCCTATGGTCAACATTGTGAAACGCTGATAATGCATATTTTAACAGGGCTGAAAGTTGAAAAAGAAATGTCCCACTTATCCAAGGATGGTCTATCTTAACATCTCTTGGGTTCTTCATTTCTTAAAGAAATTGATGGAGACAGTGTCGTTTTAATTTTTGCACTCCATGCGTTATATAATAAAGCTTTCTGGTCAGAAATTCACACAAAACGTGCGTGTCCATTAAAACCGAACAGTGAGAACTAAACTTCCCAGTTCATCTGTTCTGTGTGATACAGCACATTGTTAGTCAGGTAGTCGTTCTCCTTTTCATTGTGCCTCCAAGCATTAGTTTCTTCATTAGTTTATTTTTATAAACACTAAATCAGCGGGCACGTCCAGTACGGCCGTAGACATCCGTAATCCTCCCCCGGCGTCATTTTAATCGTTTCGCCGCCGAACCTGGCCTCACAAAGAACATGATGAGATAAATGCGTTCGTAAGAACGTGTCGAATTTACACTTGTAACAATGTTTTAAAGCTCAAGGTGGCGCATTATAATGGCATCATTAAATCTGTACCACAGGGGCCTTGTATGTATTAAAAAAATACTGAGAGAAAACGACATAATAAACACCGACACAACCTCAAGGCCGCAGAAATCAAAATCATCCAAATTGAAGCTACCATATGGCGCCGCTGGTGTCAGCGCCCTCTGTCTACCGGTTATCTAACTACTGAGATGAGAAGGTCAATAGGAGGGAAGCAATGCTTCTATATATCGCAGTTAAATCTTTGTTTTTTACAGGCTGCCTTGGTCGCGCTCAATTAATACAGAGCATACCGTAAGCTAAAAAAAGATGTGTTAGCTGTTCCTTTGTCCTAATTTCTGATGAAAAAAAAGTAACCAATTAAATTTCAAAATTGGCTTCTGCGCACGCACTTTCTTCGTTCCCATTTTCTGAACGACGTCGGCGTGTTGATATTTCTAGATTCTAATTTTAGGGAATATAATGATATTCAAATGCCGTCCGAAATAATTGGCTTCTACAATAATTAATTTTATAATATTACCTGCCAAACAGCACCATCTAAGAGTGGAGAGCTCGACATTACACAAAACTCAAAACAGAAAGAACGGCGAGGTGGTTTGAAGACACGGACATTGTTAACACGCAACATAATTTGCCATGACCTGAAACATTGATATAACCCTCAAAAAAGAAGGCAACCAAAAACTGCCCTTCGGCGGCCTTTTCTCAATATTGCAGAGCTCTTCATTACCAGGTAGAACGCTGCCAGCTTGGGGTGCTCTGAATTAAAGCGAAAAGAAATTTTTAGTTAAAGATTACGTATCAGTAGTGTTGCACCGCAATGCGAGCAGCTTTGACGACATACCGCAAATTTCCTTCCAGAGCTGCGAACGCATTTATTCTAGCAGAAAATAAATATATTCGCCTTTTATTACGGTGGTTCATTCTTCCGTGATGTCAGATGAACGAAGCCCCAAAGAGGCTCGTTGTAATGATCGGCTAAGTGAAGAGCATATATTTTCAGGCATGTACGAGTATACACTTTCGCTCGGAAACGTTTCTGAAGCACCTCGTTGGGATAGTAACGCCTGTTTTAATTTCGATTTTGCAACTATAACAGGTCCAATGAAGTAGTAATACGCAGCCTGCGGCATTACTGAATTGTACTTGAGTACAGTGCTTTCTAATCTCAGTGCGAAGAAAACGTTCATAGGAAGGTTTTACATTACAGACTCGGCCACTTTGATCTTCGAGCTTATGCATGTAAAACTGCTGTAAAACACTGAAGACGTTTATCTTTGATTTTCTTGTTGATTGTTATTGTTTGCAGCCTGAGTCTATTTGTCTGAACGGAGAGCTGATCTACGGATTCGGCCGAACACTGGGCGTTTTGGCTGCCACAATGTTTGGCTGCACCGTAATGATGCCGGGACTTGCATTCTCTCCAAAAGCGAACCTGGAAGTCATCGCAAAGCACAGGTGAAGCGGGCTTTTCATATATGTTCAATTAGTGTCCTGTTTATCCTGTGTTGTGTCATAAAGAGATTACTACAATGCGCCATTGTGGCCAGGTACGGACCCATGCTTCTAAAATGTAACCTTATTATTAACTCTGTTAGCCTGCCACCCACTTTATCCTATGCCGTATAACATATCGTTGCATTAAAGTTTGTACATACCCTTTCTAAACAGAGTTTGTACTCCTACAAAGGTATATATCACTATGACGCGTGCCGTAACACCATGGAATTGAGAAGCCCGTGTTTTTAGAGCGCAGCTCTTAGGCGCCCGTTTCCGGCTTGAGCGGCGTCGCCGTCGCCGTCGGCGTAACCACGCGGTGCATGATGGGTAAATTTCCCCGCTAAATTTAGCAGAAAAATTTCCCCGCTAAATTTAGCGGAAAAATTTTCCCGCTACATCTAGCGGAAAACTTTTTCCGCTAAATCTAGCGGAAAATTTTCCCCGCTAAATATAGCGGAAAATTTCTCCGCCAAATTTAGCGGAAAATTTTCCCCGCAAAATCAAGCGGAAAATTTTACCCGCTAAGTTTAGCAGAACATTTTTCCCGCTAGATCTAGCGGAAAACTTTCCCCGCTAAATTTAGCGAAAAACTTTCCCCGCCACATTTAGCGGAAATATGTTCCCGCTAAATCTAGCGGAAAATTTTCCCCGCTAAATTTAGCGGAAAATTTTCTCCGCCCCCCCCCCCCCCTCGAGGTCACGTGACAGCCAGGCCACGTGACCCCCCCCCCCCCCCGAGGTCACGTGACCCCCCCCCCGTGCCTTCCCCTCCTCCTCAAGAGCTGCGCTCTAATTCGGCGTTACAGGGAGTTGTAAACGGCTTTCATTTTGTTTTAATATTTCTTTCCAATCAATTTTACACGGTTTGCAAATTGCATATCTACAGTATTCTTTTTTATAATTTTTAAAGATTTGTCTTATTCTTCAATGCTGATTCTATACTTCGTTGTATGGGTCTCTGGATCTCTGTGACAAAGCTTACACTTCAAATACAAGAGCTTCTGCACGACCGTTATGGCGTTGAAGTAAATGTGGGGACTCCAGGTCAAAGTTGACGGGAATAAAGCACCAAGATATTAATACTGACCAAAATAATCGAGTAGTTCAGGCCGTTAGAATAAGATATATGTTTTTTGCCTATTTGTTTCATATATATTTGAAGAAACATTTGATGTTCAAAATCATACCTCATTTTATGCGCCATGAATAAATCAACCAATTACAATATTTTGTTCTCTCCACTCAGAAACAAACTCGAATAGAGAATAAAAGTTCAATTGTTCGAAACACCGAGAGATTGAATTTATAAATTTTCTACTTTAACATTATCCATAATTACGAGGACCAGTAGTCACTCAAGGACTGCGCCTAAAGAAACGACAAGCAAAAACGGCAACCCGGGTAGAAATACAACGCTCACACATTTTAAGAATAATTAGGATAAACTCTAACCGCCGTATGAAATATGATTGGTAGTAGTGATGCAGCGCAACTTATACTGCAGTTTATTGTATGAGAAACAATATACATATTAAGCAATGTCCAATTTATGTAACACCTGCCGCCCAGTCTTATTGATGACATTAGCTAATTCATATGTCGTGTGAACAAGCACAGTTTCACTCGATAAACCTTGTATTATACTGGGCTGTTTAGTCCGATATAAACTAAATTCACAAAAAAAAAGCACCGTCAAGTGCTAGAAGACAAAATTTTCGTATGCTTTAAGATGTACATATAAGTAAAATTGGCATCCATTGAACGATTCAGTGGCTCTCACTTGATTTTATTACTGGTACTCTCAGGATTCATCAATCTTCCTTCCGAATCTTCATCTCTGCTAAAATTAAGATAATAAACCAATTACAAAAAAATTAACCCTTTGCTGTCATTTTAGAATGCCTATTAGAACATACGGAGCGTCATCGCAAAGCAGCCTTTTCTAGCATGGAAGATGAGAAGAAAACGATCTCCTCAGTAATAATGATTTTCTGTATCAACGTACTAGCAGCCTCAAAGCATGCTTGCGCTTGACCAGAGTCATAGATATGGGGAGAAATTGGACATTGGACGAGGCAAATTGTACAGCTTGTCAACTGCATCACCATCATGTCACGCGAACACCATAATGACGTTTCAGGTAGCCATCTTCGAGACCAATCCACGTCGTGGACGTACCTCTACTTTAGTATTTAGCACTTTCTTTACTTCAGCGTTAGGCTGTTGTAGTTAGTTTTAAATCAGCCGCCAATATTATTTATGCTGTATTTTGTCGATTCAGGAGCAGCTGTAAGTTTCAGGTTGCCTTCCCTATTTTCTCATCCGTACGCACGGCTTTATGTGGCTAAGCTCTCTGAAGCAGTCAATGACTAGACCTCAGCAACGGCGTGGTGATTCGGCTAAGACGCCATTCCTCGTGAAGAAAAGTTATCGCCCACCTTCGCTTCTGATGCAATAGTTCAAAGTATTAACCGTAGCTTGACTCCATGGGGTACCACAATTTGCATATTAACTGAAAACATAAGCATAATCGCCTATGATTCGATAGTCTAGCTTCACAAGCCTATTCAACATTCCAGATGCACCGTGGCCTACGCTACACCGTCCATGTTCCTCGAGATGATGTATGAGCTTGAACAAGGGTCGTACGATGTTACATCTCTTAGAAAAGGTATGGATGTTTGATTCAATTAATCAATTTCGTCGCATGCTCTGACAACGCCTGGATTTTAACTCACCTTAACGCTGCCCCTAGTGAAGATTATAAGCGCTAGATTTTTGCTTTCTATAGTGCCTCACCTGCACTCACTGCTATGCAGCTCGTACAACGGGAACAATGGTAAAAAAAACGCGATCGCGCTTTTACCTTTCGCGGTAATAATTGTGGAACTGAAAGCTGAAACGCATCCGCCAAACACCTTGCGGAAATCGAACGGAAATCGGAACCTGTGCGATATATTTCATGCTAACAAAACGCTGCTCATTTGCTTCACGCAAGCTGTAGATATGGTCTTGATAAAAACAAGGTTGCTGTCTTCGCAACATAAATACCCTCGTGTGGTCTGTTTCATGGGATGGTGAGGAACATTTTTTCTAAGTTTAATTTTTAACCACATTTCAGTCGGTTTTCCTCACGCGTTTTCCAACCCTTAATCAAACTTATGAATGATTTTTAAAACTAATATCCTTAGTATAAAAGACGGGGCTGCGTTCTGAGTTACCCAACTGCAGACTACATGTTTACATGTTTAATGGTGTTTGTTTTTGTTGAGGGTCATAGTCTGCTAATTAAATCGAGCCGAATCTCGATCTCTCTCTTCACTCTCAGCTGTAGCCGATGAGACCGGCTCGCTTCTTGGCCCCCATTGTTACGTAGTTGTTTTTTTCTGTTTTTTTTTTTTGTGTGTTTTAGTGACATGAGGTACGCGCTGATCTTCAGTGCACTGCCGCTGTGTTCAGAGATGACTTTTTGAAATCACTCCTTGTTTCTTGCGAGGTATTGTCTGCAACAGTGGTTCTCAAATGGGGGTTCGCGGACCTTTTGGAGTCCGCGAAGGCATTCTAGTGGTCCGCGAAGCACTGTCTCATCACTCAAGCATAAGCAATAAAAGTTGAATTTCTTTTAGATTGAGATGAAGTGTTCCAATTTTCGGGTGAGTTGTCTCCTGTGTATGTCAATAAAAGAAGTCTACTTCACACTAGCCCTTAGTTCTACTTATTTAACACATGATTATCATAATTAACCTATCCCTTTCCCTTCCCCTCACCATGAACGGGGTCCGCCATCATCTTCGCCTATCCTCAAGGGGTCCGCAAAACAGCAATGGTTGAGAACCACTGGTGCAGAAGACCATAGCACCTTTAGCGAGCGTTCGGCTTTTATCGTAGAGCTGAGCCAACTGCGGCATACGCGTACGAAGGGAGACAGCTGTGTATTGCGCCACCCTTATTGCCATGACGCTCACGCAGGGCAAACCATGACCCGCGGTTGCGCGCGATAATAAGACAGAGGAGAGGAGAAAGAGAAGAGGCCAAATTGGTTCGTGTTATAGATTAGAAATAGTAGAGGTATTTGCCGAAGTAAGTCGCACCGCATTTGAAACTTGCGACAAAATGTAGCACCAAGGAATTGCAAAGATTCACACAAAGAATGCTGCGGTTGACAGTCGTAGCTTTACTTTTGTTGAAAGGTGCTGTTCTCTAGAACGTTTGCTTTTAATAGAATAATGGTAAAATATTTAAAGGCACATCTCCTTCCCACTTGCGACTCGCCACAGACGCTAGAGCTACTACCGACCATTGGTTGGCATTTTGAGCCGACCTCACTTGCTCTCACATTAACCACAGTTTCCTCATCAAAACTCCCTCACAGGACGGGTTCATTACACACACCCACCATCATAATGAAACACCATAATCAAAACTCACTCGCTCTGATTATCAAGATGATCACGCTCACAGGTCATCACGTTCCCCCCCCCCCCCCCAGCACGCTCACAGATCCTCAGGATCACAGGTCATCCCGATCACCTCACTCACAGCTCATCACGGTCATCAGACTCCCAGCTTTTCAGGGTCATCACACTAACAGCTTATCACGGTCATCACAGTCGCTCACTCACGGACCGAAATCCGAAATAGTTCTCGCCTTCACCATAGTTGAGGCACTGGCACTCGTGTTGTGCGCGGGTTGCGCGTGTACGAGACGGAGGTAGGAGAGCGCACGACACGAGAGCGCGTGTCATTAGAGCGCGAGTCACGAGAGCAGTGAGCAACAGCAGTAGTCACTGAGGTGCCTTTTCTCGTGTCAAAACGTTCAAGTGTCGAATCCCCTTCCATAGTAACTGGGTTTTAACTAACAATGCTTGGATTTGGGCTAGTTGGTTTGTCATTCTGATGGATACTGCGCTGCAAAGTTACACTTAACACATAAAGACAAAAATTACGATATGATATGAAAGACAGTTTGAACATGGCGTACTTGTGAATGCGCAGACTAACAACTGTTTATTCTCCGTTTCTCCTTCTTCCCTCTTTATACCTTTCTTTTGGAGGATGTCCACAATTTCCAGCAAAAACATTATCTTTCTATTCATTGAATTAACTGTTACACGACAGCCAGCATTGCACAATATGTGAGTGTAGCTTCATATTTCGCCATTAATCATAGCACGAACGGATTGATTTTTCGGGAGTTCCATTTTCGATGTTTCCCCGAAGTTCGCCAGAATTAAACTTGATAATAATGTAACACCTGCGCGCACGGTAGGTTCCTGTAGCCTTACTCTCAATAAAGAACTGAATTGTATGATTCCCCAAAAAAGCGCATCGCCAAGCCTATATGTTTTCACCCATATACGACGAAATGTGCAAGCTGGCCTACCTCTACTGTGCTTCAGTCATTCAGTCTTTGAATATTTTTTTATGTTATTAATATGAGACTGTAATAAATAAACAAATTTCCGATACTCTGTATATTGCTTCTCCATTACAAGTTTGCGATTTTGTTTGTATTTTCCACAAGTTTGCGTCTTCGGCGAGTTAAACGACATTAAACTTTCAAAATGCAACTCTCTTTGGTGTCGAAATTTCAGCCCCGGGAAAACTTATGTTTGAAGACACCAATATCCATCATTCGCAAGGCGCGTACATGCGCTCTCGTGACGCGCGCTCTAAAGACACGCGCTCCCATGTCGCGGTGGTCTCCAGTCATGCGCTCTGGTGTCGCGGCGCTAGGGGACGCAGCATGTGTCATCCTAACGTTTGACTGACTTCGAGCGTGGTTTATCGTTCGACGTGGAGACGCACCATTTGCCACTTCTCTCGCTCTTCGGCAAGATTAGATTTAACACCCTACACTCTGCATTCAAGGGCTCCCATCGAAATGATTACATTCGCGGTTTAGAATGCAGTGTGTTCCAGAAACGCGTCTTGCCCAACCGACAGATTTTCTCATGTCCCTAAAAAAGGCTCCTGACACGCCCCAGTTCTTTGGAAAAAAATTGAACTGCTTGCTGCTGAAGGCCTGCAGAGGTCATCAGTAACAGCTTTTTACTTGCGGAAATTGTCAAGGACCGCCGACTGATTGAGAATGTAGTGCATTGACCGGAACGGTTGTTCTTACAAGGCAAGCTTCCGTTGCATCTGACAATGTACTCCAGTGCCCTGAACGAGCACTCAGTCTGTAATGGAGTTTTGATCAAAGATTCCTGCATTTTCGTATCTGCGCCCTTGCACTCGGCAGCTCTCTGATTGATCCAAGAAGGACATTGACGTGGCAAAAGTTGCAAGGTCCGGACTCGCGAACCGGTGTGGTGGTCAAGTTTAACCATCGAAATCGAATTAGTAATCTCGACAGGCGCGGAATCTACATGTTACAGGGTGAATCCCGCATAGCCACTTTGCAACTCACCACTTCCAAGCTGTCTGAGTGTATACTCGGTACCGACTTGTTTTATCTGGAAGGCTAGACATTTCTTGTGGCAGTTTACTGTTACTTGCACTAACCAGAATTGATTATCCTCAGAAGCACCGCATCTCGCATAGTTATAGAGGTGATGAAGGGCATGTTTGAGAGAGACGGCTTCCCAATTAGAGACGCTTCGATTGGACAACGGTCCCGAGGTCGGAAAATTCATGACGACGTAGTTTGTCTCACACGTGAGCCACAGCCGTAAATTTCTGCAATCAAATACACGAGTAAAGCTTACGGCAATCTCAGTCAAGGGCCTGTTCAGCAACGTGAAGGGCCCATACTTCGCAATCCTAATCTACCGATACACAGCTAGCCCCACAGGTTTTAGACCAGCGCAGCTGCTGATGAGCTGTCGGCTAAGGCCTGGCACCCTAAAAAGGATCAACTGATGTGATTACCCAACCTTAAGCACATGGGTGTAGCCAGAAGAGAAGTCCACTACAAAAGACGCCAAGCGTCCGACTTGAGTCAGCAATGCAGCGTCAGGATCTTTTCACTCTTGTTCGTGATGATACCCGCGTCTGGGTTCAACCAGAACGAGAGCCAGCAACAGCCATCAGTCCTGCATAACGACCGAGGTCCTGCGTCGTGGAGACGGGTGACGGTGCGGTGGGGCAGCGAAACAAGGACGTTTTGCCATATGAGCCTGGTTCGGCTGCAGCAAAAGTCTAGAGGGGCTCTGCCGATCAATACAACTGAATAATCTTCATCATAAGTACACGAGCCCATGACCTCTCCTAAGCAGGGCTCACCTAGCGGGACCACACACCCCGGTGCACGATGATGGTGAACTTTCACCACAAAGGCAGACGGCGATAGCAACCACTGACTACCATTTAAGGCCTGGTGCCCAGACTCGGTATTGGAAGCCGGTGGTGACACCCAAGAGATTTGAATTGTAAGGGAACTTCTTAGCTTCGTCAAGGGAGACACATAGCAGAATACTCCTAAGAGCGAAGGTGCGGAGTGCAAGGCCACCTGTCAATCTGTTGTGGACTGCGGACCCTGGGCCAGCTTGTGTTTATACATGACAATAGCCGAATAAAATTCGTACTTTTATTTCCGGCACGCAGATGTCAAGTCTCGACTCTCGACACAGCTCTCACTCTTTGGCTCTTACCGCACAACAATATAGAGACTCGCGTTATGGGCGGTCGAGCGCAAGTCCGGCCGAGAGGATCGTGGCGCTGAACAACATATCCTAGATATCAAGGCACTAGTGCTTACGTTTTTGCTTCACTAACCAGAGGCCACTGCGAGGCACAAATTGGACTCGTGCTGCGTCATAATTCGGCTGGCAGTCCATCGCGCTCAGTCTGTGAGAGCACAAGGAACAGCAGAACGCTACCGCCGCACTTTGGTCAAAACTGAGTCCCTCTCTTTGCAGTGAGAAAGGAAAAAAAATATAAAGACTACAGCCTTGCTACAAAGGAAATAGTGCGCTAGCGCGAAGCATACTAAACTCGCAGCAGTCATATATGTTTAAGGTTTTACAGCTTAACTTAAGGCCGACCTATCCAGATTGCTTAACCACACACAAGAAAAGCATGCCTAACCCTGAGTACAAAAAGTACATTGCACGCAGTGAATGCTCTTGACTGATATTAACACTTCCATTTCTGTAGACGATTTTTATCAAAGTGGGTAGAGTGTTTGACATTGTGGTAGAACAGCGCAGGGTTAAAAAGCACGCCAAGAAAAACACCGTTCATAGAAATGACGAACAAAGAATACCACATGTGAAATGAGGACATCGACCACCTTGAAAATAATTCGTGGTGTCAAAATGTCCCCACTAGAAACTCTGGGGAATATAGAGGGTGTTTTTAACGAGGAAAGAAGTTAAAAAAAAATGTTGGAAATAGCAAACATTTATTCTTCGAGGTAATTATGCCCACCATGGGATCTGTCAGATATAAAGCGTAAAGTGACAATTAGACAGTAATTATCGAATATCGTGTTCCTCATGCAACATTTTACAACAAAAAATCACACTGGATTGAGCCGTGGCACGGCGTTCAGAGACAATTATTTTATTGAGATTTGCCTTTCTCTTTTTTTACAACTTTCCACTTCCTCCTCACCTATATTACTGTAATACAGGATGAGTTCCAGACAATCAAGCTTCTAAAAATTATATATAAAAATGCCACCTTCTGCGCTGATAAATTACGCATGCTCTTTTAATGTGACCTATATTAAATAGAATGTGGTAGATGTTATCGTCTCCAACATTCTTCGTCTACTTACGCCGAAATGTCACGGAAACGCCTCTTTACAAGCATCAGCTTAAGATTTTGCAAATATTGTCTTGTATCCAAAGAGTCCACTTGAAGGGTATGAGCAAAGTGCTGAGTTTTGAACCCTTCCCCTTTCTTAGGGCAGTATGGCTCTGCTCTGTCCAGCCAAACTAGGGTCCTTGTCTCTGAAGCCTTGAAGGTTTTTACGCACGAGTAAACCATAATCTGTCAGGGGCATCAGACACACCGTCCGAAGCTGAATGCTGCTGGGCGACGCGAAACTTTTTACACGTGAATATCAAAGCTGTAAAGAACGAAATGGCATGTGGTCACTCACATCTTAAGTTGGAGGATAATACACGATTTAGTGTTTGCGTCCCACGTTTATGCCACAATGAACGATGGCTGCAGAGCAGCACACTTTGTTGAGGTACTTACTGGGGACAACTTACACACTAATGCCAGTTTGTAGAACCCTGCAAATCCGCGCATTACGCGCGGATAATCTGCGGATATCCGCAATAAAACTGACAGATATAAGTAAATAGTATTCAAATTTGGCGGATGGCTGATTCGATGGGGATGCAAGGAGCTGCGGATGCGGATCGGATGCGGGTATCCGCGATTACAGAACTATACTTTTATCGAGGCGGCCCATAAACTTCTGTTGCTTCTCAGTGTGGAGTGAGTACATGAGTGATTCTATGTAAATTGTGGAGAAACTTGTTAATTACGGCAAGAAAAATCTGAATCTCACCAAAGATTGATTTAGAACGTGCTGTCTCGCCAAATATGGTGTCTCTTGAAAAAGCAAAGAATGCAGGATTACCATTGGTCCCGGGAAAGGGTGTTCTTGAGTTGAAGAGAAAGAGCGAAAAACGTTCTTTGGGCAAGCAAAACCCCAAATGTATAAGCCACAAGAAAGTAGAAGCAACCTGCAAGTCGCTTCTTCGCTCACAAGTAGGTCGAGGAGACTGAATTCGATCCTCTGGTGTGGTGAAACGTCCGCCAGCAAGAGTATTCGTACCTCACAGGTATTAACTTCAGAGAGGAAAACCAGTCTGAATTCGTCCTTTTTTATGACATTCTGTTTCTTCTACACAGCAAACTCTACAAGTAAAATGTTGTTTGTCTTTGCGTTCGCTTTTCCTCGAGAGTTGGAACTTAGTTGTTATTAAGTATATGGTTCCAAGCATGCAGTTGAGGGTTCTACAGTTAAACTGGAACCGATAGGATGTGTTGCCATATTTTAATATTGTGATATATTCCCAGTGGTGTTTTCTCGCCTTACCGCATATAAAAGACTACTTTGCTGCGATGAGCGAAGGCCTTTTCTCTACCACTTTTTTATCGTTTCGCCTAAATAAAATGGCGAAATGTTCTTAGTCTCTCCTTTGTTCATTTTTATGTTAATAACATATGCGTCTGCTTGAAGTGGGACTTAAAAGCGAAAAGTAAAATAAAAATTAAAATGTCCTTCCTTTCTTAGCACATCTTTTAGACATAGTCTGATTGTCACGGACTCTAGAGACCACCATACGACTGCGATCTTTTTACCGGCCAGGCGAAATGTATCTGGAAGGATGATCGCGCAATATATAAAAGGGATAAAACAGAATAAGATAAAATCACTTTCACTGCATTCTGATACGAAGTGTTCTTTGTACAAAGGCAAGCGGATGACTAATAAAAACACCATATTTTTACATTTATATTTCTGATAATTTTATGTTCAAAAATGGACGCGCGGATACGGTTCCGAATTTCGCAGATGTTGTTTGGATGTGTATACAAAGTGTGCTGATGGGTATCGGATGCGGATACAATTATTTAGGAACATTTAGGATGCGGTTCGGATACAGATACAAAGACTGCGGATACGGATAGGGTGCGGATGATCAAACTGTTATCCGCGCAGGGTTCTACAGTCTGGAGAGAAGCTTGCCTCGTAAGGCTGAAAATAGCGATTCCTCGAGTCATCTCACAGAAATCCACAAGGAGCTGCACACAAGAAAACGTTTGCCTCTATGGCTGAGAACTTGAAACTCGCAACAAGCATACTGCAAATAACCATCACCCTTTGCCAATCCATTTATTTGCACAGACGCCTCACGCAGGACGTTTTTACACAATATTGATGCAATAGATACTGCGTACAAAGCTTAGGTAGCAACGCAACGTTATGTTTACTTTGGAACCTCGAACAGCACTCCGAGCTCGGCAGTAGTGCTCTACTACAATTATAACTCCTGCACCACCACTACTCTGCTATAATACATACATACGAAACAACGTTAAAACAAAAATCTTGTAAAACGGTGTTTTTTAGAACGAACACCGTTTTCACACCCTTTTAACGCAATTTCTGGTTCTGTAGGGTGTAAGAACGGTGTAACTAAGGTGCAGACGAACATAACGCTATTCATACACCTATCGAACACCCAGCAGCATGAGACGCGGCCCGCAGGCAAGCCTCTACGAGTCCCGGTTCCCATGTCTTGAGTTCTAGAAATTGCATGTACCATATCAATCACATCTCGACGACTCACTATCTCTTGAAAGGTAGTTCTTCTCTTTTAACGTATACGTTTAAAGAGCAGATGCATGCTCCAACGAGGTGCATGCTTCAACGAAAAGCTCGCGCTTTCCGTTTATACTTATCTGTGTTCGTTTTAACCTTTGTTTCGCTTTAATTTTTGCCTCCCTGATTTCTGTACTGTATAACAATTCCGCTAGTAGGCTGTGAGCTCGAGCCCTTCGTTGAAGCGTGCGTCTAAGCTGCGTGTACTCTCGACCTGCAAGGAGCAACTGCCAAAGATAGAGCTACGGGCAAGAAATCCTCCTCTTCATAAAATGTGCCCATTGAAAGAGAAGGATTTGTTCAGTTTGTCGTAATAAAATTCGCCAGGAAAGCAAAAACTGTTAGATTGAAATATTGTTTCCTAAAAGACACCTTGAGCTTGGTTTATTTCTGACTTAATTGAGCAGCTCCCACGGCCGTGTACGTGTAATCTTGTTATATTAAAATGCCAGCACGTTGGCGGGGCGGTGTCATCTTAATTGATGTAATCACATCAGGTCAGGGCCGAAAGTAGCCATATAAATAAATCAAATCTAAAGATGTTACTGGCAAAACTGTGAGTTTGCAAAAAAAAAAAAAAAAACATAAAGCACGAGGTCTCTTTACTTTGAAATCATTTAAAACACCCTTCCCCTCTTCTTACGTAGGACCTCGACCATTCCGGTCTGGGCTATTTGGTCCCTACACACAAATTAGTTTGAGATCACTCCTTACAGAAACAAAAATTGTGTTAAAATATGTATGAGCTCCTCTTTAGACACCAACTCATTTTTACAAACTAAAAATGGTGCGCATGCGCGATGAAGTGTGGGCAAAAAGGGCCGCGTCCCGTATAAACAAACCATTGGAATCTGACGTTGCCGGCTTCGGTGTGAGTCGTCATGCTATTGTTCTCATGGGAATCGTTCATTTTAGGTCTACCTAGCAATGTCTTACAACTTCAGTGCCCGAGGAAAATTAGCGAGCCTCATTATACCGTAAATTGTCGTGTAAACATTTTGATTTGCGGTGATTAATTCAGCATGAACTGACGCAGAATGGACGCCGAAGTCTGACTCGCATAATGAGATTCTTCTCGCTATTTTCAGTAGAGTAGATTGTTGGTCTAGTTGGTTTTGAAACTTGGAATACATTTTAGCGCTCAAATTGCATGTGGCTATTTTCAATCGCAACATCCCTTGGGCTGTAGAAAAGCGTGGACGGTAGCTTCGATGCTAAACGTGGGTAATGAAAATCGGAAGCAGGTTCGGGCCGAATGAATCAGGCATAACGAGTCAGTGACGGCCACTGGTAGCAATTATCAACATCTCCTTATATGTGGTGTTCAACTGAGCCTACTAACAGCAAACAACCTTCAGACTTTAAAGCCGTTTGAGGCCCGCTGTTCCTTCTCATCGCAATTACAGGGTCAACATATTTTCTACGGGGCGCTTTTGTTGAAAAGAGCGGACAACAGTTTCAACAAGAAGACCAATTTTTAAAAAGAAAAGAATACGACAATTTGAATGTTCAGTCGGTCCTTTGAATGCAGAGACACTGAACATGGTCAGAGGGTGGTCCGGATAAATTTACGGTTTTCCCGTGTTCATGCTAGAACAGAAAAAAAAAAGATTTTACGACTACAACCATCTGAATTTAACCGAAAGTTCCTCCTGCACAAGCCATCGTGGTTTCGACGGTGTTTGGCTTTCCCTCTTGGCGGCAAAAATGCACGTTCTCGGACTAACCGAGCAGACAGAAACAACATGAAAATTAATATTCCTACCTTCCCGGTTCTCTTATTACAACCCCAGATGCGGCGGCGTTTTGATGAGAAGGCAAGTTACTATCTGGTTTCTTTCAAAACAACACAGGAATGCGCGCCCCGTATAGAGACTTCTGCCCACGCTCCTAGACCAAAAGTGCTCCCTAAGCGCCACCACCTCGGCATGACGTAACATAGTTGATTTGGAGTTTAACTCAAGTCTCACCGTGTTGAAAATCTTTAATTGCGCAAGCACCCGATACACCAATATTCGAAGTGTTCATTGAGCCGACGAAATTTTTTTATGTCGACGGGCTGGAAGAAAAGCACCATGAACGCGCGTTGCAGTACGTGCATCGCGCGCACTGTTAATGCCAACAAGCGATGGCCGTTTTGATACTGTTTTTTTCTTAGAACAGAAAAACTCTTGTCTAAACCACTACAGTAGTGGAAAGTGCTCACTTGGAAGATTAACAAAAGTGGTAAAATATAGTGAAGGGGCTGTAAATGCGCGGGCGTGCTGGTGTTAGCTTGGTACGTTCCCTTCTTTGTCAGTTTTTTTTTTTTTTTTTTTTGGGGGGGGGGGGGTAAACGTTTTTTTTTTTTGTTCCGTTTGTGCACCACAGTCCAAGGTGTTAAACGACATGGTAAAAGATGGTGCTCGCCACTGTGTTTTGAAATGAAAATAAAACAGAACACTTTGACGTATTTTTTAAGCTAACTGTCTCGAGCTTTCACTGCGCAACACTGTTAAAGTAAATACGATATCGACAATATTTGCTTTAGCGCTCCCCATGATAAATTACTACCAATCATATAGATTTGATAAAAATATATTGGTTTGAAGGAAAACAAGTATTATGGCCAAGGAGAAAGTGAAAGCGGTTGGGCGCGTCTTTGGAACACCCTGCCTCCAACATGCGCTTTATGCCTTCCGCCGTGCTTTGACGCGCGCGCTCTCAAATTGTACGAGACGCCGTGGCGTTATCGAAGGTAGAACTCGTGCGACGTTCGCGCTAAAGGCGGGACAACTAAAGCTCAATCCTACATTTTACACCCTGTTTGGGGCTATAACTGTTCGTCATTCACAATGCCGCGCTATGTATAAAGCGTTGCATTTTATTACAATAGATGGCATTCGCGTTCCGGTGAGGTCGGCCGGACAATTGTACGAATCAGTTAAATGTCCACTGCAACGTAACTTGCGGTAACGCTCAGTACGAAGAAAGCAAAACTCATAGAGGGGACGGAGAGAGACATTTGCAAGCTTTCAATCCACATTTAATGAAAGCTTGTACATTTGTGTCTCTGTCCCCTGTTTGTGGTTTGCTTTCCTCATATTGAGTAATAATCGAACACGGTCGTCAAACTCTCCAATCGTAACAAATGTGCTAAACTTTGCTGCATTCTGGGGCGCGCCGCCTGGACAGGTTTTGCCATGATACTCTAAAAAAAAACGAGGGACCTGGAAACCGAGAGATATATCGTAAAAGTAGTGCTATGACGACAATATTCGTGGACTACGGGAGCAGTCGATTAGAGTAGAGAGCAGGCCAAATTAACGCAATAATAGTAACCATAAATGTACACTTTCTGAATTACGTCACCGTATTTATGTTTCAAAACGACGCCGACATTACCAACATCTCCAACTAAATCGACCGACAGGAACTTGTTTTTTTCCTTCTCTTTTTCAAGAAACGCCCTCCGTCGTAACCTTTTTCCTTATTCACGCTACTGTATTTGAAAGTATAGGGTGGTTCAAGTCACCAGGCCCAATCTAAAATGGACCGTAAAAATCGACGCCTGCACGTAGCCATCTATACTTTTCGTCAAAGGTGTATTTCACAGGTCGGTTCTTTCTTGTAAAATTACAAAGCGTAGTTCTTTTTTAGTAAAAAATAGGGCCAAGAAATTTGCCACGGTCTACTGCGGGCGGCGACCCAGACGACCAAGTCCAGTAGTGGGTTTGTTTGGCGTTCGTATTGATAGATGGCGGCGGGAGCAGCGTCTGAAGGTGCAGCCGACCAACGAAAGAAAGCAGACGACAGGCAGACGAAATCCGCTGGCAGCAAAAGCGGCGCCGTTATGCAGACGCGTTTTTTTACTATAAGTTTTGCTTTTATTGTTCGCAGTTATTTTTTAACCCCAAGTACATTCCAACAAGATTATGCTCATTTTAATAAACCACGGTGGTCGCGAGCCGTTGCGATAAAAATGTAGCGCCATCTATTAATACGAACGCCAAACACACCCTGCTACTGGATCCCTGTCGTCTACGTCGGTGCCCGCCGTAGACACTGGCAAGTTTCTTGGCCTTATTTTTTACAGAAAGAGAGCTACGCTTTGTAATTTTACAAGAAAAATCCGACCTTTGAAATACATCTTTGACAAAAAAAATAAGATTGCTACGTGCATGCGTTGATTTTTACGGTTCATTTTAGGTCGAGCCTGGTGACTTGGACCACCCTATAGAATGAGCTGCAACGTATGCTATAGGGTTTGTTGGCCTATGAGAGAGTCGGAAGTAGTTACGTGACTGCGCCCTACGAATCTAGGGGCCTAACCATATAGTCACGTGGCATACTCCCAGCTTAATATTGGATTGAACGCAAGGTAGGGCCTGTAATTATTCACTTAGGGAGGAAGAAAATGCTGAATCGTTCCCCTTGCTCGACCGCGGAGCATTGTTTGTATTATTTTGCTTGTCTGATCAGAAGGTACGTCATGGACGTGGAAACGGCTAATAGGAGCGGGAGGGGTGTAGAAGCAAGTTTCTAGTATGCTTTCTTTCAACAACCTTTGGCTCGCAACGGAAATGCTGCGGATATCCTTATTCATGCGTTTGTGGGCTATACATGCAGTCACGTATTTCAGAAATAACTGATGGTGTCCTTAATCATTGTCTTCACGAGGACTCGCTTGATGTTGGGACAAATGATTGCTGCAATTCGAGACAAGATCGTCAGGACATCATGTTTCTAGAGAAACGTGTCATCTTCAGTAGCGTTTAGGACGTCGACAACTAATATGCCAGAAAGTTCCAGCCGCGGCAACAAAACTAATACAAACATATCAAGGAAGACCTTGTGTCTGTGTGTGTGCGTGCGTGGGTGTGCGTGCGTGTGTGTACGTGTACGTGTATACGCTTTAGAAGACAACGCACGTTCGGATGTTTGTGAATCAGGCTTTTGGTCTGAGATTTTCAATTCCATGCTAAAATTACATGCAATCTGCTTCGCTATTTTGTTTGTTTCTTGGCTACATTTGTTTTTGCAAAAGCGCAAAATGCCGCGTTACAAGTGGTTTTTTTGAATGTGTAATGAAACCTATTCCTTCAATAAAATGAAATATTGAAGTGGTTCAGATATATTTGAGTTTAGTTTTCAGTCGTTTTCCGTAGATCCTTGGCAGGCGTTCGTGTAACATTCACACCCTTTTCAATAAATGCCTTTTATTCCAATTTTACACCACTTCCGAGGTGTGATCCGAAGAATTACACAATAATTAAACCACGTGAGAAATTCATTTGAGGGAGTTAGAACATTCAATCATTCTTTAAGGGTGATGAAACGTTACGCCTTATATTTAGGGAGCCAAACATAACAAGTTATTTAAGGTTGGTTTAACTCTAGAACCTTTTCAGTGCTGATCGAAATTGCACTATTATTCCAGGGTGATTTGTTACACGAATGAAGATGGCAGCTATGGGGCAGGCCAAACGCACCATTAATGGTGTTAAAACGTGCAGCGTGTAAATCAATCTTTTGGCTCTCTTGGCGGCTTCAGTGAAGTTTCCACGTCAATTTTCGTCTTTTAGAGCGCAGCTCTTAGGCGCCCTTTTCCGGCTTGAGCAGCGTCGGCGTCGCCGTCGGCGTAACCGCGCGGTGCATGATAGGTAAATTTCCCCGCAAAATTTAGCGGAAAATTTTCCTCGCTAAATTTAGCGGAAACATTTCCCCCGCTAAATCTAGCGGAAAATTTTTCCCGCTAAATTTAGCGGAAAAATTTTCCCCGTTAAATTTAGCGCAAAATTTTCTCCGCCCCCCCCCCCTCTCCTCGAGGTCACGTGACCCCCCCCCCCCGACGTCACGTGACCCCCCCCCCCGTGCCTTCCCCTCCTCCTCAAGAGCTGCGCTCTAATTCGGCGTTACAGGGAGTTGTAAACGGCTTTCATTTTTTATCTGAGCCTTCTCTTGATTTTTGTTCTGCCGGCGTTATCTTGGCTCTTAACTGCTTTTTGGCTTTGGCCGTTTCTTTCGCAGGTGTGCTGTCCGGGTCCGTATGTCATCCTACCCTTCCTGAAAAGGCACGAGCAAAGCTGAACGTCCAAAGTTTATACGTACGTAAGCTCTCCTGAAGCGGCCTCTTTACTACGACATAATTTCCAGTTTCATTGGGTTTCTAACCCCAACCTGTCATTTTTGTGGCATTTCAGATAATGTACGGCGCCACCGAGACCAGTCCTATATTTAGCAGCACTAATCCCGATGAACCAAAGGATCGCTGGATTCGGACGATTGGGACACCGCTGGATCACGTCGAGGTTCGTACTCTGGTCGCTGATCACTTTCAGCAAGCCATGAACATCCGTTCTGCTGTTCACTTTCATTCGAATCTTTTATATGGGATATTAAAGACTTCACAGAAAGTCGAGCGGTAGTATGCCTAATAGAGGAGACACAATAAACACATCTACCGACGTGTTCGAACAACACCCGAGTGATATGGCTGCAATCTGCAGGGAGCAGCGGAAGAGTTTTCCCAGCAATTGAAATTAGGGGGTGTCTAAATCTTTAGGGGAGGGTGGGGAGATTAGGGAGGGGGGGGGACATTTAGAATAGAGGAGTTGTTGCGAATTAAGGGGGTGCCTTAAGAAAAACAAGGAGGGGGTGTACACTACCTCAGGGGGTGTGTAGGGAAATCTCTGGAGCAGCGTAACGCCTGTGTGATGATAATTTTTTAAACGTGTGTCTAGAGCTTAAGTAGCATCTCTGCAAGTGATTACAGACTCTAAATATACCAAAATTTTACTAGTAACTATAATTACTCGAGCAAGATATCTTGAAGAAGAATAAAGCTCGTAAACTTACCTGCTCAGGTTGAGAAACCAAGAGAAAACTGGACGGGAAAAAACAAGCGCACTTGTTTCTTTTAAAGGAAGTGTTTCCATTGTCGCGTTCTTTCTAAATTCTTACCATATGGTTTACCCGTCATCTTGACAAGCTTGAGTTCTTTTACAAAGGACACATTGAGAAAGTGAGGGCAGAACGCGTTGAAAGCCCTTGTACCAAACACTCTCTTTAATTGAGACGGACGAAAAACTAAGGGGGAAATACGCTCGAAGTGCGCAACTAGCAGCCGAACATGAATAACGAACTAAAACGCAGCTGGGTCCTTCCACGCTAAACCGCACGACGAGGTGGCTCGACCTCCTCCGATCTTCACCGAAAACATCCCAGTGGTAGTCAGTTGCCCCATAAGTAATCGGCCAAAATATTTCTTCTAAATATTTGTTTGTTTTGTGGCGGCCATTTTTTCAACTTTGAGAAAAGTGCCTTTACTATAGGACATTTCAACATTTGTGTAATTAAGTCAAAATACGACAAAATATATTATTATATCGGACGAAGACTTACAATATAATGCTTCTTATGTACTTTTATTATCATAATAAAATAAAATAGTTTTAAATAGTTTTAGGCCCAAGAAAGCTAACACACATCATGCCATATTCATAGACTTTTTAAATCAACTTAAATCCTAGACAGATTTGAAACTTTTTTTCTGAACAACAGCTTTTATTTTTATTTGTTAAAAAATTACTGCATCTTAGAAACTATTACTTTTTATTTTCAAAATATCTGAATTACGTCTGTTTTCGTAAATTCGCAATTTTTGAAGCAATAAAAAGAATGTTAGCCCTAAGTCTCGAACAAAACATATGTATCAAAATATAGCTCCAAGCTTCTATAATGAAATATCAAAAATTTAGAAAGGTACTTTTTTTTTAAATTTATGAAATATTTTTTTCTTTCGGACAATAACACGTAATCTGGCGTGACGCTTTTAAGCAGGCTAGTTGCTTGGTAGAACAAAAAACGCGCGAACGCATTTCAATTGGTGAAGACGATAGAACTACGGATCGTAGCCAGCACCCTTTACAAGTTATTTTATTGATCGTTAGAACACGAACAGTGATGCGTTACAATAATAAAACATTTACTGTTCATTTTCAATGGGCGCTCGGTAAAGCAGACGGAGGATCCGATGGGAGCGCCAGCTGGTATGCCGCAATCACATTAATGAATGAAAGGAAACCGAAACTAAACTTGTGAAAATTTCTTAGAATGACATAATATGTTTTAACAGTCCCAAGGCTAATAGAATATAAAAAGGGTTCCCAGGCTTTATTTAAATTGATGCACGCCACGAGTAACAAAGAGTTGCAGGCGGGGGAATTTGTCGACATGATGGTGCTTGTAGACGGTGAAGAAGAGGAAGAACAAGACAATACAGTGCGCAACTTCTTGACAACACAAGTTGCGCACTGTGTTGTCCTGTTCTTCCTCTTTGTCCCTATTTACAAGCGCTATCATATCGACAATTATTTATTATCAACTCGCCCAACAATCAGCACGGACGATTTGTTCTGGTAAAGTGCGAGCTAAAGTTTTAGCAGCCATCTGGAGCCTTTGAAGGTCCGCTAAAAATTGAGGCCTCTTTATAGCGGTCTTGTCATTAGGAAAAAAGGAATTCTCGATGTTTGCACTTTTCCCATCTCGTGACCGTCTGCCACGAAAAACTTATTTATTCCTCAAATAGCCCAAAAGGCTCCGCTCTCTCGCAAGGTTTTCTAGCTCGTCTTTTGTTCTTTTTCTTTTTATAATTGGCTTGCTATGAATCGTACAAAGAAGTGACTCACTTGCTGAAGATCCCGCGAATATTTGTGACACGGTCTCCTTACCCGTAGGGTGGTGTCGAGGAATCGGCGAGGGAATTGAGTTTATTCAAAAAAAAAATATCAACTTCTTCCGACAAAAAGTTTCGAAGATGTAAGACAACTAAAATAATTTTTATGTGGTCAATAAAGCTTGTTTTTCTAGTTTCATATGACAGGGTCTGTTATTTGAATGTATTAAAATGTCAAAGTATGTAAGGGCTTACTTTATGTCGACTAGTTTATAAATGAAAGAAAAAAAAGAAAAGGTTCCAGTATTAGGTTGCGAGGCACTTAGGCTATGAGTGACGCGCAAGACTCCTAAGGGAAGAGAACACAGGGTTCGCACCCTCGGTTTTGCGCTCAGGAGGCCTAATTCTTTACCTGACTTTGTTTTTGCATGTACGGCTCAGATTGCGAATGGCAGGCGTTCAGTCTCTTCATCACTGTAAACCTTTAGTAATAACGTTGAAGTGTGTGGGTCGCTCAATATTCACCGCCACTCGATCGGTCTCCGTCCACTCTCTCGAGAAGTCACACGATCAGGCCAAATTGGTTAAGCGTTTTACTTTAGGTCTCAGGCTGGCCCGGGCATCCCCGATGTTCCGTAGTCGAATCGTCCGCGGTGGGGTTTTTGAGGCAGGCCCCGGCTCTGCCGCTCTGGTCTTTTCGTATCGCTCGGCAGCACCGCTGTCGTCCGACGCCTTTGTTCTTCTGCCGCGCACCACCTTCTCGCGCCTTGTGCACCGCCTCTGTTGGTCTGGTGTATCTTTTTGAGAGTTCGTTTTCCTTTTTTCCACAATTGTCATACACTTTCTATGTTGTAGGTTACTTCTCGTTTCTTTCTAGCACATGCCACGATCTTCAGTTACTCGGGACTTATATTTTGTTGACTAAATACTTTAGTTTGTTTCTCGCTGATAACGTCACCCCTGCTTTCACTTCTGCTAGGGAGATCGGGATGAAAGCATGGAATCCCCTTGTTCCGGGAAGGCTTTTCGCATGTTGCTAGCGGCTTGCGAGGTTCTCTCGTTCAGCGTTGATGTTGTCCTTAGATACCCAGATGGGTTTTACACTGCAAAGGCTTCCCACTGCCCATTCGTACAACTCTCGGGGCGTGCAAATCTGGTCATCGAAGGGGCGTTGGAGGCTTACTTTGGCAGCCAGTCTCTTCAAGGCTCCTCCTACCCCATCGCATGGACGCTTTCCATGTGATGTGGCAAAGAAATGTCCACACTGCCTCAAGGCCAAAATCTTCATGGTGGAAGCAAAGATTGATGAAATGTTTCTTACTCTTGTACTGTGCAGCTGCACCATCTGTGAAGTAATGAAATTTCGTTAGTTCTTTCTGAGTGCATGGGAGGAGCTCAATCACCTTCCTTTGAAACAAATGCACGGCTGCATTATCGTGTGTTAAGTCATCAGAAATTATTGTGAAGGTTTGGTGCTGAATTTATTTTTCGCCTTGCGCCCGGTAATATACAACGACGGGGTGAATGGTCGCTTGCGTTTCACTCCAGTAGAAGGACTGGGGACAGTCTTGCACAAGAAAGTTGTAATTTTCAGCAAAATCCATTAGAAAGATCGCTTTATTTTCGAGTAAATTCTCTTTCAACTTCCGTAAAAACTGGACTGTTCTTAGGCAACGAAGTGATGCGGCTTTAGAGACAACAGCTGACTGACGAGGTGGTCCACAAACTCTTCAGATGGACGCTCCACCGTTTCAAGTGTAGCGCGGTTTCCGGAGATCCACCTTTTGAATTTTATGGTGCCGGCGGCTTGCAGTCTACGAAGGTTGTCCTAATGAAGTTCTAAGTCCTTCCAGACCTTGACAGGAAAGGCATCCGCCAAACATGCAGTCTTCGTTTTCTATACTGCATACAGCAGAACGTAGAAGTTGACGTTGTAGTTGACGTTTACTCCTGCAGCGTGTAGCACTAGCTTTATGTTCTGGTGATAGGAGCAGACGCCAACTGTGTGCGTGCTGGGTGCTCCTGCTAACACACACCACCCTGGTCGCAATGAGGCAAAACGGGAAACTCCGCACTGTGCGTCTGGGCATTGCTTTTCCATTGAAGAAAAGCCTTCTTCGGATTAATTAGCATTAACCGTTTTTGTTTTCCGCAAATGACGTCTTTTTTTTCCTGGCATGCAGTAGCCTACTGTGTCGTCCTCATAAAACTTTCTAATGGAGATCTTGATGCTCTCTAGAAGACGCGGTACGTTTTTGGCGTCCGGTTCAGAAAGTACTCCGCCATTCTTTCGGAGCTTTCTAGCTTCGCGAACCATCCATTTTGTTGCACCAAAAAAATCGGCCACTTGCAACATACTCCATGACGCCGGTGCTAACGTCAAAATAGACATTATTTTAGCCCATGAGGTTTCATTCCAGGATTTTTGTTTCAACTCGCAGAGAAGACCTAGGTAGTCGTCCGCAAGGGTCTCAGCGCAAGGTGTTCTTGGGACGCGAATGTTTAAGCTTCTGTGCAGCTTTGCAGAAAAAGTGTTTTGCATGCTTTTTAGCTTTTTCTTAGCGTAGACTCGCCGTTGTTTGTAGGACCTCTTAAGGGCAACTTTGGCTTCCCCTACGGCAGTCAACGAAGCATTCAAAGGATTCAAAGTTCGCATAGGGCTCAGGTGACGTTCCATCAGGAGAAAAGTTCCTCTCGTGTTCACTCAACTGACCTGGTGACAGTTATGCTCTTGCAGCCTGAATGTTCTTGATTTCGTCGTGCACATGTATGTTGCATTTTACGCATAGGTAGTTTCCAACTATTAGCTTCAAATAGTTAACTGCGGATGCAACTTTTGAGGTGATCACCTTCGTTCCAGAACAAAAGTTCTTGCGTAAACGAAACGGATACTCACACCTCTTGGACCGTGGCATCTTGTTAAAATCAGGATCAGTTTTCTTTCACTTTACAGTGCTTCTGAATGCTGCGTGTTTAATTGCTCGCATTTCACTTTACAGTGCTTCTGAAAGACGCGTGTTTCCTCGCTCGTGTTTGTATCATACGTTCAAAAACTAATTTCGTCTGCTAAAAGTTTAGCTCGCCCTTTCGTAAACAAATTCCTCAGCCTGCAAGACTTTGTTACTCGTGGCGTGCATCACTTTAGATAAAGCCTGGGAACATTTTTCTTTACATTCTATTAGCTTTGGGACTTTGAAGATTAATTATTTCATCCTAAGAAATTCTCACAAGTTCAGTTTCTGTTTCCTGTCACTCATTAATGTGATTGCGGCATACCAGCTTACGCACCCATCGGATACTCCGTCTGCTTTACCGAGCGCCCATTGAAAATGAACAGAAAAGGTTCGATTATTGTAACGCATCACTGTTTGTGTTCTAACGATCAATAAAATAACTTGTAAACGGTGCTGGCTACGATCCGTAGTTTTATCGCCTTCACCAATTGAAATGCGTTCGCGCGTTTTTTTGTTTTACCATGCAACTAGCCTGCTCAAAAGCGTTACGCCAGATTACGTCTTATTGGCGGAAAGAAAAAATATTTCTTAAATTTAAAAAAAAGTACCTTTTAAATTTTTGATATTTCATTGTAGAAGCTTGGAGCAATATTTTGATATATATGTTTTGTTCGAGACTGAGGGTTAACATTATTTTAATTGCTCCAAAAATTGCCAATTTACGAACACTGACGTAATTCATATATTTTTAAAATAAAAAGTAATAGTTTTTCGGATGTAGTAATTTTTTAACAAATACAAATATAAGCTGTTGTTCAGAAAAAAAAGTTTCAAATCAGTGTCTAGGATTTAAGTCGATTTAATAATTCTATGAATATGGCATGATGTGTGTTAGCGTTCATGGGCCAAAAACTATTTAAAACTATTTCATTTTATAATGATAATAAAAGTACATAAGAAGCATTATATTGCAAGTCTTCTTCCAATATCATTATAATTTTGTTGTATTTCTACTCAATTCCACAAATGTTGAAATGCCCTATAGTAAAGACACTTTTCTCAAAGTTTAAAAAATGGCCGCCAAAAAACAAACAAATATTTAGAAGAAATATTTTGTCCGATTACTTATGGGGCAACCGACTACCAGTGTGATTTTGTCGGTGAAGATCGGAGGAGGTCGAGCAACCTCGTCGTGCGGTTCGGCGTGGAATGACCCAGCTGCCATCATGAAGGCACTTCCAAACCGACCGGCACTCAGCGGCCCTTCAGAGATCTAACATAGAAGAGGTCACGTTAAGTTACGAACGCAACTCAGGTGTTTGTTGTGGTCGTGTGGATGGTCGAGCGTGTTGGTGTTTCAATTACGGTAACAAACGAGTGAATTGGAAGACAAACAGACGAGAGGC
This sequence comes from Ixodes persulcatus, assembly GCA_013358835.2. Lineage (NCBI taxonomy): Eukaryota > Metazoa > Arthropoda > Arachnida > Ixodida > Ixodidae > Ixodes > Ixodes persulcatus. Next base: position 866,920 of record JABSTQ010009168.1, read on the forward strand.
ATTCCATGACCCTCTTTTGTTATCGCAATATGCTGTGTTCGCCTTCGTTTTCCCCGTCTCGGGGCATTGTCTTAAATTAAAGGAGCACCCTGTACCTTCAAAATTGTAAATTAAAATTAGAAACGTCTAGAAGGAGACATAAGAAACGCCTGATAGTTTCCTCGATACCGACTCTAAGGCCCCTTCCACTGCCCCTTTCTGCCTCATTTAATATATAATAATGAGTTAGCTTTAGGTTTAATGCTAAAGCAAAGGGAAAAAACCGCGATGGAAGTTTGACTAGCCCTTAGAACCATTCAATGGCTTCGCAGCAAATAAAAATATGGATGCACGGTAGCAATATTAGATACGCGCACTATTATTTCAAACAATAAATCAGGAAAGCACGGGAGGAATGCACATTATGTTACAGACAGCACTAGCTCATATGAAACATACACAACGAGTTCAAATGAGTTGTTGAAGTATCGTCTATGGGGAAAAAAACGAACGCAAGGCCTTGGTGGAGATAGCACTTAAGTTATTTTTCTACAAGAAAGTTTAACAGTTCAGGCATTATACATTCCAGCATTTGAATACCATGTACAGTGCAACAGGGTACGACATGCCAAACCTCCATCTGTCAAGTTAAGTACACGGGTTGATTGGATGAGTATACGATTGTAATACGTTCACTTCAGATATTGAATTCCATTTGTGACAGCATTTCATAATCAGACTCTACCAGTTTATAAATAACGGACTCCACATTGCGGAAAACGTGTTTCGAGGATTTGAGGATAAAATAATGCGCGCATTCGGTTACAGATTAGATTCACGCGTTTGAGCGAGATTGGGAGAACAAGTTAAGCCTCAATAGGCCCACATCAGTCTTTGGGAAGACCAATCTGGGTGTTTTCTGTTTTCTCGACTTATATGCGAAAACATTGTCTTACTTTACCTTAAGATGTTAATTACGGACTATTTTACGAACCTGTTTTAAAAGGCGGAGAGAAAAAAAAGAAAAGAAAAAAAGACGACAAAGCAATTTTCAGATTTTGTATTCACTATAAGAAGAAACCGAAGACAAAATACGAAGAGTTGTGAGTTCAGCGCTGTGTGTATCTTTTTGTGTCTGTAATTGAGTGAATACCTGCTTTTGTGACACGTTCATGTACTGTGAAGTACTAAAACATGGAGACCCAACTAGCCCAAGCTGCGGTGTTAACCAATCAGGGTCACTGCAGCACAATAAAACCAGCAGGATTTAGCTTCTATAGCCGAGTGCGAGGGAGCGCATCTGCTCGTAAGAAGATGTGTCCGCGCATTTGAGTACCAGAACCCCAAACACCACTTATTTCGGAAAACGTTTCAGCCTGACTGTATCATGTATTGACGTCTCAAACCTCCGCTGACAGAACCACCTTAACCGCAGACAAAAGGTGGGGTCTAAGTGTAAAATTGACGTCGCCAGCACTTTGCTAACTTCAAGCATGACGTGCCATTCATAGAAGACTTGAAAAGAAAAAATAAAAATAAAATGGGACAAGAGGACAATGCGACAAAGAGAGGCGGCCGTACTTGGGGTTATTAATTTGGTTTCTCGGTGGAATTTGGATATCTGATATTCGATATTTATTCTTGCTCAGAATCGCCACGGTGCTGCAGAAAAGCAAGTCGCCCATGCCACAAAGGCCTGCACCACCGCGTTTTATTATGATGCAATGGTATTTCACAGTGCTGAGAAGACCGGGCAGCGGTCTTCTCGAAAACGGGACTTGAAGTCTCCCAGCTTGCGGTCGGACTTGTAACCCAGCAGCGGGAGAGAAGACATGGTGTGTGTCACTGGTCCGGTTGGCTTACAAAAGGGCTGTTTTTTTGTTTTGTTTTTTCTCGCGGCTCGTTTGCTGTTTTGTTTTAGGTTGCGTGACTCCAAGTTTACAATAGACTAACCTTTGCCTCGAAATCTGAAGGTCCTAAGTTCCGTAGATTCTTCTCGGGACATATTATAAGGTTGAAAAAAGTATCTGAGGCACAGAGTACAGCATAGTGAGAAATCTAATTTAGTTAGAGTCGCAAATACTTTAGCGTATTTGCAAAATGCCAAAATACTACCAAACGTATTTAAACACTGTACCTTGAGTACAATATTTAAGAATGGCACAAGTCTGTGTCAAAGACAGGAGAGGAAGGCCGGATGTTGATAGCCGCTAATCTCGCAACAGGTCGGCGCCCGGGTCGGGTTGTTTTATCTCTCCTACAGCATGAGGCGCGCGTACAGCTCGAGACCGTACGCTACTGTTACTTTGTTGGCACTTTTCACCACTGTAGCTCATGAACGAGACTGCACTCAGCAGGCCTCCATATATCTACCGCCAAGGAGACGCGTCAAGGTTCTCGTAAACGTGATAATTCGGTGCAAAGTACCGTGCCCGTCTCCCGTCGACTGGAGGGCGGCTGCGACAGCTGGACCTTGTGGAGGGTGCTTTTCGAGCTGCCGGCGGATAGTAAAACTCCTCCACCGTGGGCTTTCGCCCCTTCCCCGAAAGACGTGTCATGTTAGGCAGCACCGGAAACAACTGAGGCAGGTCTGGTTTCCTTTGTCTCCTTTGGTCCTGTATCAAGAAAAATGTTAAAGGTCCTCACTTTCTACATCTGACTCGCGTACTTGCTGCGGGTAGTGATATCGCTTCTCGCTAGGCCATTCTTTTTCTGTGAGCTTGTGCCTGAAGCGTTTCCGAGATTCGTATGCTTGAGCATCAAGGACTCTGAGGCCGGCATAGTCCGCCGATACGTAAGATTATCTGCGACTTTAGAACTTTACTAAGTGTTCAGACGAGGAGAAGCTTGGTTTAAGGACAGTGCTTCTTGGTGGGGGAGGTGGGTACTGAAGTTCATCAAAAAGGTCTGCCTGAATCGTTGAAGCGGCCAGTGCCATCTTATCTAGTTTCCTGAATCTACGCACTTGAAATGTGGCTGGAAGAGCGGGTGTGTCTGACGGATGGACAGTGCCACTTTTTCCGCATCGAGGGCCTCCATGTCCGCGAGGTCAAACAAACTCGGAAGGCTATTAGGAATTGCATGAGGGCCTCCTGAGGGTGTATTTGGGGGGCACGAAGCTTGTCCTTCATACGGATTTTGTTATCCGGTTGCAGGAAGTCCTCTTTAAATACCGCATCAATATCCGCCGTGCTCGAAAATTATCATCTTTTTTAAGAGCGCTGCGATATCATGCATTGCGACCGTCAAAAGACAAGCGAGTAAAGTGTCATCGCCAATTCCCGACTGAGCTTAGAAGTCTCGGAATTCAGAGATAAACGTCGCAAGGTACGTCCATAAGGGAGGGGGGGGGGCGGTTCCCATTAGGAACGGGGATAGAACTCGTCATCTCCCGTTCTAACTGGAGAAGCATGGTCATGACCAGTTTTAGTTCTGCTAACGATAGTATGCCAGGACAACAAACGCCTGCTAAGTGTCGGGTTCCCTTTTTCTGGCTGTAAGCTTCTCGGCGAATTCGCCCACTGACAAATGACGTAGTCCCGCGCACTTTTCTCGGTGTCTTTCGCAGACGACGTGCTGTATTGTGGGGGACTCCGGAGGTCAAAAGCCTAGGCTGGGTGACAATGCTTCGTCTGTGCCCGTCGCCTCGAGGCGCGTGTCTTGTTGATAATGGCCGCAGGATTTGTCCCCGCTGCCTGTCCTTAAAAACATGAAAATAACTAAGTAAAAGGCAGAAACAAAGTCAGTTCGCAACTATCCTCCTAGACTACAGCATGATACCAAAAGGCGACAGTGTAGGATATCTCTTGATCCGACCTGCCTCGATGAATGATACAGCGCTTTGGTTCTGCGAAACGTAGTAATTTATTGGCTGTTATCGCTGCGCGCTGCGACTCGAAAAGCCCGTGGCGCATAACCCGCGCGGTCATTTAGAAGCGACGGTGAGGCACTCGATTAGCCAATTTTGCTTGCCCCCCTCGCAGTCGAAATGATTACAGACGATTAAGCATGCGTTAGATCTGGTCTATAACGTTTTGGATCAACATGTTGCAAACAAAGTAAACTTCGACTTACCGAAATAAAATTGTAATTGAAAGTTACTATATTAGTTTAAAGTACGGTAAAGTAAATAGAGTAGTCATTTAAAGAAAGAGCTTCCAGGAGAATAACCCACTTTTCTGTCCACAGGCCACCACCTGCCGTTCGATGCGCACCGTTTCATTAGACTATGATTTTACGAACTGTTTGAGCTATTTTTAATTTGTAAATTCAACTGAATGGCAACGTGTTTAGCAATTGGAAAAGAGGTCTACTAGGGTTAATGTTTCTTGAAAATGTTATAAATCGTATCGCCCGTTTCTGCAAGCCAGTTACCGGATCAAAGAATGAAGCGTAAGTATTACCCCATAATTCAATACAATAAACCAGCTGACTGTGGACGAATGCAAAATAGAGTGTGCGCAAAATAAATAAATCAAAACATTCGCGTGCTTTTAATAATGTATAACAACCATATGCAATTTTTGAACACATTTGCTTAATTTGGCTTTTCCAGTGCATATCAGAATCAAACAGAACGCCAAAATATTTAGAACAAGTAACATGTTGTAATTCCGTATTATCTAATTTTATAACTATCTCGTCGTAATTAATCGCCTTTTTCTTGGAATGAAAAACTGTATACTTAGGTTTCTTTAGGTTGATTGTAAGTTGATTGCTCGTGAACCATGACAGTACCCAAGTCAATTCCGCATTGATTTTATCCTGCAATTCGCCAAACGTATCCCCAAAAAATCAGTGCCGTATCGTCGTCGTACATTAATGTTTCTGAGTATTTTAAAATCGACGGAAAATCATTTACATAAAGAGAAAAAAGAATGGGCCCAAGAACTGAGCCCTGCGGTACACCAGTTAACACCGTTTCGGGGGTAGAGATAAAATTACTTATTACGACGCACTGTTTACGGTTAGAGAAATAGCTATTAAACAACTGCGGCGTTTTTCCCCGAAAGCCGTACTGATAGAGTTTATAAAGCAAAATACTATGATTAGCTGTGTCAAATGCTTTTTTTTATATATAAATATACAACAACCGCAATTTTACTTTAGTTACGACAATAACAGCTGAGGACGTGGATCTATTTGGTCTAAATCCGTGCTGATTGTGGCAAACTATTAGTGTTTAGTTATAAAGTAATTTATACGTTTGCATAATATTTTTTCAAAAAGTGTGTTAATTTTACTTAAAACTGAAATTTGTCTATAGCTGGGCGGTGCCGAAGAATCTCCATCTTTAAAAATAGGTACTACTTTAGTTATCTTCAACTCGTTAGGACATATTCCACTCTCTAACGTGTGATTAAACAGATGTAAAAGATGAATACCTAAAATATCAATATTAAATTTTAATAGTTAAATCGGAATTGTATCTAGTCCTGCGGCTTTACCTATTTTAAGATTCCCAACTACTGATATTATTTAATTAACTTCAATTTCTTGCATTACAAAGCAGGGTTGGGCAGAAATACTCAAAAAAGTATTTGGAAATACAAATACTGGAATACATTAAAATAGTAGCTAAAATACTGATACCAAAATACATCTGTAAAAATGTATCGCGATACGTATCGGAAATACATTTTAAATAGACGCAAAAAGTATTTGGAAATACAGATACAGGAATACATTCCAGGGAGGGCAGAAATACAAATACAGAAATACTGATACTGCAATACATTTTCAAATTTGTTTGAGACGAAAACTGAGATGAAGTTTGAAGTGGAAGTTTTTGATCCCGAAAGTACTTTCCCGTGGTTTGCCTTGAAAATAGTTGTTTCGGACGACGAGAAGTCTTCAATGGACTCAAGAAAACGTTTCATCAAGGACTGACCGCGGCCCCTTCCCTGACATCTTGTCTTTCTTACGAGGGATTCGAAAATACTTCGACCTCTAAATAAATTATACGTCACCCTAAATCCCATGAATACGTCACCACGCCCCTGTTCAATAAGGACGCCCTTGTCAACATTGATCACATGAGGTCACGGTGGAATGAACTGGTATTTTTCATCTGTAGTTGTGGCCTTGAACATTAAACTTTACCACGCTGCTGTATGAAAGGACAATACATACTTTCGTTGTGAGTTACCTGGTTGAAGATCGTGCAGGCAGTGTCATTTGGAATTTTTGAGAATAGTGGACCACCTGAAGCATCCTGGAACACATGTCTTATCTTCTATTACGATTGAAAAAAACGATATGGTGGCATCTCTGCTGTGAAGGTTACTCCTGCCGACCCTCCGCCACCGGCGCATGGATTGCGGTCCTCAAGTTTCGCATCATCCAAACAGAGACCTCGTGAATTGCGACCTGATATTGCCGGCACAGGTGCGAGCTCTCCGAGAAACAGCGAGTTCGAGGCGAGTCGCAGGTGTACGAAGTCTGAGTCGGCACAGCGAGGCCACGTCTGACCTCCTTCCTGGGTGTCGGATCACCAGAGCAGCGGGTCATGTTTACGTCGGCTGATGACGTACCCTTAAGCCGTGCAGTATTACGGGCGCAGCCACTGACGCATTCGAATAAGTGTTGAACTTCACAGCGTGAGTCATCCTACTATTTTAAGTCAACCACCGCCAGGTTCGTGCTGCAACGGACTGTTACTCAGCTTTGCCGGCTGTGTCCGCTAAGGCAAGATAGACGATTAGCAGCGGGCATTGGATGCCAGCAAACAATGACTCAAGAAATCCCTGCCTAAGGACCTGCGGTAGAAGATGCTCGGACTCCACTCCTGGCACGCCACCTGATTCGAGTTCCCGACTACGCAACACTTCTCAAAAGAGAGAAGAGGACGCATAGAAAAATATTTTGAAGAATCGGAAGGAAATTTGGTGAGCATAGTAACAATGCCCCAGCATCTCCTTAACCCTAGTGCCGTCAAAAGTTTTAAAACAAAATGCGTTCGGAATTGTTTTGTTTTTTTTCGGGGGGGGGGGGGGGAAGTATTTCTCAAAAAATGTAACGAAATACATTTCATTCTGATTGTATCGCGATACAAAGAAACGTTCAAAATGTATTTCAATACAGGAATACAGATACTGGTGAAAAAAAATGTATCGCGATACAGAAATACAGATACAAAATGTATTTCTGAAATACTATCGCGATACATTTGTATCGCGATACTGCCTAACCCTGTTACAAAGCTATTTGTAATTGGTGTCAATGACTGCTGGGGGATCAGGTACGTACGGCAACTGAGCTGCTAGGAGAGGCCCTATATTAGTAAAATAATCATTAAAAGTGTCTACCGTGTTCTGTTCGATTAGATCAGGTAATACATGTTTATTTGAACGAAGACCAATAGCATCATTGACTGTGTCCCAAATTATTTTGATGTTTCCATCCGCTTGCCTAATTTTAGTAGAGTAATATTCTTTCTTTCTTTTTCTCGACATCGAAACTGATTTGATCCTGAAATGTTTAAATTGGGTTAAAACGTCATTATTATTTTCATGTTGCGTTCGTTTATGATACCATTTACCTTTTTCTTTTAGTACCCCTAAAGTTTCGCTTGTCGTCCAAGGACAAACCGGTATATTGTATTTATTAGACGTCTTTTTTTACAGCACTGAACGTTATCGCGTTTTTGAGACAACTAAGGAAGTTGTAGTATTAGATGTGAACGTTTTGATTATAAGTGAAGTATATATCTAGTCGTTCTAATACCCTGCGAAGCTGCGCAAAATCTATTTTGGTGCACTGTTCAGGACGACAAGATTTTCGTTTATGACTGATCTCTTTTTGTAAAACAAGAAAAATGGTCAGCTATTAAGCTTGGGTAAACACCAGCATAGGCATCCGTATCAGTATTGCAAAGAGCATGATCGATTAACGTACTGGAGGTGCTAGTAATGCGAGTAGGTTCAGTAATGAAGTTGCGTAGTTGAAAGATTCTAAAAGCAGCTATAGCTATTATGCGTATAACTAGCCAGATCACTGTTAAAGTCTCCAACAACTACAATGCGATCATTCTGTCCATTAGACAATGCCGTAAGTACTGCCTGGAATTTTACAAGAAACGAGCTTACTAACGACCTTGAAGGTCGATACACTACACCAACTATTACGCCACAGTCAAGCTTTATAAAAAAGTGCTTCAATGACATCATCACTAATAGTGGCAAGCGATAGAACCTGGAAAACAATATTTTCTTTTACAAAAAACGCGACGCCTCCACCTCTCGAATACGCATCACGTGGAAGAAATGATAAATTGTAGCCATGCATAAGAATAGTTTCATTGTTTTTTAACCAAGTTTCACTAACAGCGATTACATCAAAACCAGGCACATGCTGGTTAACATGCCCAACTAAAGAGTTAAAGTTTTTTTTTCGTAAACTCCGTACATTGCAATGGAAAATTGAGAGCTGATCTTCGTTCTGTATCAGTTGTTCAACATGTTGAAGAGTGAAAGACACGATAAACGTAGTAACACAACTCTTTGCGTCACGTTCAGAACAGTCACACAAACCTGATCAAATCCCCCTCACACGTGATCTGCAAGACAGGCGAGTTCTCGGTCTTCCGCATAAGGAATTTGCCCTGTGGCACCCAAACATATTTCCAGTTTTTCTCTCGCTTTGCCTGGCGAGCTTTGTTTAGTAATACCTTGTTTTCGACACAAAGATGTTCATTTATATAAAGTGGATCATTAGCAAGAAATTCAAGGTGGGTGGTGTTTAACCTTGTGTTCTTAGCCGCTGATAACTGCAATGCATTCTATGAAATACAAATGTTTATAAGAAAAGCGTCTACATGGCGTTTCACCGTGGCAATAGAGAGAAAGCTTGGGTGGTGTGAGTGTGTGTGGCGGGGGGGGGGGAGGGGGGGGCTAACAGCTCTTTATTAAAGAGCAAAGTAGTTCCGGACATCCTTGGTCTCGGTGTCAGTTTTATTTTTGGCGGGACAGACACGGATTTGGTACAGTTCATCTCTTCGTACGAAGGCATATATGCGCGTTTTTCGCTACGTTTTCCTCGTTTGAACAGACAAAACAATGCTTTGACTGAGCAATTCGGACCAGCTTGCGAGGTAAATTACACCGTACCCGATCTCGTCAAATGCTATTTGTCTTTCGACCGACGCAGATTGGCGGCGTCGATTCATGATATGACATGGATTTCATCAGCACTGCAGTTTTGAGGGTGTTTAAACATAAAGTCTTAAGCCGTTGAAAAATCTTAGAGCTTAACGCGTTATACCGAAACAGGAGCACGCTCATGCTATGGCACGAAGTCAAATCTCATTTGGATCGCTTTCACTTACCGCTGACCCTAGTGGAGCCGGTGGAGCACGTCAGCTCGGAACGCGTATAGCGAAAGCTCGTGGTGCTCGGTCCAGAGATCCTTGGCTCAATCCAGACTCCTGCTCGGGTACGCCAGTGAGCTCGCCAAACAACCGGTATATGGAAACAAAGGAGAGGCTTGGTTCCCTGCGTCTCACTTGTGTGGACATGTTTCACACGAGCTCCTTGGTTCGTTTTGACAACTTTTGGTTACCAAACGTCGCGTGAATCCTACGTGGAGAAAAAAAAAGGGTGAGCTCTCGGAAGGTGCCGACAATACACCACACACGAGAAACAGTCTATCTTGGTTCGGCGGGGAACTAGAAAAACTTTGGTCATTTTAAACTTATCACCCAAGTAAGCGAACAAACATCTGACAAATTTTGAATATTCTGACTCATAAATACTAATAATGTAAAATCAAAGCTAGAAAGAACAGCTTTATTATTTTTAGTTGGTTAAGTTTCACCCAGTAAATTATTTCGGTTAACCTACAATTAGCTGTTCGCTAAAACGGCATTCTTCGGTTTTGTTGCTTAGGCTTCATTGCAACATAAAGTTGTCCCCGAGCATAGTAAAGTTGGCAGTAGGAAAGCCATGACATAAATGACGTCTTGAACCGCTGCAGGTGAAGGTTGTGGACCCCGAAGGCAAGATTGTTCCAGTGAACACGAGGGGGAGCTTTGCACGCGAGGCCCCCACGTCTTCAAGGGCTACCTCAACGATGATGCTAAGACAAAGAAAGCCATACGAGACGGCTGGTACCACACTGGGTAAGGAAGGCAGTCACGTCGGTGCTGTGCCCGAAGCCATGATGAAATTTTTCAAATGAGATAAAGACAATTATGTGTATTTCTTATGCATTAGCTATCAGGCACGCTAAAAAAGAAGACGCATGTCGAGAAATCGACGCAGATGTACTGAACAGAGAACATATCTTCCTTCTTGAAAGAAAAATGCATCAATGTAGTGTCTGCTGGTAAATCTTCAAAGTTTAGCATCATCAACCTTTGTTGTCTTTAGATTAAGATTTTAGCGACAAAAGAAAAAAAAGAGAGGAAACCGTAGTAACTTTGCTCGAAAACAAACTAGCATTACGTGACAGCTTTATCTGGAAAAGTTGCCACTCAACTTTAAATATTTAATGCCAACTGTGCTAAACGATACGCCGCTTGTTCGTTCTCGAAAGATAGGTTACGAATATTTCTACTTAAAGTCTATCAGAATGACTTCGGTCATTCTTTGTTCATAGAACAAAAAGGCATACTCCACTCATTTCTGAAAAAAAGTAAGTTACGAATATATGTACTTGTAATCTAGCAGAATGGAATTCCTAAAATGCAACCCAGATTTCACCTGATACTGAAATTAAAATCAAATAGCAGGCGAGCTAGTGAAAAATCATAATTAAGAAACAAAAGTCTAAGACAAAGAAACAAAATGGGAAATACGCACCACCGTCTCAAAACCAGCGCAGCATACAACTGACATTTACTACCAAAACAGACTCCTCCTTGTCAACCTCAATCCAACATATACGCATTCAGCGTCAGGGACACTCACTACACTATGGGAACATCGAGTCCACAATCTGAGTCTTCCTTCTTGTCGTCTTTTTTTCTTTTTCTTTCCTGTTGTATACCAAATTATAAAGTCCTCCCGGCGGCACTCTTAAACCACCGAGAACCCATGAGTATCGAACAAAGTTCTAAAAGCAGTTTTAAAATGTGAATTGCTCACAGAAGAAAAACATTCAGAAATTACCCGAGTCACAACCTATTTCAAATTAAACAGACACAAAACGCTTTAGTGCAAAGAAGACTTTTTTGTGGAAGTAAACGAAAGCTGCATGATGTGCTGGCTTTGAGAGGATGGTGCCTATGTCCCTTCGTGTGCCCTTGTCTCAAGGTTTTATTTCTTCGTTATGATTTCACGTGAGTCGCTGAAGCTGCATCGGTGAGGTGAAGCTGCGCGAGTCATCGCCTTTTGCAGTGATTTGGCGGCGCGCGAGGTGTGGAAGACGTCGAAGAGTTGTGGAGGGTAGGGAGCTTTCCCAGGAGCCGGTTCACATGAAGACACGTTTTGACGTAATCATCTTGTCAGTGGCTCTATATGTTGCGCATTATTATGTCACAAATCAGCAGATGTTAGACGCTGACATTGCAGTGAAATGTTGGCCAAGGAAAACGTAAAACCTGCAGTAAATGACTATTTTGTACTGCTATGCGTACTAGCGAGGAAACTTTATCATTGAGACATCACATTACTTCCGTTTGGTGCAGGCATGCTACATTTGAGAAACAAAACGTACACACTTGAAGTATCCGCATATCTCTGACGTGTCTCTTTACTACTTTGTGTTACCAGCGCCTCATACATAAGCTACATTATCTCTGTCGGTTTCTCTCCAAAAGAGGTCTGGGCCCGATGCTTCGCCTCACAACCTGTACAAACGGCTAGGTAGCAAAGCGAAGTGGTCGTTCTTATTATTTTTTTCAAGCATACTTACCTCTGCAATGAAAATATATTACATATGTGTGTTTTTCTTTAACATGCGGAACTTTTCTGGGCTTGGCTAACCTGATTCAAATGAGTTTCCGTGACACAAAATAACGAAACACCGAATCAAGCACGGCCGGGCCGCGCATATTGAGTGTGAGCGCAGAGAACGCTTGGCCGCTTGACCGTCTGCTTCGGCGGCACTTTGAGACTTTGGCGGTTAAGGCCGGTCCAAACCAGCCCACAAAACGCCTCCTAGTATGAAAAGAAAAACTGGGTAAAGGGAGTGACGTCGCGTGTTACGTCAACGGTAACGTTTTGATGGTCCCGCAATTCTGGCTAAAAATTCGACATATTCTTGTCAGCCGGACGAGGCCGGAGAACGTCGGATTTTCGTGGTAGTTAATCAGGGAAAGACGGTTGACCCTCCTCGCCCTCCCCGTAAACCTTGCGCTCGAGTTTGTGGAAAGGAGTGTGCGCTTGTCGGCTTTCCGGAACCCTATGACAGTACAAAGAGAGGCTTAAGAAGTATTTGCTTTTGCTGTATTCTCCTCCTCCTCGAAGCCACTCAATATAACGCAAAAGACGGCTTCTTGCTCTCCCCGCCCGCGGAAACCAATGTGCGCTTTTCCTTTTCCCACCAATCCGCCTCCCCTACCTCCCTTAAAGGGGCCCTGCAATCATATTTAAGCGTCTGCCTTTTTTGCGGTTTCCACGTCTCTTGGGGTTCGGGAAAGCCAGCGCGCACGGAGAGAGTAACTGAATATCAGTGCGTCATATTTTAACCGGACGACGCGGAAACCTCCTCCACCTGCGAGGGCGAACCGCGTTGCCGAAAGCGCGCGAAATGTGACGTCTTTGGTCCTGGGCTTACTACTGGTCAGAGACGCTAAAAGCTATTTTTTTTAGTCGAAATACAAAATATAAGTGTCGCGAACGGTTTCAATTGTGTATGAAACTAGTTTTTGTTCAGTATTTTAGATCAGAAAAGAAAGAAATGCAGTTTATAAAGTACGGAAACAAGAAATGACCCGTCGACATACCCGCCACCAAGTGGCGGAAAAAACGGCGCATACTAGAAAGGTCTAGTGGAATGAGGCCCCGACGAACGGCGAGCGTAGAAAAATTCCGGATGTACGCGGCGGCGCTGCGATCGTATACCGGCTCGAGGATCCGACTAGTTCCGAGCGTTCCGATGGCCTTCGGCACAAACTTGGTCGGCGATTTGGCCATTTGGCGGTATGGCAGCGCGAAGTGGCTCCCATTCTGAACTGATCTTTACCCCGTGTTTGCTGTCGTGTATGGCCAATGAAGTGTTATGCCGAATTAGTCTTTAATCGCGCAGCAAATGCAATGCGAGCCGCCCTGGTTGCCCGCTTCATACATCCTATCAACACAAGCTTTAGTGGCGCCCTCTCTAGCCGTCGACACGGAGTGCGGCAGCCGTGAACGCTCGATGAGCCCACTACCCCTCCTCTAGTTCACGGCCACTCAAGCCAGGACCTACGACGTCCTGAAGAAGGTTATTTTTTGCTTGTTTTTGTAATTTTAATTTGCTATAACTTTGAAAATAAAGCGAAATTTGAGAAAAGAAAAGTTTCATTAAGTTACTACGTTCAGTGCGCTCAGGTTCGGTGCAAATTAAAAACCAGTAAAAAAGTCATTGCAGGGCCCCTTTAAACGGTACGCGGGATGCCAGCATGTTTCAGACGATTCCGTACACATTCAATCTTTTCAGCCTTCGTAAGTTAAATATAAAAACGGCTTCCGTACTCCGCATTATTCCGGGCCACGTTTTGCGGCCTGCTGTTGACCGTCCTTTACCGTGAATCGGGCGCACAGAAATGTTGGCGCCGATTCGTTGTTGGCTGAATGATAGGAAATATAATAAAAGATATTCCTCTCGCTGAAAACCAGGAGTTCGTGTCAGGCTTTAGACTATTGGTCAAGGAGTTTTAAGTAACTTGCATTTAGTGGCAATGGGGCAGCATCATTGAGTCTCCTACGGAAAAGATGGTTGGCTACACTTCAGACTTGTGCTAAAGGCCTAGGTGGCTCCACCGCACGGCAGCCACGCATTTTATTTCTCCTCTCCCATCCTCTTGCCACATGCTCGTAGCCTACAGGCATTGTGTAACTAGATAGGAGGCGCTGGTGTTAACTATATTTGGATCAATTTCGGTCTTTTCAGTGTCCAAGAACTATTTTGCTCTACATGACTAGTATCCTCCGCTAGTTTTCGTATTGCGTTTTTATTTAATTTCTCACAGATGAAGTACAAAAAAAAGTTCGTGAGTAAAATTGTTTTATTATCAACCGCCGACCTTCCAGAACTGGCCTTAAGACGCAAGCTTTCTTGCTTATGCCTTTTTCATCGCATTTACTATGCACCTCTCTCAGTCAAGTCACCCTAACACATTCGCATTTCATTTCACCTCGTCTTAATCACTCATGTAAGATTGACCGTTTCACCTGCCGCACTTCTTTTTTGTATTTCGTTCTCTTATCAGCAGCCATTTAGGTATTGCATGACTTACGTTTTCTTGTATGTTTGCACTGTTGTGCATGTTTTGATTTTATTATTTTTTGTGTGTTTTATATATGATGTAGTTATTCCCCCCCCCCTTATGTAATGTCCTTTCGATAAGGACCTTTAAGGTATTTCAATAAGTAAATAAATAAATAAATTAACATCTTAGTGACACCTTCTTGCTCAATAATATATATTTTTTTCACTTTCAAATTTGTTTTTCCTCAAAGTGTTGGACTTTGGTTATGTTATGATGGACCTCCTTTTTAGAGACATTCTTCCTGTCAAATTCCTGTTATGTTCTGTGCCCTACTGCGTAACGTTTCTGCATTAGCATATCGCATATCCGCTCTTTATTTAGGTAAAACGTTTTCGTAAGAAGAGCCATGTTCGTGCGGCAAGGGCGGCAATACATCCTTCGAAAATTAAGCCACGTCAGTTAAAACTGGGTATGATCCATTATATCAGCCCAATAATAAAGCCTGCATAAATATTAATATATGTTTACAAGTCAAGTTCATATCATGTTCTGGAAATACAGGACTAGTATCCAAACTTGCTTGTCCATATGAATACCGTTCCTGCATTCATTCAGGCTTCTCTGCATCCACGCAGTTCTCATGTTCAAGGGATGGCATGCAACGTATCAATGTAACACTGTTTAAAGCGGTAATCTACAACCGATAGAAATAAAAAAGAGCCCATTAGCAAAAAAATGCAAAACACAAATATAAACAAGAGAGTATTAAACGTTGTCATATTGTTTTTCAATAAATGTATCAGGCCGGTACACGCTAAAGTTAAACTAAGTTTAAATTTAATTGTCTCTTAAGTCAAGAGGCAAACTCTGAAAAAAGAGCCACATATTTCTGGTAATAATCTCGCATACTGCAAGATATCAAGACAATCGGCCAGTGCCCCGTGTAGTCTTCAACATGCAGCGTCACCTGCAACAAGCACTTCGTTTTGCAAATCGTCTAAACTTATGATTTTTCGCTGAATTGGTTTTGAAGTTTTAAGCAGTTGTTACGCTTTTACACAAACCCGTCTGCTCCACGGACGTCTAACCCCTGGTTAGCACTGTTGGTAGAGCGCTCCACCTGTAATGGAGAGGTCCCGGGTTCGATGCCCGGACCAGGCGGATTTTTTCGTTCGCGCACCAGTCACTTAGCTCGGTTTGGAGATTTGTGTTTGTCCCTTGTCCCTTTTGTTCCCCTTCTCCAGAGATTACTTTCGTCAAATATTTATTTACCTTGAAAGGAAAGCCTGGGAAACCATAATTTTACCCGGCAGTGCTTTGGTTTTGAAAGGTCTTGGTACTTGTTTGCCGATTACAACTGTTGCTTCATTGTTTACCACGTAGATAGGTTAGTTTTTTGTTACCCTATTTATGTCGAAATTCTCAATAGCGCATGCAACAAGGAAATCGAATTTGAGGTATCCGCAGAAAAAATGCAAAATAAAATTTCTTAATGTTCTTCCCGTATGCTTGTATGACAACCGACCTGCCGGTACAGCCCACCGTCGCACTGTTATAGGCCACCGGTACGCGATAGTGCTCACATGTATAAAAACGCCGGTAGCGGTATAAAAAATTTTGACGCTTGCCTATATGATTGGCCTGCGGTAACACCATGTGCTGCATGTATCACTCTACCGGCGAACAGTTAACCCGTCTCGGAGGCTGGTATCTGATACCTGGTGACCCGGTTTCTGGTTTCCGCTACCCTTGTATCCGGGTTACAATTTGCCGGTTTTCGGTACCCTTGTAGCGGAAACCGGTAAAAATATAGGGGTCGCCACAACGACAAAGCCGATGGCCACTATGCACCTGTGTATGCCGGCATTTAGTCGTACAGGAGTTTTCAGTGGTACTTTTTTCGTTCCTCGATAGAGCCATGGATTCGAGTTGTCTTCCGAGCGCATAGCCCCAGAACCTGACAATGCGGCAACTGGCAATTACTAGTATCTTGAAAGAATACAAAACTCACAAAAAAAGCAGTGTTCGAGTGCGCGAATAGGACACGCCTATTGTCTTGAATACGGCGGAGACTTCATGCTAACCGATCGACAGACTTTCAACGTTGGACACAGAGCCCTTACCATCGCTTCCTTAAGCACTCCATCCAGGGAAGGGTGCCTTCTTTCTAGCTGTCACCTTATGCCGCAAAAAAAAAAAGAACTGACTTAATAAAAAAGTGCAGATGATATCCAATCTGAAAACAACAATTTTTATCGAGGGAGGCGTTTTCCTTTAAGTAAAATTAAAAGAAAAACATCCCCCATTGTACGTCTACGATGGAACGGCGACTGTCTCGACGTAACGATTCCCTGTTGTTTTTAAACACACACGCAAACACACACAGACGCACACACGCACACACATATATAGAGAAAGAAACGCGCCTAAGTCAAAATATGTCTGCCGATGAAAATAATGGGTTAAAATTATTTTCCACGGTAGGTTTTCTTTGTGACATAAGAGTCGTAACGCTTCACTCAAACAAAAATACTTTCGACAATTCAGTGCTTTTTTAAGGAAGAGCAAAATTGGATTACTACGTTCTTCATTTATGTCGCATCGATGAATTGTTTTCCTTAATCCCAATCTCTTCTGTAAATATATTGACATTTAAAAACTTTTAATTATAAAAAAAAAAAATATCTGGATTTTTGCGTTAATAGTTTCTTCCGTGTCTGATCAAACTATCCCAGAGACGAGGGGACAATGAGCGAGGACGGTCGGATCACATTTGTGGGCCGCATCAAGGAAATGATCAACTACAGGGGATTGAAAGTGCCGCCACTGGAAGTCGAGAATGTCCTCAACACGCACCCTGACGTGAAGGAGGCGCAGGTAAGTTTACCTTAAATACAATAGATTATGCGAGACTCGTATCCGTAGATGTATTACCTGCAAGCAACGGGTTGCTTTTCAACAGTGGGCCTCTGCATGTTTTAATTATATTAAAACCTGTAACATCTTCGCGTTACATTAAGGCCTCATGAGAGATAGTCATGTTTAATTGATTGTTGGATTCCCAAGAAACGTGCGCGTAATTTAATGAATACACTTACAGGCTCAGGTAACTTCGTCGGAGTCCAGTTCACGTTTCTAGTGATGATGTCGAGAAACTCCAGAAAGGCGGACTGCATGACGGACACGTGGCGGAACATTGTTCTGTATTGAATACTTTTTAAAATATTTCGATGATATGTGCATTTATTTACGGATAGTTTAAGTAAGCGGATGAGACCGGTAGATAAAGCATTGCACCATTCTCCTTCCAAACTAACTTCTCCAGCTCAACCCATCCTGTCTTTCTGGAAACTTCGCCTTACTTTTTTATCATGTAAAAATCTAGGCTACCGTCCGTATTCAGCCCAACAAATCACCAACTTTCTCGCTTAATATGATCGATATCAATCGGTTTGAAGGCATAGAGAACAATCAAGTCGGCACGAATTGTTCTTTTCCGGCACCGGAAATAAAACAGAAAGGACGAGACCGAAGACCGAGAGGAGCGAGAATGCCCGACAACGTCGTCAAGATCAGCTCCCACAAGATTTTCAACTGCCAGTGTCTTGATCCTCACAGGGGCAAAGCTCTAAGCAAGTTTACACTCTCGACTAGACCCACCACGCCAGAAGAATAGATTTATCCCAGGGGCACTTCAAAGCATCGGAAGGCAATTTAGGATTAAATTCTCAAGTTTGTAAGAAGAGCGCAGCGCCAACATTCATTTAAAGCCATCTCATTTAACCCCCCTTCTGGGCCTACATTATCTTTTTCTTTCCTCCTTAGTACCGTAGCGCGTCTTGAGTACGAGGCTGTACCGAAAAGGTTAATAAAGACGGGGTTACTATAATAACAAAAGAACTCGAAGAAGAACCAACGCAAAAATTTGACAAATGTACGTATATCCCTCCGACTTGCCCTGTGTATGTGCCTTATCAACTCCAATTTCTAACTTTACATTCTCACGTGCTGTATTATTGTGCCGAAAGGTAATAAAAAGATTCCGGCATATATCCAACAGCTTTCCAGTGTGAAATTGAGAAGCTAAACGCGTGTGCGCTTTGTTACAGCGCTTGATTCAGGGGATAATTCATGGCGATATTGCGGATAAAATCCAGAGAAAAAAACCCGTACGAAAAGCATAGTACAAAAACATATTGCTTACAAAATATAAAATATGCTTTGGCGGATGTTTCTTGTAAAAATAATAAACTCGAACACTCTACACAAGTAAAGATGGCACAACTAAGCGCATACACCAACTGGCACTGCATTTGTTTATACCTCTTTGCTGGCCAAAGTGTCGTGTTTAATATGATCACGATATTACATAATAAAGTATATTCGCTAAATTGGTTAATGTTGTTATGTTTACCGGTAGAACGAAGCAACGCTATATTTGTCAGTAAGAACACACAGAAGATGTGCCCCCTGCGCCTGACCTCGCCAGTTTTAAGCATTAACTCTTCACGATCCTATCGACGAGTGTGCGTCCCGCAAAGATCAGATCCTCTGTGTCTCGCGTAATCAGGTGGTGTTCTGGAAGCGCACACCGAACAGAACACTTGTGCAAACCCCTGACACAACACCTGCGTTGGCGATCGTCTCTCTGATGCCGACGCGTCATGGTGTAGACCAATCGATAAACCGCGGACACATGGGCAATGAAAACGGGCGCCTTGTGGCAGTTTCCATAGCAATTCGCGCGAACGCTGTGACGTGGCAGCATGCTATAGGTTCACGTTACAGCATTCGCGCAGGTTACCATGGAAACTGCAGTGCGGTGCCCGTTTTTCTTCATGTTGCCCCTTCTATAAGCACACTAGGCCTTGGACGGTGGTTTCGCACTGATTACGGTGTCGCGTTTGTCGATGGGATCTGATGGACAAAAAACGTCCCGGGTTGCACTGTAGCGGTGTTGTCAACAATTCATGTGCTACTGTCATCGGCTAGCCTTCCTGGTGGCCTGTCTCGTACTGGATTGGCCAGTGATCTTAGGCCTGCAGATGGAGAACAATACTTATGTATCGCCGCATCAATTTTCACCTGCTGTCCCTGTGACGTCTCGGAGCTCCACGCGTGGACATTCAAAGACATGTACCATTACCAATATTTGCTCTAGCAGTTTATGGTAACCTGGATGGTTTCCCTCAAATTCTCCTCCCGAAGACAACACAGTCGACTGCAGTGTTCCGTGAATTATCCGAATATTGCTTAGGATTATTCCCTTCCTGGTCACATCTCTTCACGCAAGAAATCGCAATGGGTAGTTTCCAGGCGAACACGACACATTTCCAGGGTTTTGTTTTCCGCTGAACATTAAAGTGGTATGCTGTCTGAGCACGAGCTATGAGCGCTTGCATTTCAGTTTTACTGTTTAACTTTTTCTCAGCACTTGCGATTTGTAGAGCGATGGTGCGCGGCGCTGGTGGCATGCTTAATGCTATTGTTTCTGAGAAATGTCCATGTTTTATGCAAAACTAAAGAAGTATCGTTATACTTTACTGACTTCTATGGTTCTCCCAGTTTTATTGGCCCTTTTTTGGATTAAACGGATTATATTTTTCATATTTGAACACAGGAAGAAGTATCTGGATGATAAACATTCTGCATGAAAATTGTCACCTCCGAGGACCTGTCCTGGAGTGATTTTGATAAGTTCTATTGGTTTGCCGTCTCAGATCCGGATTTCAATACTGATAGGTAAAACAGGGGCCTTTCTCCAAGCATTTTGGAAAACAATCTTGTACTAGGGGATTTTGCCTGCTATATTTTAAAGGCAGTAAGCAGTGTCGATACACCTTAAATAGCCACTCTTTCGTACTTTTTACTGGATACAGATAAAAACTTTTTTCCTGCTTTCTTAAAGTGGCTGAAGTTGAATTAAAATCGCTTTTCAATTTTTTCATATTCTCGGCAGGTGTTTGGAGTACCAGACGAAACTGTGGGGGAGAAGGTTTGCGCGTGGATCAAGCTGCAACCAGATAAATCCTTAATCCAAGAAGAGATCAAAGCCTTTTGTAAAGACAAGGTATGTGAAAAAACAGTGAGTGCGCAGGCGAGCTGGTGGATGTTGATCATGATGTAGAAAACCCGAGACTGTGGTAAAAGTAGGGAAACTTGGTCGAAGAAGAAAGACAGGGGAAACGAACGTCTCAAACTCAGCTACTGCGTTTATTTCCTCAATTTCTTATATACCCACAACCCAACCGACACCACCGACGTCACAAGGTCAACCTTTGTTATCTATACAATCCTACCCACAATGGTCTTCACCTCAACCGTAAACGGTGACCTCAAACCCAAAAGGAAAGCTTACGACCTTGAACAAAAAAGTAAACCCACCAAAACAAACACACAGACCTCCTCTCTTTCCAACCGGAGTCTGGAAAGGCAGTGCTTTATGTACTGCCTTTGTGTATGTGAGTATGTGTATGTGAGTAGTTCAGGATGTATAGCAGGTGCAATTCAACATAAGCAATTAAGACAAAACGAAATTAGTCACTATAAAGGCAAACGCCTCAGAGAGGCTACCTTTGATAACCTTGGAACGAGCGTTTAGATATTACGAATTATTAACAACATAAGATTCTAACAAATATCTCAATCTGGCATGGGCATTACAGCTTTTCAGACACCACTTAACAAAGTGTTAAGTCATCGAATACATGGTAGAGGGGACTTTAAAACAATATTGGCATCCAACGTTAGTAACAAAATTGGTGCAAGAGGACTGTTATGGGAGGCCAAAATTTTCATATAACCATGATACAGCTATAAACACGGTGTTTCTTCTTAATTGATGCAAAATATTTTAAGAAATATGTTACTGCTACGCAAATGCTTTCCTTGCTGTCTGTTTATTAGGCTCGGCAAACATTACACTTTATCTCTTAACTTGTCCTGAGCATTGGTAGAAGCCTGGGCGCGACCGTAAGGCTTCCGAAATAACATTCCATGCGTGAGTTTAGACACTCATAGAGCATTATGTAGAGCCACCATCTCGAGACCTTGCTTTCACCGGCACTAAAGGCTTGTCAGATAGAGGATAAAAGAAAGGTTGACCATGCATCGTGATCAAATTAATTATCATTATTCATTGATTCAGTGAAATGTGTCTCTAAAATTCTTTTACGCCTTTTTCAAAATACGGTTTTAAAAACAGCCAATATCATTGGATGAATCAATTTATAGAACATGCAAAATATTACCTATGGCTTAGAGATATTAATCGAGTTATTTGCGAATGGTTGTCGCTCGATTCGGACACTGGGTTTATAAAGAGCGCCAGAAGCTGGGCACTCTGTCATATGGCATAGACCAGGGTTTTGAGGCGATCCCTCGCATCTCCCGGTGATTGAGAAGGGTCCTACGCTTTATAGCTTATGCGCCACTATCAACATGGTACTATCTGCAACGTGGCAGGAGCACAGCGTAGCAAATCCATTGTAAACCGTGTTCTAATAAAACGAGAAAGGTATCAAATATAACAAACATATAAAAAAGTGGTTATGTTCTCATTTATTACTAGAGCATATACTAAAATTCTCAATTCGCTATTTTTGTTATATTATTTCATTTTAGCCTTTTAGTACGGGGGACTGCTCCGCAAGCACACCAAGTATGCTGCGTTCGATAAGATTAATTACCTAGACAACCCTTATCCGTGCTATCGCCACAAATCTCCCCATCGAACACCACGAAAATACCAAGATATGGCGACATGTCCATTACGAGGACACCCGTCTTTACTGTCCTGTCGCCTCTTGGCTCTGAACACCTAACGCAAGGGTTTCAGGGCAGCTCTGTTGAAGCATATCTGGGCAACGATCGCCACTTCTGAGCACCCCATGCTATTCCTCTTGCATCGGCTGACAAGCCGAAACTGGCTTCTGTGCGTACTCGTGCGCGGCCATTTGAATTTGAATAAAAATAATCAAGTGTCCATGGTTCATGTGGCGAAACCCTACCGTGATAATTGTAGCGCTACTTTTTCATTCGTGCTTATCAGTGCTTGCTCCGCTCATATAGAGCTAGTTTACATTTTGGCGCAAGTACCCAAAATCAGAAGCTTTACACCAAATGTCTACACAACTATACGGAGTAGTAAATCAAAACAATAGATTACGGCTTTAACTCAAGGACGGTGAGTGCATTCCCCGTGGTCGTAATTCACAATACGCAAAAAGTTTAGAATGATTGAACCTTAATTGGCCTGTACCCGGGACACAGCTTTAGACGTGAATCATCCATACTTTCAGCGGCGAGGCAAGTTTAAGTTGCTGCACTAAGTTCAAGCCAGTTCTGCTAAAAATTCATTATTGTACCGATCGTTAAACCTCCACGACCGCCCGCTGCTGAGCAAATTCAACTTGCGAGTTTAAAAAACGGTAATAGCAAAACATGCTGCAACTAAAAATGATCAAAATATCAAGGTCGGAAGTAACGCTTTTTAATAATAAAGTATGCTCTCTATTTCGTTAGTACAGCGTATTGTCTACCGCAGTCGCGTAGGCTACAAAGACGAATGGAACACACGTAACTGCAATTCTGATTCGCGCTTGTGCAGCGAGAAGCCATTCTGTATCCTAATGCAATCTGAACTCATAAACATTGCCTCCATGACGATCCTTAAATTTGGTCGTAAACAAACGCGCTGCCCTCATCATAAACAGCCGAACGCTGACCCTAATAGCAGATATTTCTTGTGTAAATTTACGTTCGAAGTAATGTTTATAGAGCTAGTGGTGCTATTTGTTCGACATTCATTAATGCTCCCCCACTGAAAAAATTCAGTTTTGCCTGACACTACATTATGCGAATTCTTTGGAATATCAGAGTCAAGAGGTTCAAAACTACCGCAGGTTTTCCCCCACCACAAGCTCAAACATGACTAAACTTGGTAACCGCTTGAAGGCAGTGAAAACCTTCTCACACCCTCCGTGCGGCACACAAGAAGGAATACCAAGACCGTGAACAAAATTTATTGAAATCCTTTTTTTTTTGTGAAGTGTGCACGTAACCAAAATAAATTTCTTATTACAGCTGTCATGGTTCATGGTACCGGAATACGTGCTGTTCGTGGATTCCTTCCCGAGGACTCAGACTGGAAAAGTTCAGAAGCACAAGATGCGGGATGAAAGCATGCGGCTCTTCAAGCAGTGAACGCCAAAAAAAACATAAAATCAATAAAGAGTAATTTTTAAACAACATAAATGCAACTTCAATGTATGTTGCAATCAGGTTTAAGTCAAAGCTACAGGCAAGAAATATGTCAGCGACCACGATCACTCTTTTGTGAAATATGTGGAAACTGCAGAAAGTTAACAGAAAGTCTCCAAGGTGATTAGCCTAGCCAAAAAAAAAAACTATTGGGACTTTCACTGCTTTTTACTTTTGCTTGCAACCTTGACAATTTTGCTTGCAACCTTGCTTGCAACCTTACAATTTTGCTTGCACCCTTGACTCTATCCATGCATTTCATGGGATGTGTGGAATACAATACTAAGTCACGGACTACCAACTCCAGCAGATATTTTGTTTTATTTATTTTTAAACAGTGCATGCAGGGGAAAATCCTTTAAGTAGTGGGGCTATTGCAGGAGTGTGAGAAAGGATTGTACAAAACAAAAGACAAAATGGAACAAAAATAAATGTATAGAAAAATACAGTAATGAATGCAAAGATTACTCTACAATCATTATTTGCAGACAAAAATTCAAAAATCATAATAAATGGACACCACCGGACACCGATTTGCAGATTTTTATCGTACTGTGTCAAGACACGTCAAAAGAGGTCGCGTCTGGTGTAGACATAAAAGCACCGACTTTTGCAAGTTAATTTGCAATGTTCTTTTAGAATTTTTAAGGAACGAGTAGAGCTACCTTGGGGTGGCATTCTCGGTATGGTGCTGAAGTATGCTGCAACGAACGAAACTCACTTTTAGAGAACTAACTCACATTACACAAATGGTGAACAGCTGTTTTGCTGAGCACATCTTGACTGAGGCGAGGTACTTCTTTGGGGAAAAATTTGGTGGTGGCGGTGCCAATTTTCATTTCTTCTGTTCCAGCTTTTTTTTTTTAACTGGATGCAAGCTGCACTTCTTTTCAATGACCTCAGTGCGGCTAGGCGTCTAAGGTGTTTAAAGTTTCAGATAAACCATTATAATTACGTTTGGGGTTCGGCCTCAATTGCAAAATGCTCTAAAAGCTAGGAACATTCCGAACCTCACGAAGCCTTCACTTGATGCAAACCCAATGTGTGACATTTTATATTGAAGTATTTGTCGGGCTCTCGTAACGACTCTGCACAGACTGGGCATAGGGTAAGCGATACGCTGAATGCAGATGGTGCCCCAGTGTTTAAGTTATCAACAGCCACATGGCCTATATAACTCTCCGTAAAAGAAATACAACACAAACATTGAATGAAGAGAATAGTACTTAGAGCACTTTGGTTTGGGAAGAGCAAGCCAAACTATTTTTAAGAAAACTTTCCTTGGTGTAGTGCAGAACCTTTCTCACACAGGTTCCCCATAGCCTTCGTGTATCCTCTGTTTATAACATTCTAAGGCCTTTTGCATTTGCTCGGCAGCATATTTGGTTGCACGCGGCCCCATGCAAGGGACTGTACGTTAAATGGCTATTGTGGTTGCGATTGGCGCTTGTACATTAGTAAATATGAACGGGTTCAGTTAAGTATCCAGTGCTTGAAGATGATATCGAGGAGCACTCAGACAATCAAAGGCAGAGAGCCATGCAGATCGCGTCTCAAACTGGGATTGTTCCGTAGGGAGTAAAGACCGTTTGTGCCCTTATTAATCTTTAGCACTTCAGTATAGTCTGGGGACTTTTCCTAGACTTTAGGCACTGTGTTTTGCTTGGCAGAGCAAGGCATTTTCCAGATCACTGACCTGAGGTTTGTGGTAAAAACTGTTTAGTGGGGCTGGACAATGCAGAACGTGACATGAGGCATTAGAGCATCAAGCCACCACAAAGATGTGAAGGTTGCACCGAGGTCCATAAAAAAATTAAAAGTTCAAAAAGCGATATAAATTCGAGAACCTGGTGCTCTACTCAGCGATCCTGTACTAAGTGAATTGCTCCCAAATAGATACCTCTCTAAATGGGCACTTTTGGCTGAGACTTTACATCTTTCTTTAGCAATATATTTCTTGCCGACGTTAACCTCTTTGATTCTCGGGTACGAGTTTGTCATAAAAACTATACACTTTTATGCGAGCAATGTATGAGATTTAACGTACGCCAGATGAAACACAATGTGTAATGTGTTCGCCTTTTGGCCCTTTGCCTGTTTTTTATTTGAGGCAGCTACCGGTAATAATAAGTATTACATTAAGGGAGCAAAGGGGATCCCCCATCAAATTTGTCGCACGCTGGCATTAGAAGATTTCAGGTCTGCGCTTGAAGAGCTAGTTCCAAACACTGCAATTTCCAGGAAATTCTCATCACTTGTCTCTCACACGACACATAAATCTGTCCGTCTCTAGACGCAAGGGGTCCGACTGCTGCGTAAGGGGTTTTTCTACAAGAGGTTCAGTGGGGCTCTACTGAACACTCTAAGAGTGCCACCTCAAGCCGCCAAGTATTAGCGTACGCTGAAGAAAGTTACGGTTTAGACGACTGCCTCCCACGTTGGGAACAAGAATAGCAACAGCTTTGTACTCAGACTCGTAACGGTCTGATTGGTGTAACTCTAAAGATGAATCTGGGTTACAAGGCAAGCGTTCTTGCTTTCAAACCTCTAGAATGCATGCACACTCATTCTAGGTCCGGGGATTGTTGTAATAGTTTGCGGGTGACAGCAAAGTTTAATTTTAATGATTTCTAAAATCGTCGGTCCAATTTCTTAGATGTATTTCAGAGATTCTAGTCGCAATATTCCAGTGTCCAGAGTGCTTACGTTTCTGTCTTACCATTCATTTTTTTTTTGCATCAGTGTTACATTTAGCATACGTATTCGGTCAAGCATTCGCCTTGTATTGATCAAACTTAGAAACTCGGAGAGGCACTCAATTTGTTGCAATTGAGCTGGGCACCAGCTTTATTTCATTACGCAAGCACCGTAAGAAACAAGTAAAGAAATATTTTGGGGGGTTTACGTGTCAAATCTACTTAGCGTATCTAGGACGCCACAACGAAGGACTGAGGATTAGTTTAGACCTTCTGGGACCCTTCTGACGGGTACTGAAAATCTTCCGTAATCTGTGTCCTTATCGTAATACTCCCTTCTCCGGATCTTGAACGTGTCGGCCGGGATTCGAATCCGTCATCTGATGATCCGGACGCCAGCACTCCACCCCGGCGCCACAGACAAGGCTTACGCTAAAAAGTGTAACCACCTGTCGATCACCTCATCAACAGGTGGCCTGTGTGTAATGCAGGGATCAGAATGTCCATCGAGCATGCCGTATTTTATATAAATACAGCACAATTTGTGCTAAATAACGTCCGGACGGCGATGGTGGTAGCGCCCAGCGTCAACACGTTGCTTGTTTAGAATCTCGGTCCGGCCAGCTGGCGGACTTCTTCGGCACGTTGAGCAACCATCCCTACCGAAATATCCAGTATAACTTTTCACTACCCGGATTATGGAACCGGAAATTTGTTTCTGGAAACTCGAAATCCAGATTGCAGACAAAGGAATAATTTCTGAAAACCTAAATTCCAGATAGAGTCCAGATAGAATCCAGATAAATTTCCGGTTCCATAATCCGGATAGCTAGCGAAAAATTATACTAGATTTTTCGGTAGGGCACTCAGGCGTCATAGCTCCAATTGCCAGCTGGCTCGTAGGGCAGCATCGCTAGGTTTGTTTAGGTCCGTTTGGAGTTTTTTCGCACAGCAGTATCGGGAATATACTGCCCCAGAAACGTTGTGTAAAGGACGACTACATTATTTCTAGGCTGACTAAAACATCGAAGTGAACCCTACAATTAACTAGACATCTTACGCAGTGTTGATAATTTTCGCAAAATATTATTTTACTTAAAAAATCTGAACTTCTGAAAATGCAACAAAAAGCTACTGACCCAATAAAGAGGCAAAGTGAAATGATAAATGTTCCTGATAAAATATAGAACAATGCGTTAGACGGTGCGTTTCATAATGTGGAACAACTAACAAAATGTGAAGGATACTTAATGGTTCAGAACAAATGTCACAGGTAGGTCCACTATCCCTACGCGGGAAGTAGCTACGATTAGGGTGACTCCGAATAACACCCATGATTGTGTATCCATGGAAGTGGCCGAAATTACCTATCACTAGGGAGCTGAATTAACACCGTTCCCATGATTCCTGGAGTGCGGGCGGGGGCGCTTGGAGGATAAAGCAAATGGTCTATTCCGTCCGAATATACATGCTTTCGCGAACATACCTTTGGGCAACGAAGCCAGATCCGGTTGACTCCATTGTTCCACGGTGGCCCAAATCGAGACCGTTATCAATTGACATCCCGTTCAGTCTCGACATATACTCGGTGTTTTATGGTCGTTAAATGGGACCTTATTTCAACGTTGACAACGTTAAGACGTACGTTCGACATTTTATGTCGTTACATGGGACGTTATGATATCGTTAATATGACGTTCTCAATTGACATCCCGTTCAGTTTAGACTTATACTCGACGTTTTGTGGTCGATAAATGGGACATTGTTTTAATGTTGCTATAACGTTATCAATTAACTTCCCGTCCAATTCAGACGTGCACTCGACGTTTCAAGGTCGTTAAGTGGGACGTTATGTCAACGTAAAATCCACGCTTTTTTCTAGACATCAGTTTTTCCATATTACGTCGAAGGGACCTGACGTTCAGACTTTCGACGTTCTTTCGACATGTGCTTCCTGACGTCATCGACTTTCTTTCGACTTTTTCCAACGTATCTGTGCTGCCTGGGTCACACGAACATTAGCTAGTTTAAAAGGTTGTACAACTCGGCTATCAAGCAGCACGTAAAAGTTGGTACTGTCGGTTTAAAGTAAGTGCGCTTTACGTTGAACTGAAATTTCGGGGCATATTATATGTCACAAGGGGTGTAAGAATTTATCCATTTTTGTGTGCAGACGTTTTCTCATCTTTTGATAATGGGTCAATGTCAAAGTCTTGGTATCTTGTTTTGATTGGAATTATTATTACTGCCGGATACCACATTGGTTGGCAAGGCGTTTACCTTCTCAGCTGAGTGTTGAGCGTTTTTATTCGTGGTCCTTGAGTCCCGCTCTCAAATTTACCTGGTGCCAGCGGGGATACTGGTAAAGCACCCCCATGACTGGGGTCCAGGAACTTGCCGCTTGACCTTCGTAGACAACTATTTCGGCGTAGGGGCCTCAACAGCAAAAAGTATCGTTTTTCGAAGGTTTAGGTGCGGAAGGCTTCCGAGTCTTCCAAACGTCGTCTTCTTCCTCTTTTTCACTGCGGTGGTGATAATAGCCGAAAACTAACAATGGGTAGAGTTCAGCAAGCGTTTTACACTTTGCCGACCCCAGCGCGTGCCTATGATTACCTTTTGCGTCATAAGATAGACACCAAGCCACGTGGCCGTTTCTTCTGGCTCCGAGTTGAGGGCATGAACAATGCTCATATTTTTCTAAATATTTTGCCGACTGCCATTTCTTAAAAAGAAAAAGTAAGGCAAGTTTATTCGGCTGTTAACGTGTGAGTGAATCTGATTAGTATTTAGCGAAGTAAAAAAATCGTTTCATGGCCAGTACTAATTTGACTCTCGTACACTCGCACGCAACGTTACTGACCAATACACTGTTTCACAGGCGCTCTCAGGTGTGGTTGAGCCGAAGACGTTCGGCTGAAGGGCTTTTGGCCGGAGTTACACGTGCGCTCTCAACTATGAAAAAAGGGTATCGTCTTATACCCAATTCATACGGCAGCGTAACGGTACCTTGGGCACAGGTACCTGTAGAAAAGGGAGCTGGAAATCGTAATCAGACGGTGCATAAAGGCACCGTTCGCTAAGGGAGGAGCTCTGTTAAACGGAGCTTGCCAAGCTTCCTTTACAGCTACAGGGAGTATCCTCAGACGCACGAACTCAAAATAAAAATCACAGGTATAGAAATATATCTTCCATATAGCATTATAACAAAGTGGATATATATAAGTAGCAAAATTATGAAATGAGTGCGAACACAAATGTGATAGAATGATACATCAACGAGGAACACATACTTCAGCTAGCAGGTAGCAGCGGCTGCACGTGGGAAACAATGCCTGCTACGAACCCGAACGCCATGGACCACTGTGAGCTCTTTGTCGAGTGTGTCCGCTTCTGCTTTCATTGCTTGGTTCCGCTCCTCCATCTAGCTAAACTGGATCTGCCGCTGTTGAAGTGACCAAACTATACCCAGGAGCTCGTCGTCGTCCATCCCTTTCGATGGCGTGACTGGGGTAGCCGTGAGACTCCGACGTGGCTCGTTACTGTCGGGCACTATTTAGCTACTTCAGTGAGAACTTTGCGGAAAAATGGAGCTGCTGAACGGAAAAAGGTCGGGCACCTCGCAATGGAAACTCGTAAACGCAGATGATTTAGGGCCAGTGTGGACACGGCGGGTCGGGAGTTTTACAGCAATACACATTTAGGTGCGCACTTAGACTTGTAGAAACAATGAAGTGCCTAAAAAACAAACACAAATAAAATTTAGGTTTTAAATGTGATATTTCACACACAATAATACAAAAAAAAAACTGTACGTCAAAGGGATTTCGAGGAATTATTGTTTACCACGTGCTCCTCTCGCGGTTTAGCAGAAAAGCAATCTAAATCAAATCAAAGTGCTCCGTGTGTTTTTGGTGTGATTCAGAATTCCGCTGATTACAGGTACCTTCTGCTAAGGGGCCTAAGCTAAAGGCACCTTTACGGTGCCATGTGAATTGCTTATGACACCTTTTGTCCCATATAATGCACCGCAAAACTTCCGTCGGAAGTAGAGTGCACTGACGTCGAACAGATTGCCCCAATTATAATGAGCTAAATTACGCATCAAAGACAAAGAATATGAGGTTTTGTAGTTGTGTAAAATAACAATCAGTTTTTTTTTTGTGCGTAGTCAGTAACACGTACACTAGCTATTTTAATAAGTGGTACCGCTCGGTTATCAAGCCCCTCGTGAAAGTTGGTGCCGTCGGTTCGAAGTCTCTTCTTTCTACGTCGAACTGAAGTGTTTGGGTGTCTTATATGGGTCAAGCGTTATAAGAATATACCCCTTTTCTTCTGAGAGTGAACCGACCCTTGAGCCTAAGCATACCCCCTGTATACAATCTGCCTGTCTGACGTAAAAAAAATATAATGGGGCCACCGTCCTAGAGTTGGTACGCCGCCGCAGTTGCTTCAGGGTGGGTGGCGCCGTTTTTGTTGTAGCAGAAGATAGCCTAGATTGAAGTGAAGGTACTATCAAGCCACGCGGAACGTTTGCAATTTAATGGCGGACACCTCCTGCGGCGATCGGTCACGAGTGAGCATGCCCTGCGTTTTCGTGTGGACATGAGACAAGCAGGAGGGGAGGCAGATACGTTTGCATTCGATCGAAGCCATCGTCACCTTTTCGCAGCGGGTACTGCCAATGCAAACCATAACCTACGTGACTCCGATCGAGCGGTTCAAAACTCTCTCTCTTTCTCTCTCCTTCGCTTTATAGGGCAGGAATGAACAACGTGTCGCGCGCAATGACTCAGCGTTAGCCTCCTGAGAGCGTATATTACGGAGAGTTTTGAATTGTTGGATCGTGGCCACGTGGTTTGTGGGCCGCGTTTGCAATACGAGCGAACGGCGAGGTGCTGCCCAATGCGTTGATTGCCCGTAAACGACTCCGCCTTTCCGCTTGCTGTCCTCCTCGCCCCTTAAAAAATGCAGCGCGTGCGCACATGCGACCAATCTGCGCAGGAGGCGTCCGCCATTAAATTGCAAACGCTCCCCATGGTTTGAGATTGAACCACGCATCAACTAAAGCAAGTAGGTAGGTGAGCTGGTTAGGGATCGACATGGTAAAACTCGAGCTCCGCGTCTACCTGTCCTTTTTGTCCCCTCTCTCCAGGGTTATCATGTAGAGCCTCTCTTCGATCGGGCTTCTATAGCATCCCAGCGTAGACAGTGCCGTCTCGGGGAGCACATGGGCAAGACTAGGAGGAGTGATTCGGAGATGGGTAAGCACGACAGCCTCGGGGAGCATTTCCGACAGTCACAAAGTGTACAGGTCGCTCTTATTCCGCCAACCGAGTATACGTTTGCGGCGTCTGTTGCGTTGCCGACAGCCAGTGTTAGCGACACGCATACTGTTTCGGAACGCCGTGGGAGGTGTCATCAGAAATTCGTAGCACCAAGTATTTTTGGAGGCGGCATGTTTGAGGAGGATTACCCTCGATTTATTTGTATCCTTTTCCACATAGATGGCGATGAATATTTCCGTAACAAACGACTTGCTCCCAGCTGCATCCGGAGCTCGGGCGTTCCGGGTTGGTGTGAGCTCTTCACTGCCGATACATGCGAGCTATAGATAATAGAAAATGTCATCTAACCTTTTACATGTTCCGAATGATGCACTACAAATTTATTTTTTATGCGCAACATAAGCGAGAGTCCCAATGTTTACAAATCCACAGCCCAGCGTTCAAACTTCACAGTTCGGAGTGAGGGTGCTCGTGACTTTGGAAACCGGGCAAAACCAACAGCATGTCGAATAATGAACGCCTGCGGACGCCCCACTCATAAGTAAAGTAATTGTGTAGCGTTTATGTTTATGCAGTCGGAAGTTAGCACCAGCGGACGAATCGTCACCCGGATGTAGATTCGAAATTTATTCAGTGCAGCACAACGCTAGCGTGGAGACGTGCTCCACGCAGTATAGTGATACACGACCGCTCGCCGGTACGATGCTAATCCAGATCGAAACAGGCAGGGGGTGGAAATTGAGCCCAGTATCACCGAGTTCTGCAGCGCGAGCCTCGCTCTACGTGCACCGAGCTAATGTGAGCTAGCCCACTCGGTCACCGATCCCCCTGCCCACTCTTCCTTCATGGAAAGTTAGCCGAGTCCCATGGCGCCAACTCGGCCATTGAGTCCGAGCCCGATGCTGACAGCCGAATTCTTAAACGGTCCTCGACTTGAACTCGACTCAAACTCGACTCGAAACTCCACTCGAGGCCGGCTTTGCGCTTCATAAACCGACCTCCACGCGAAACGCTCCTCGACTCAAGGAACACTCGACTCTTTCCGCGAGACTCTCAAGGTAGCTCTGTCGCTTCCTCGAGCCGCTCCTCGACTTGAGTTTGGAGTGTCATGGCGGCCGACGAGTCGTTTGCGGAGTTCGTGCACTTCGTTTTAAGTGCAGAAGATATCCTCTACGACGACGCAGGCGACAGCGAATCCAGACGCTTGACGAAACGGTGTTTCGGAGAACACCTGAATCTGCTGGAGCACTTCATTTAGCGCGAATTTCTTGTGCGGTGCCGCTTCACGAAGGCGACAGTAGAGAGCACTCTGCTGTCTCTGCCGGGAGCGCGAGTACTCAAGGCCTGCCGCCCTCAACGATGCTGCTGCTCCTCGTTGCTTTGAGCTTTCATGGTGCCAGGACGTTCCAAGTTGTTACCGGAATGAAGTGAACATGCCGCAGCCAACAGTGTGCCGGGTTGCGGAGCGAGTTTCGCGGCTCCTCGCACGGACCTACTTCACCCGCTCGATGAAGTTCCCGGACGGCGCAGCGAACTTTAACGAGTTCGCGCGGGGCTGCTGCGAAACGAAGTTTCCAGGGGCGACTGGGTGCATTGATAAAAGGACCCGGCGGTCCCGATATTGTTGTGTTCTCGAAACAGAAATGGATACTTCTCCATCAACGTGCAGGTAAGTTCGCCCCTGTTGTTTGCGTTAGCAGTGCCAAACTTAATTGATCAAACTGCACGCTGAGATGCGATATCGTAGGTCTATCTCTGACGTAACGATATCAATCAAAAGTTTAAAATAAATCTGTATTCTGCGACAGTTTGCACGACCGAGCGTCCACTTACTCCCGTTCCTCTGAAGAACAAAAAATGTAATTAAACGGTTGCCGGCACTTGTGAGAGCACAGAAATACGTTAAAACAAAACAAATTCCCGATCGGGTTACCGATCACAATGATAGTAGCGGCCCGAGCGCTCCCTCCTTGCAAGAATGGTAATGACCAAAGCACTTTTCCAGTGAATGTGGGATGATACAATGTTGTGTTGCATCACAGATGAATCTTTTTTGATCGTCAGTTTTTCAAATATGCAGATTTAAAGTAAAACTATATTAGAATTTGAAATAATGAGCGAGAGTTTACTTTCTACATAAACATAAACTCATTCATTTGGTGGCATTCGCTAAGTTGTCTGTGAAATTAATAACTACAACTGTCCCATATGTAAACAGTTTTTGTGGCTGCATGTGTTTGTGTCGTGTCCACCAAACTGCGCGGCGAACACCCACTGCTCAATAACATTTGTTGTTCATCAAGGTTGGTTGTTTATTGGCTCTTGGCATTTGTTGATTGACTGAGACCACGGCTTACGAGTCCACAGACATATACAATAATGTAGGAAACATACCCCAATACCACACATTTGCGGATTGAGATCCTTCGGCAAGCAGCAGAGCTAGTGTACCCAAAATACAACTAGTACCAAAAGTCCATATCGTACAGCATATCACCCGAACCGGACTGAAGCCTGCAGCCATCTAAAAGAGACTTTCTGAAGCTTAATATGTACGAAGGGATATTATCCGTTCACAACAAAAAGCTGTGTGTGTGCATCTAAAGAGTGTTATCGTACACAGCATTTTCTCTCAAGAACAGTATTCTGAGCATTAATCGGACATACACTACTCCGCAAACTAGTCCCACATTTTCTATTCAAACACCAATTGTGCGGTATTGTTCTTCATTCTTGTTTATTTAGGTACCAAATAAATTATATGTATTGGTTCTTCATTCTTGTCTTACATAGGTACAAAGAGGCCCACTTCCGAACTAGGAACTCAGTGCAGCGGGTCGAGGCACTTTCCGCGCCTTGACATGTGGTTGAAGCACAAGCCTGAACGGTCACCTGTGATGATTACTGGTGGACTTTCACTGCAGAACTTGGCCCGCCTGCAGAAAGAGTCACTTCCCGCTCCACCAGTCCCACCCCCAACTGATGATGCTGAAGGCAGTCTCACCTACCATTGACTCCAGACACCGTGGACACATTCAACGGGGCATGGGTGCAGGCTCAACTCATTGAGTGGTGCTTCCAGTAGGCACTGAATGCAGAGCATGCCCTTTTTAGCTTAGGTCACTGAACAATCAAGTCACTGGTCATGGTAAAGCTCAAAATGCAATCGGGCCAGAAACAAATCAACCTTAACTATGGCCACACACTTTCTAGTTTGAACCGAAAAAAATCCGCCGGTTTGTCTGTTAGTTTTTTGCCACGGATTGTTGTAATGTCTTTTTTCTACTCGGGTTCCAGCTGGGCGACAGCGTTTGAAACTATGCTGGTGGTTGCTGTTTTGTGAATCTTCCCAGAAGAAGCAAGACCAACTTGCCTTCTTTGTTGTGGGAACATTTTGCTTGAGAACAATTCAATCTTTCTTGTCACGCAAAAAAGAGGGGTAGCAGGATACAAAGGAAGTGAAAAACTTCAAGGAATTACATTGAGATAACTCAAATATTTGTCATGTTAACTCGGGACTTTTTAGCGTCTCGTTCAGTGCTCATTCGTTTCAAATAAACTTGTACTTCACAATGTCTGAAATCATATCTTGCAGCTGTGACCCCATATGAAGAGCTCTCGGTTATAATTAATATTGTAATAGTGCAGCAATTCGTTGCGAGGACACTTTCGGTTGTTAGGCAGTCAAGGGTGTCCTACCTAACAGTATCTAAAAATACAAGCATGCAGGGCACATGCACTCGAACTGACGCCATCACACTATTACTGAGTGTGAACATGCATAAGTTGAGCACCGTACCTGGGTTTAGCTGGAACCGCCGTTAAATTACTGTATCAGTATGTGGTGAGTTGAAAACTTGGGCCCAATTGCTACGTCAGCACTGTAGTAGTGTGGCGTGAAAAGGCAGTGAAGTCAAATCCTGGGTTTTACGTGCCAAACCTACCACGGGCATCTGGCACGCCCAGCGGAGAACTGAGGATTAATTTTGATCACCTTGGGATCTTTGACGAGCAATCAAATGCTCGGTGACACGGCGCCATCTCCATAATAAAAAGGCAGTAAGCAAACCTCGTCAATGTGGTGCTGAATTTACTCTGGGATGCGGTGCAAGTCCATAGAGGATTGCGAGGCACAGACCCCTGAACAGGAAATGAGACATGTCTGAACTCAATGAAAACTATGGCAAACGTCTGTCACAACAGCATTTAATGAACGATGCAACACATGTACAACACAATAATAAAATATACATTACATAAACAACAGTGGAAAAGTATAGAAAACACCTGGCTATAGACATTAAAACATAGATTCCTATTTTTATTCAGGGGCATCGGTGGTCGATTTTTTTAGCACCTCACAGCTTGGAGCACGGGGAGTGAGAGCTTGAACAACTGAACATAGGAATCCCGAGTTCAATCCGTGTCCCTGCCCGTATCGATGTGGACGATTATTGTACCGGCATGCGGTTGGGTTTTACTACTGTGATGTAAGTTAAAGACACAAGGATAGCTGTGGTACGACACTGGCTAAATATCTCGTCTACAGTGGAGATAACAGATGCTCGCTGAGGCTGACTAACTTCCAGTGTCTAAACATACAAACAATGTAATTAGGAAGAAAGAAAAATACTTGGTTACTTCCTCCGCTTTGAGAAAATATATTTAAAGCTGACGTAACTGCCCATTTGCATAAAATGTTCACTACAAATAGCTATTCGAGAAACAAGTTAAAACATGCTAGGCGTTGCTGTACGAGATACGGTTAATACTTGCAACAACTTCAGGTCAGGGATAAAATGAAGCAAGTTACGGACTTTAAAAAAGAATTCTTATAAACACAAAAGAAAATGTAAAATATTGTAATTACTAAAAAGGAAGATGAAACAAATCGAATAAATCAGACTAATGTTGCGGCTGGGCCCCGAGAACAAGCAGTTGTTGCAGCTTGATTAGTTTGTCGAGCTGCAGCAGCTCAAGCTCGAACCAGCTTCCTACGCTGCTGCTGATGGAAAACCTGGGCCTGCCCCTGCTAATCTGCAACCTTACACTGACGTAGCTCCAACTGTTACAGGTGCAGCTCCTTCTTGCGCTGTTCCTCCTTGTTGAGGGCGGCCGCCCGGGCCTTTTCTCGGAAGCAAGCATCTGTTTAAAGGCATCGGTGCGGCCTCCAGTCGTCCTCACTCAGACGGCCACACGCGGCGGCTGAGGAGGTAGAGAAGTCTCGTACCTGGTTGATGACGCTGCAACCGCAACTTCCATGATGCTGCCCCAGTCCAGTGGCGGTGCGTCAGGCGAATCTGGGCAAGCGCAACAAATTGATGCCATGAGGGCAACAAAGAAGTTAAGGACACGACAGAACTGGTAGAAACTGTCACAACGACCCCACTACAGGAATGTTAAAAGCCAAATGTTGGTAAACATGAGTCGGCTCAAGGGTGCCTGTTCTGCACAACTCGTATGCTGTGGCTGGTTTACAGTCGCATCACTGCAGCAGTTTTGTCTTTGTACGCTCGACCACAAATATGTTTTTCCCAATTAAACGACAATGAACCTCGCCACAGTGAATTACACGAATAGTGTATACAGGATATACGAAACTGCCAAAACCAATGACCAAGGAGCGACTCTCGCTGGGGAAGGCTCCAGGCAGCACAGACACGCTAAAAAGACGTCGAAAGAGCGTCTATGACGTCAGGAACCACATGTCGAAAGAACGTCGAAAGTCTGAACGTCAGGTCCCTTCGACGTAATATGAAAAGGCTAGAACGTCGAGTGCACGTCTGAATTGGACGGGAAGTCAAGTGATAACGTTATATCAACATTAACACAATGTCCCATTTAACGACCATAAAACGTCGAGTATACGTCTAAACTGAACGGGATGTCAATTCAGAAAATCATATTAACGACATCATCACGTCCCATTTAACGACATAAAATGTCGAGCGCACGTCTGTGATAACGTTGTGTCAATGTTGAAATAACGTCCCATTTATCGACCATAAAACGTCTAGCATACGTCGAGACTGAACAGGATGTCATTTGATAACGGTCTCGACCTGGGTCACCATGGAACAATAGAGTCAACCGGACCTGGCTTCGTACCTCGAAGGTATGTTCACAAACGCATGTAAATTCGGGGGGAATAGATTATTTCCTAAATCCCCCAAGCGCCCGGCCCGCGCTCCAGGAGTCATGAGAACGGTGTTCCTTCAGCTCCCTAGTGATCGGTAATTTCGGCCACTTCCATGGTTACTCAGTTTTGGGTGTAAATCGGAGACACCTTGAACAAGCATCCCGTAGTACCCAAATACCTGTCATATCACTTTCAAGATTTCTCGTTTATGACAGCGTTTTTGATACCGTGCATGCTGTCCACCCTTCAACCTGGCTCAGCTGCAGAAATCTCTTACATTATTAGCATTCTCTTACAGCTTCAAAGTAGCTGATATTACGTTAGAAACGCTAAAAATGCTATAAACAGCCCCGCTGACTCCGAGCTAAATCCTGATTTTTGTTGTGAATTCCCGTTTTTGAAGCAATTCCTGCTAAAACAACAATCACGAGAATAATAATATTGTAAGAGATTTCT
Source organism: Ixodes persulcatus (assembly GCA_013358835.2). NCBI lineage: Eukaryota > Metazoa > Arthropoda > Arachnida > Ixodida > Ixodidae > Ixodes > Ixodes persulcatus. Next base: position 905,089 of record JABSTQ010009168.1, read on the forward strand.
GCAGCTCAGCCAGGTTGAAAGGTGGATTGTATGCACAGTATTAAAAATGCTGACATTGACGATAAATTTTAAAAGTGATACGACAGCACCTTGGGCTCTATTAAGGCGCTTGTTGAGGGTGATCAAGGTGTTCGCTCAGACACTGTTGGGACGTCTCGCGCTCAACGTTCAAAGAACCTCCCGAAACAAAACGTAGAACTGACGTCGAATAATGTCGATGATGTCAAGGGGTTGCTCAGGACATTGTTGGTACGTCTCGTTCTCCACGTTCAAAGAACTTCCCAGAGAAAACGTAGGACTGACATCTATTAATGCCAGTGACGTCAAGGTGTTGCTCAGAACTGTTAGGATGTCTCGCGCTCAACGTTCGAAGAACCTCCCGAAAAAAACGTAGAAATTACGTCGAATAATGTCGATGACGTCAAAGTGTTGCTCTGGACATTGTTGGGGCGTCTCGTGCTCGACGTTCAAAGAACTTCGAGGAGAAAACGTAGAACTGACGTCGATTAATGTCGAAGACGTCAAGGTGTTGTTCAGGACATTGTTATGACGTCTCGGGCTCGACGTTCAAAGAACTTCTCATACAAGACGGTGAACAGACGTCGATTATTGTTGAAGACTGTCGAGGTGAAGCTTATGACGTTGTCACTACGTCGCGTGTTTGACGTTGTCGGAACCTCTCATGTGGACGTGCCGACGCCGTCGATAAAAAGATTGTTAAGGACTTCGACGTCGCCCAACGTCTAGGACCTAATTTTGACGTCCTCTCGACGTTTTGTGCTGCCTGGGTTCCTTCCTTGTTCTGACCCTATACCCTCCGTGATACTGTCAGTAGCGGCAACACAGACTCCGAATGGTGATACTGTCAAAAAAGAGAGCGCTGTTATCTCGGACCTTGTTGGCCCTCGGGCAACGTGTGGCGCATTTGTCAATAAACACGTTATTTTCCAGACCCAAGGAATTTACTGTGTTTCTACGTGGTACCCCTAAAGGGGAAACCCACAAGTCGCATTCTTGAAAACACGGCTCATTGTCACATTTTTAGCGTTCCTACGAGACAGTATGCCGAAATCAAAATAATAATAAACAGAAGAGCATAGACATTTTTTTTATAAAGAACCTTTGGAAGCTGTGTGGTCTAGTAGCAACTATCCTTGATGTGTACGTAGAAAATGCAATCTAAAGCCTTCACGCGGCATCATGTCAGTCGTCATGCTCGTTCACCGTGTCTTCGGGAATGGCGGCCGGCAGCATTGAGAACACCGGTCAATCGCAGCCGCTTTGCCATGTGGGGCACTAGTGCACCCCCCCCCCCCCCCCCCCCAAGCTGGAGGGACGAGCCCACTGGTCAGCGTGTGCAACACCAGTGCCAACTCCTACAACGAGAGGCCGAAGAATATCCTGTGACAGCATCCGTGAGTTGAGATGTACAGAGCACAACTCAGAAAGAAAAACAAATGATACTGCAACTTATCCGGTACAATTTGTTTTCGACATTTAACTGCAAGTATGAAATGCGAAACAAGTGATGATGTCATACCTGTGCTGTTTCTTGATGTGTGGGGAAAATTCTGGAGTAGCTCAATGTGAACATCGACAGCATTCATAATGCGGAAACGCAATTTTTCAAATCAATAACGTATGCTACTATCGAAATTAAATTAATGCCGTCTTAATCATGCCGGTACAAAGCGCTGGTTAACCCCAGAAATAAATGACAATAGTTGCACACTAACACTGAGACCTGAACAAAGGCAGCGATGAACAACTCCAGCACGTCTCATGTTCACAAAATGGCATTTCTTAGGTGGTTACAATTAAGAAATGAGAGCTGGTAGTCACTTAAACGAGCACAAGATTTTTTTTTCTTCAAAAGCCTAGCACGTAAGGAGATGAAATGCTAGGTCATGTTGACATAATCTAAACTTCTACTTAACGCAACTTCTACGTGCACGATTTTCAGTTGGGTGTGTCGCATTTTATTGATACGCCAGGTTGCCTCTCTAATCTCCTCAAGAAAGGGGCCGGAGCCCAAGCTAGGGTGGTGTGGCGCAACCGGAATGTTCGCTGTGTAATTTTCGCTTGGATATAGCACAACACGCAAATGAAAGTTGTCTGATGTCTGCACAAGAAGCACCAAAGGTAGCGACAATTCACTGCCACTGCCCACCTGCGACCTCGACAGTAACGTGCTTGACTAGCTCCTGAGGACGCTGCTGGTTGCCACAGCAAAGTCCCCTGCAGAGTTATTTCGTACAGACGTCCTGTTATGTGATTTCGCGAACGCATTGCGTTATTGTGCCCGAATATGGAAATTGATTACACACATATTGCGTGGATGCCCCGCTTCTAATCGGAGTCTGTTTTCTTCCACTTGGATTTACCGTTGTCCCCACACTCGTGGGCGGACATGCAGCTGGCGGTTATACCGGTTATACTTCGTGCAGTCTCTTCTATGCGTGAACTTTAGCTTCTTTCGGGGAGTTGCTAGTAGTAGCACGAAGAAGCTCCCCTCCTTTGTGTAAAACACTCGCCTTTCTTGTCACCTTCGTTGAACGACATCGTTGTATGGCATGGCACTCTAGTAGGACTCTGAAGAATGAGGAACGGTAAAGAAGATGTTCGTTCTAGGCGGTGACTGCGACGCAGATAGGCGGTTAGACCAGTTGAGACGGCGAAGAACGGGCGAGACGGCGAGACGCGGAGACGACCGCCCGAGACAAAGAAGGCGATAGCGGCCGCCACCGCTGCGCGGCTGGAGAACGCTTGTAGCTCTTTGTCCGAAAACCGGCTTCCACGCAGAAAGCATGCGCGCTGCGAAGCAGAAATCTTTCAGATTCCCAATTCAATGGTAGTAAAATGTGTCCTTTAAATACGGTGAACTAATATGTTCATAAAAAATCACACCACAATAACGTTTTTAACTCCACTTTTCACCACAACCTCGTAACCAGACGCTTGTCACGTCTCCTGGAGTTTCCTCGAGTGGAGGAAGTTTTCTCGAGAAGCTCCTCAGCCGAGGAAGCGCCGAGGCGCGTCTCTGAAGCCCGATGGCTCCTCCAGTGGAGGGGAGCTTCTTTCCTCCACTCCAGTGAGTCGAGGTGGAGCGTCGAGTCCAGGCTTGTTTATGAATACGGCCGTCAGCCTCTTTCGACGCGTTGATTGGCCACGAGGTCCAGCGGGGCATAGACGCAGCAGTCGTATACAATCTGCATCTTCGCTCCATTTCACTATGATGACTTCAACCTTCTAGTGCTCAGGCTTTGATTATCCCAGGGAATGTTTGCAAAGCACGCGGCATGCGCACGAATGCACGAAATGACACCGGCCTGCAGCAGCCTTTTTTCTGGGAATGGTCTATAATTCGGGAAAAGCGGTCTGCGGCATTAGCAAAGAAAAGAGCGCGCGTGTACAACTTTGAGTGGCGGCGCCGTAAGGTGGCGCTCAAGCTGCGTGAGTGCACGGGCGCCGATAGCTTTGGAAAACGTTGCTTTATCGAAGTCAGTTGACAAACTTCATCCTGGAGCCCTCTCGTGGTGCGTCCGCTATCCGGTGTCCGCCATTCTATGAGCGAACCCTGTCGACAGAAGCCGCGGAACCGGTGGATTGAGTTTGTACGGAAAAGATTAAGTGAGCGCAAAAGTTTCCGCAAAAAGAACATCGTTTAAAACGGCCCTTCTCTGTTGCCCGTAGAGGCGTTGCAGGTGATGGCGCTCAGAACTCTTTGCGCCCGTACCTGCTAGCGTGCACGCAACAAAGCGGAACCGTTACTGAACGGCGCTCTATCGCGTAGCTTGTCAACTGATAGATCTAGGAAAGTGGTCTTTGACTTCATGGCCACGGGAAGTTACGACAAGCAAACGGCGCGCGCTACGACATGACACGCGCCGTTTGCCTGACCCATGGCCTGGCCGAAATCGGTTTGCAAGTTAACTAGGAAAACTGAGAATAGACTCTATGCTCGATTACCCTAGCATTAAAGAGAATGCAGGGAACATATGTACAAGCGCTGCATACATTAGAGCGTCTGGAGCAGTACTTTTTACTGCCGTATATGCTATAACAAAATATGATTTCTTTCTGTTCGTCGTCAAAAAAAAAAAAAAAATCAAGAATGATGTTATGCACATTGTTTGTAATTGTTGTTTTCAAAATTGTTCTCGTTATTGTGTTGTAATTTTGTCAGATACATACAGAAGTCGTTTTTTCTTTTTGTAGTTTTTGTGCTGTTAAATATGTGCTGCTGTGCTGTAGTTTCTTGTGTCTCAAGTGTGTTCTGATGCTAGGGGCCTAGTTAGGTGACTTGTGCTTCCGGCTTGTACCTCAGCTCTAATGTTCTATTGTATAAAATCCGAAAAAAAAAGTCGTTCTGTAATTACTGGAGTCGCGGACCGAGGCCCGTTTCCACCACATGATGTTTTTCGTCTTTTTCCTGATTGATTTAGATGAAAAGTGTTTCCTATATACGAATTTGAATTGTTTAGTGAAAGAGATATCGCAATAGGGGGAAGCATTAAAATGAAATATATGATTAAAGAGATAAATAAAAGATAACTTAGACCTGTGTTTCTTAACCATCGATGTTTCGCGGACCTCTTGTGGATCGGCCATGACGATGGAGGACCCTGTTCGTGGTGGAGGGGAACGAAAATCTGCAGGGTAATTATGATTATAATTTAATAAACGTATATAACTACAGCTGTGTGAAGTAAACTTTTCTCATTGATACACACACCAGAAAACTCACCCTAAAATTGGAACGTTGCATCTCAATGAGAAAAGAAAAAGTAACTTTTATTGCCGGGCTTGTGAGATGTTCCAAATGCGCTGCACACACCCCACACTAAGTATCTTCGGGTGGTGGTTATAAAGACTTGAATTCTTAGCACTCGTGAATTGCAGTATATCCCTTTTGGTACGTGACGTGATCGCGACGAAATGACCTTTATTGCGCCATTTACGCTATCTATTTACCGCGGTCTCAACTTGTGCAGTTATACACCAGACGCGCTATAGCCCTTGGTGCGTTAGAATTAGGCTTTTGTGTACTGTACGCTTATTTTTGTTGAATTCTGGGGTGTTTCTTCCGGATTTCCATTTATTTCTAAAAAGCTTTTGAATTTTTCCACGCAAAATGTATGTGTCGCACAAAATAAATATGTTTTATTTGGGTTTATATTATATGGAACAAACCGCGTTAATTGAGTTCCCAAACCTCCGAGTGTTATTCCTATGAACCTCGGGTACTTAAAAAAAAAAAAGAAGAAACATCCCGTCAGCGTTCAGAAAAGAAAACGGGTTAAGGAATCTCGTTTCGAAGGAAAGACGGAACCTTGCGGATAGTTCAGTGGGGTTCGCATTCTTGAAGTCGCTATATAAAGCTACAGGTAAAAAGTTCTTAAGATGGAGCTTGGGTTTTTCGAGTGCAAGGACAGTTGGAAAGCGTTTTTTCTTTTCTCACATATCGATTAAACCAATTTGGGGGTTAGTTTGGGGTGTTAGTCGGTATTTACCAACAAAATACAAACCCTAGTTACGATCCGAACTGTAATATCGTCAGTCAACGTAGGAGAGACACACTTCGTCATTCGGAAGTTCGTTGCGTTAGCCGAGTGTGTCCTACGGAATGAGTATACTGAACTTAATACGACCATAATTGCAGAGTACTCGTTCGCATTAAGTAGTCAAATGACTTGTAATCAATTAGTACGTTTTGGAATAATTTTGCAAACATTTCAATGTATTTAATAGCAAGTGATCAAAAGAGAAATTTTATTTATTTTGAATGTACTAAAATTACTTCTAATCGTTACTATTTTCCGCTTTCCTTCCGAACGATGCCATCAGTTTCAGCAAGTTCCTTTCTAGCCAAACATCTAAGGACTTTTCCCACAGGAGGATGTTTTACCAAAAGATGTGCCTGTCAGAAGTTGAGCATATTGCAATTTTGTGCTTAAAATAAATTTAATCAAATTATAAACAACACGAAAGGCCCGTGTTCAAACCGAGAAAAAAATACGAAGCTTAAAAATTTGAAATAGTTGAAAAAGTAAGGGTTACTTTTTTAAGTAACATCCCATTAATCTTCTTCCCCAGTAATCAAGCAATCTAATTGAATGCTTTTTAATCCAGAGAAATTGTAGTAGTAATCAATTATATTACGAGCAACTGAATACAACTTGCTGCCGACGGACGTCTACAGGCAATGTACGATGAACTATGTTTAATTTACCACCGACAGCATGCCTGCGGACTAGATATGCTGGTCTAGTTATGACCTACCACCAATGTTACTAGGTTACCTCAGTTGTGCAACTCCCGCGGAAGGAGGTACCCCCCCCCCCTCACTCACTTCAATCCGCCTGGCGTCGTTCGAAGCGCCATCTAGATTTTTGTTTCATAACTGTACGCTCCAAAGAACAGAGTTGAAGCGCCATCTAGACGCCGTGCTTCGAAACGTACGTATCCCGATTCGCATAGAATCTACACTGCAGTTACGAAAGCAGCCGTCCGGCGGCGCGTCGAGCGACGCCAGGCGAGTCGTGGTGAGTGAGGGGGGTACTGTTCGTGCATGCAGCGTCTATGAGCAGTTCCGTAACTGAGCTACTCTAATAACGATGCCTACCACCGACTATCGTCTGCAGACTAAGTGCGGTGACGTATGACTCACCGTCGACGATCTCTTGCGAACTAAGTACGCTGGAGTTTTCACTCGCCGTCGATAATCCCGTACTACTCCATGCGACCGTCAGCGTCAGTCGTACTTAATCCAGCTGCTTGTACCTTCTTTCACCAGCTCCTTGTGGCGCTGAGCAAAGGCGTCGGCCTGCGTCTCGCATGTTACTTGGTTGGATTCCCAATTAGCCCCTTGGAATATCGCCGGTTTCGACTAATTGTGGCTAGTTATGGTCATGTATGAATTACTTTTACACGTTTTGTTTGCTCGTGCATTGCCTGCTGCGAACTATGCATATTTTATGTTGCCCCTGACGGCGTGCAAAGCTTCTTAGCCACACTGGAGCTTATTGATTTTCGCAGAATATTCAGTGGCATTTTATTCACACGTACTTGTTAAAATTCCTGTGTTTTTAATCCTTACATCAAACAGGCGTTCCAAAGATGTCATCCCATCCGTGGACAGGCCAAATATTTTTATGTTAAGTACTGGAAACATTATATCTAAATCAATATTAAACAAGTACTGGATATCTTTATTGAAGTTTCATAAAAAAAAAAAAAACCGGGACCTTGCGGGTAACCTGAAAAAAAAATACGACTAGAGTTAGGTTTTTACAAAACATATACTTTATTTATTCTTGTTTCTTGCAGGAGGATTGTGCTTCACAGGTTCAGGAGTTGTTTGCTCTCTTCGCGCATCTTATGCTTCTGAACTTTGCCGGTCTGAGTCCTCGGGAAAGAGTCCACGAACAGCACATATTCCGGTATCTTGTACCAGGGCAGCTGGAATTATAAAGTACGTTTGAATTGCATGCACACTAAACAAGCGAAAAACTCAATATAGCTTTTTTTTTTTTTCCACTGCCTTGGTATTTCTTTGTGGCACGGGAATGGAATATTGAATTATGCTGTCCTCGAGTAATTATACAATTATAGCGCTCTTCCATCGTCTACTGGCAGGAAGCATGACCGTGCTTTAATCCTCAGGAACGTGGGGTCTGGAATAAGTCACGGTATGCTGGTTGTGGAGAAACAACATTTTCCCAGCTTCCATTGTAGGGCGTGCCCATGAACGTCGGAGGAGTGGCACTAAGCGCTCTGTAATGAAAGCCTCCAAATGTAAGTTAAATTAGGTTTTCTTGCAATTAAAGACAAAACTCGATTGTCTGTGTAACGAGTACATGAGCGTATATATAGAATTGTTTATATGATGAGTTACGCAACCAGTTCTCAAGGGTTCAAATTGCTACTAAAGACTGAAGGACTCTCACAACAGGCATTAACTACCCACATACCTCCTTGTCCTTGCAAAAGGATTTGATGTCTTCGGGGGATAAGGTTTTATCTGGTTTCACTTTGATCCAAACACATATCCTTTCACCCATCTGTTCATGCGGTACTCCAATCACCTGCCGAAAGTTTGAAAAAAATAGAACTAATTATAATTGAGCTTACGACGCTTTATGTAAACGTCAAACTCGTTGAATTTATAATTCAAACCGAAGATTGTGTCTTGCAACACTCTGCATTACGCTGTTCTTGGAGCTATAAATATTTAAATTCTACTCGGACGGTGAAACCGCGACCAGAAATGGTTAAAAATTACACCAGGACAGGTCATCAGAGAGCTGATTTGTCTTGAGAGTTAGTGATTGTTCACTTACTTCTTGGATGTACCTTTGCTGAGGCCAACGCTGACGAACTCCTTAAAAAGCCTTGCTTTCAATCAATACCTTTTATGCCTGATCAATGTATTACCTGCTTGTTCGCTTATTGTTTTGAAAATGCAATGTTATACTGTGCCTCAAATAGCTAGTGGTTTATCGTCTAACAAAAAAAAATGGTGCCAATAAAACACGATATTAATAAAAAAATATTACTTTCGAGATTCGAAGTCGGGCGCCAATATGCAATTCACTGCAGAGGTCTTTCTTAATTACATCAAGTTTCGACGGTTACGAAGAAAAAACTTGAAACTTGTGCGGAAAAATTACCTGAGAAAATATTTTCATAAGACTAACGGTTTCAGAGTACGAACTTTGTGCCCGGAATAACTACAAGATCGAGAACGAACGACAGACCACTTGAGCATTTGAAACAAGAGTGATCTTGAATAGGAAGGTATGTGAAAGACGTAAAAGATATCACATAAGAAGAAACAAATATTGCAAAAGTAGAGATTTGAGGAACCAACACGTCTCCGTCACTCATTTTGCTACATCCCGTGCAAAAAAGACAGATACGAGGGTTCACAATATTTAAAACAAATTAATCATGAGTATCACAATGTATTTGATAACAATATATATTTTTGGGACTACCGCTGCTTTTAGATGGATGTGACCGTAGCCTATCGAATAAATATCAAACGCCTGTGATTCTGTGGGGTAGGTTGATGGAGGGGTACTAAACTCGATCACTTTTTATGTCGCTCGTTACAAAAAGTGGACATTCTAGGAAGGGCAGAATTCGAGAAGTGCAGTAATCTCCTATGCCAGGCTGCTTGGTTTGGGAGCTGCGTTGCACCCATGTTGCCTCAACTGTTTCCGTTCTGATGCAGCTGATGCTTCTGGAAATTGTACCAGCAGCTAACTACCCTTCCGCAAGTCGTATCGTGAAGAAATTAATTATACCATACCGCTGAGTGCGAACTGACTCTTTACACGTGCACATGTACACCAGCTCTTCCTGAAGGCAACCGCACATTGGCAGCAAGTTCACGCGGTATTCAGCGTCGTATCATCACACGCAGCCAGACATACTTCGACCCCATTGCCGACAGAGCCGAAGGATAAAAGAGTGCGACAGAGCCTGAAGACCGCCATTGCACTTTCCAGCTGCGTCGCCCTTATGATGGCTAATATGTTCTTTTTTGTGCAGGTTAATGAAATTGATTACGACTGTTTCAAAAGCCATAACACCTGTTTTGTGTGCTGCAAATTTCACGGGCTTGTTGCGATTTTATATCTGCTGTATGCTAACTAACGATATTGGTTTCGTCTGTGGATGTTGAACTGAATCCCGGGACAACCACGCAGGAATTGCTTGTCCAGATTCTTCAGAAGCAAAACATGATGACTGAGGACATTACAAGTTTAAATATTTGAAGTCATCCCTAGATGTAGGCCCAGCAAAACTTGGTACTCGTTTGGTTGCTATCGATATGTCATACGGAAGTGTTCGCACTTATGTAAGAAACATACATATTTGTAAAATACAAATATCAAGAATATCATCTTTTATGTCACATCTCAGGCTCAAAATATACTCTGGGGCTACTTTTTTTAGAAATCCAGTCAATGGTACGGACACACCAGCCCTCTCTGAGCTTGAGCGCTGTATAAAACTGTGCACACGCTTTCCGTCTCGTCTCGCAAATACCAACAAAAGCTTTCCCTGAGTATTTAAATCTCGAAAAAAAAGAACCTCGCAATAATCTATTTAAAAGGTAACTGAAGCAGCCGAGGAGTCATTTTATAAATGAGAAGATCATAACGATAATAATACCTTGAGAAGGGGTACGAGAGAGAAAAAGGGCAAACACATATTTAAAAAAAAACAGGTTCATGGTTTCATACCAGGACCAGGAGTATTTTTTCAGTCGCGCACCAGTCACCTAGCTTGTGCTTCGATATTTGTGCGAGTTCTTTGTACGGCTTGTCCTTCTTCTCTAGAGACTACTATCGCTATTATTGTTCAGCTCGCTGGCACCTTTACATCAATTGCGTTATCATAACAGAAGCTCATGTTAATGTAACGCAGAGTAGGACTAAATCACCATTAAAAAAATCAAATAAATTATTTATTTCCTTTAGATCAATTTTATTTCAATAAAATTAGATTTCTTTTTAATCGTTATAATTTGATTTAAATCGCTGAAGCTAGTAAATAGTGATTTCTTAACACGAGATGTGTTTCTAAGCATGGCAGATTGATTGATCAATTCTATCGATCGCCGATAACAATGCGTAAGAATGAACTACTGCAAATGGAAAGTACAGTTTATTAACATTTTTTTATTGATGTGGGGCTAGAGATTGTAGAAAAAAAAGAGCACGATGATATTAGTCAGCTAGCAAATTTAATTTTATTTTTATATTTATTCTTGACTTGATTTCAAAAAGGCATTTCTTTTCTAATTTTTGTTCATTTTGTGTTTTCTTGTTTTGTTGCAGAACGATGTTACGTAGCTGACCAACAGAGTGGAACGTAGAAATTCACCTCAACTCTTTGATTTGCCCTGAAGAGCAATACAGCTTGGGTTTGGGCTAGTTGGGTTTTCATTACTTTTTGTTCTGCGTTGCTAAAGTTTACAATCTAGGATGAAGAAGTACACAGTCACACACGAAAGCCGCAAGTAACAACTGTTTTTTTTCCCTTCTTTCTAGACAAGCGTGGTTGAAAGAAAACAGATTCAAAAGGTAAAAGAAAAGGACCGACATAATCAGATCTAACGCTTTCATGCAAGTGTAAACACGTCTCTTGTGCAGATCTTGTCTGCGGCGGCCAATGCACGTGTTCACTACCAATCATGATGCGGCGTCATTTTTAGCAAGTCTACTTCTTTTTTGTTAGGAGAAACCGATGGATCACTAACGCACGTTTCGTGCTTTCCTGACATCATAAAAAAGGTCCCCCGGGTTCCCGGGAGGCCTCTTCCCGAATTGAGTGGCGTCACTTATGACGTCACGAGTGACGTCATAAAGTTCCAAAACCATTGAATCAAGCATTTAGAGCGCAGCTCTTATGCGCGATCCAAACCAACGAGTTTTCGTTCGCGCGTCGGTCATGCGCTTCCCAAAAATTTCATATTTCGTGACGTTTTTGGTGTTTCCGGTGCGCTTTCTGAGTCACAACCATGCGCCTTGTTTAGGACTGTGCGTCTACCGGTGAGTGGAGAGCAGCTGCGCCAGACGGCGAAGAAACGCGAAGCCAGAACTATTTCCCCCCACCGACTGACCGGGAGAGGAGAGCCCTCATCCGTGACAGCGCGTTTTCGTGCGCGTTCAGAAAACGCTTAAATCATCCAACTCTCTTATGCGCGCCCCGAAGGCGCAAGGAATCTGCGCGACGCCACGAAATACGCAATTTTTGCGGTAGCCGCACCGTAGGCGCGAGCACAAAAACGCGCGGGTTTGGATTGCGCTTTAGGCGCCCGTTTCCCAGTTGAGCGGCATCCCCGTCGCTGCCGGCGTAACCGCCCGTTGCATTATGGGACGTTTCCCTTAATGACGGCACACGTGACGTGACGTATGACGCCACGAGTGTAAAATTGCTCCGCTAAACTTAGCGGAAAAATTTCTCGCGAAATTTAGTGGGAAGCTTTACACTTGTGACGTCACACGTGACGTCAAGTGTGTCGTTGTATGGGGAATGTCCCATAATGCAACGCGCAGTTGCGCCGATGGCGACGGCGATGCCCCTCAACCCAGAAACGGGCGCCAAAGAGCTGCGCTCTAGATATTTATGTTCAATACTGTTTGTAACGTTATGAACCTAAGAGAGTGCTTCGTGTTAAGGAGCATAAAAAGCTATAAATTACGCGAGACATTACCTACATTAAACGTAAATTGCAGACATTTCGAAAAATTAATCCCGTAACTATCAGAAAGAGTAAAAAGAAAAAAAATGAATATGCAGAAACAGTTACTTGGGTCTTTTATGCGCACATCCAAGGTAAAGTTTATTTCACGGGTCTTTTCCTGGATGTTTTTTTAACCGGACCCAAGCATATTATGGCGATAAATTTCTCCTAAGAGGGAGGAGCCATATAAACTTGTTGACAGGTCAAAGATCTCTTCATGCAAAAAAATGTCGACCTGCTTTAACAAGTACTTTGCTAGTGTGTGTGTGTGTGTTTTTTTTTTCACAATGGCGACGTTCCTATGTCATCAGGGTTTTAGCTTTCTAAGCCGCTGCTTTATAGTGTCGTTTCGATGCAGAGGATATTTGCTTCTGTGCATCTCCCAGGTTCTAAAAAAAGTGTGGGTCCTGCCAATATTCTAAACGAATTCTTAGTTTTAGATACTAAATATTCCTCTAACTGTTGATACCGTTTATTTTATCAATTGCTGCGAGCTGGCTTTGTACCAGATGAGTGTGTATTAGCTACATCCATTCCTGTATACAAATCTGGAAGTTTGAGGGACTCTACAAAATATAGACTAATTAATTTTTATGGACGTTCAGCAAATTGATTAAACACACAGTTCGTATCATATTTACTTGTTTGGGGACACAAAAAGTAAGCTTTCTGCCAAGCTGCATGTTTTCAGGACCATTATTTCTATATAATAAAAACACCAGACTGGGAATGCATTTAAAAAAAGCTGACACACCGTTATATAACTTTTTTGCTCAATCCCAGTCTCGGGTTTTTATTTTCAAATTTACAGGCTTGCCTGCTTTTTTCACTTCCATCGGCTATATTTCTACGGTCACGCAACTTAAAAAGACTGTAGCTGAAGTCCATTGCCCTCAAGAACATTCCTAGGAATTAACTACACGAGCGGACGTGCACAAAACAGATAGTCTGAAACACCTTTGCAATATGCTAAGTCTATTAACAAATATGCATACGCAAAGTTTAGGCAGGCGATACAATGTTAGACATATTCATTCGTGGTTGTAGTAAGGGCAACATAACAAGACAGACAGAGAATAAAAGGAAATCACAAAAATGGAGTTAAGCATTTTGCGCAAAATACATAATCATTTAAGATATTTTAACGTGTACAGCAATGTTCACAAATATATACAAATATTTTAAATAGACAGAAGAAAACAAGAAATTGAGATTGGCAGTACTTAATAAACGCAAATACAACAAAGCAAATAAATAATAAAAAAACACATAAAAAACAGAGTTCAACATTTCTCCACAAATGCAGAATGATCACATTTGGTAGCAACTCGGCCTGTAGGAGAATTCCCGCTTATAATAGAGAGTGTATTATGCTAGAACTTGAATCTACTTGTGCGACCGAATATTGGTTCAATCATAAGGAGGTAATCATGGCGTAGAGAAATGTAGGAGAGAGTCTTGCAGTGGGTGTTCATGAACGATGGCATTTTATAATCGAACTTGTGAAAGGAAGAAGGACGAGCAAGATGGCGACGGACATTGAGGGAAGCTAGTTTTGACAGAGCTTAAAGGTGGGATACACTACTTTTGAAGGAATAGTTTCGCTGAATGAAACGAGCGACTCTGTTTTAAAGTGTTCCAGTATATTGATTAGGCAACACTGATGAGGAGCCCATATTCCACTTGCATATTCTAGTTTCGACGGACGATAGCTATGTATGCTGTAATCTTCACATCCTGCCGTCCATAATGAAAGGGCCTTCGAATAAATCCAAGATTTTGAAATGATTTGTTAATACTTTTTATCGATGTGCGCATTCCAGGTTAGGTTTACTGTGGAAGTGATACCTGGGTATTCGCAAGAGAGGAGCGGTGAAATTGCAATAGAGTTGATAGAATATGAGAGAACATAAGTTTTTGAGAGATTGAAAGAAACATCCTATGTTTTGTTTCGATATTAATGTTAATTTTCCATGTTAGACACCATTCGGCCAGAATGTCAATAACTCGTTGAAGAGCTTGAGGATAACTGAGATGAAAAATATGTAGGTATATAACGCAGTCACAGGCAAACATTCTAACGGATGACGAAATAAGACGGGGTAGGTCAATGCTGTAGATTACCAACATTAGGAGTTCCAGTATACTGCCTTGAGGTACACTGGGTTTAAAGAAATTGAAGGATATGAGGTAGTGTCTATATACATAGATTGCTCGCGAGTGGTAAAAGGATATATCTAACTCCTAGCATGTTTGTTTATATTTATTAAGGAAAGTTTCAAGAGTAATCTTTGATGGTGGACAGTACCAAATGCTTTAGCAAAATCAATAAAAATGGCGCCAGAGGTACAAGAGACGTGAAAGCTGTCATGCAATTACATCACGTCGCATTACATTGCATTACTTTACATTATTCTGCAAAGTACATTACTTTTCCTGGAGTGATTATTAAAAGGGGAAATGCTGATTTCTTAATTTTTTAAGGCCTTCGACCGTGTTTCACATGTCAAACGTCTTTTATACTTATCCAATGATTTGTTCAATTATAACGTTGTTCGGTGGCTAGGTGACTATTTATGCTATAGGCAGTAGTTTGTTGTGGTGAATCCCGTTTAACTTAAATAACTCTGCTCTTTCGAAGGTATTATCGTCTAAATACATTGGGTGAATTTAACTTTTGATCTAAGATGGAATGTCCACTTCGACTTGTGCAAGAGAGCAATGTGTAAATTGCGGTATCTGAGGCGAAACCTCAGCACGCCATATCTCTAACAAAGTTAATTGCATACAAATTTCTCATTAGACACCTCTTGTGTATGCCGACGTTATTTGGGATCCAAAACGGCAGATCAACCAGAAATCGACGAACACGTATTTCAACGGGTTCAGCCACGCCGCCGCATCAAGGTTTTCGTCGGCTCGGACAAGGCGAGTAAGCTACATGTCATGGATAAGCAATTTCGAAGAAAAGCTCGTTTTCTTTTCCTGTTGCATCCTGAGACAACCTGCGAGGAAATTTTTGAAGCCGTGTCAAATATCTTAGGGAGTCAACGTTTTTCCTGCACGAAAGTTCTTTCGAAATAGCTTACGAATGCTTCGCTTTATCTACCTGTACTCGTGCAAGACTTTGAGGAACTAGATTGCCTGGACTTGTGGCCGGACGGTTGCCTCTTTCGTCCGTTCTTTGGACAGCCTAAACTCGACGATGGGCATGATGCTGCGAAGCCTTCGCCCTGTCAGATTTTAAATAAACACCGCCTTTTAGACTGTTAAATCTAAACGCGCGATGTATCGTCACCGAAGGAGTGGAAGGGGAGAGAATTTTTGGCATGCGATCCCGACGTAACTGTAATAACGGAAACTTGCTGACACATCCAAATACAAGATAGTGCATTTTTCCTGGAACGTTTAAATGTGTTCCGGCGGGATCGTGTTTCACAAGGAGCCGGGGGGGGGGGGGGGGGGGGCAGGGAGGGTTCACTACTCGTTTAAAACAGCCTCCCATGTGCATTTATTAAGCACGGCTATGATTGCGAAATGATTTTGGCTTCCGTTTCTTATGGCTGCTAGTTGTTGCTCATAAGATGATTGTACAGGAGTCCTCAAGCGAGATCTGATATTCTTACAAACTTCTTGGATTTTCTTCAAGCCTAACCTAAACATTTTCACCTGTGGTATTGACTGACGCCTTTGATTTGCCAGATATTGACTGGAACAATGTTATTTCTAAGGGCAGCTGCGCGAACTCCAGGCTACTTGTTGACATAGTGTTTAGCAATGATTTGAACCAAGTAGTAAAATACCAAACGCGCAGGTGAAATATTAGCGAATCATCACTTCATCTCATGTTTTTATCTCAGGCCTTAGCCAAAAATATTGCGGACGCTACAATCGAGGAACGTACGAGGGGCGTTCATAAAGTTCGTATTATTGTCACGAAGGAATAGAGATTCAGCAATCAAACTCGAGTGGGAGTTGAGACTTTCTGTCCATGCTCGCCACCAAAAGTTACCCACTAATTTCCAGCGATGCACCACATGCCGGAGGCCATTGTTATAGAACTCTTCGTTTTGAGTGTCCAGGAATCGCTCCACTTCAGCAATCACTTGGTCGCCGTCCTTGAAATACTTTCCTCTTATTTGGCCACACTGGAAGAGTCTGCGCCATCTAACCAATGTGTCATAAACTGTGGCGTTGTCCCTGAACAACGCTCCCAAATTGGAATGAATATCCTTGGCACTGCTTCCCTTCAAATGAAAGAAACGGATCACTGCATGTGTTTGGCACCGACTGGCGGTGCCATTTTTGTTTCGACTCCCTAGCGGCGTTCTGAGCAACTATAACATGCGATGTTTATATTGTGCGGAAAGTAGAGGGACGCGCGCTGATATTGATGCCTGTTTCGTTCCGTTTTTTTTTTAATTTTTATGTGCCGATAATACAAACTTTATGAACATCCCTCGTATATTGGATCATTTAATAGCAGTCTGCGACTCATCACCACTTTTATGTACGCATAGTAAAGATCAGTTGAAACGGTATCGTGATCTTAGTCGGGCTAATGACGTCGATAATATTGATTCGCTAAGTGAAGCATTTGAAAAACTGTTTGTTTTTCTGTTAATCCCAGGTTAATGGCTATTGTGTCGGTGAACTATGTTTTTTATGCATGCTCTTCTTGCGCACATCGAAAGGTTTGTTCCTGAGTGTAAAAAAAATAAGAAGCAAAATCCACGGGCGACGCGTGATATTTTACATCTTCAAAGCAAGATACACCGCATAGAAAGATGCCAACAAGTTTAAAGGGTACGCTTCCTTCCCGTCGCCAACAATTACTTATAACCGTACGTAATTATAGATATAGTTTATTTAATGTCATCATGTCCAACTTTCACGAGGAAAGCCCTAGCAAAATTCTACGCGCACTTAAAGGAGCTGTGCAACAGTTTCAGTGCTTTGCTTAACTAATGTGGGAGTTGGTGTCTCGACATTTCTGAAGTAAAGAACAAAAAACCGCTTTCGCCTGCATGTCCTAGTTTTTATTTTAAAAATGGACAAAGATTGAGGTTTTCCGCGCCTCTGAACTCCTTCACTAACTTCCGAGTCACGTGCGCTGTGACGTCAATGAGGAAGGCGCGGAATTCCGGTGAAGCTCTCTCTTTAGAGCCATCAGTGAGCGGCGAGAACTCGTCCGCTCGCGACCGCGTGACCCCGTGCTGGCGGGCGCAGCGCGAACAATATGGTGAAAGGAGGAAAGTCTCATCCGGGTCCGGCCATACCCGTCCGGCCATGTCCCCCTCCCCCTCCGGCTTCTGGCGGCTGTTCAGCTGCTGACGGTTTTGTGGACCTAGGATAGATGGCGCCACTGAAACTCTGTATAATAAAAGTTTTGTCGATGATACCAGGTTTTGGACGCATTTATATTTATGTTGGAACGACAAGATTTATAAAAAAGTTACCTTTTATCGAGCAGGTATTCGTACAACTTGCTATCTTTCTACAAGATTCCCCATTGATGCCATGCCGCGTGTTTCTCATGGCCGCCGCTCGCGGCTGCAAATCGAAGAATATTCTAATTGTTGCCTCGCGATTACGCGGCGGAATCGCAACATTTAGAAGGAAGGAGGTGTGTTTTCTGTCCTTTGTGACATGGTGAACAATGTCAAAAGAAGAAAACGCCAATTCTTTCAACGTTAAAATCGTTGCACAGCTCCTTTAACTAGAAAACGTCAAGCTATAAAAGAGCTAAATCAAGATGAGCGCACGTTCAACGAAGAACATACAATCACAAGCAAGATTAACCGCTTTTTTGGTGTACACTGTTATACACACTGTGCTACCACAATTTGCGTAGGACGTGCATTGCCAAATTGGTAATTTGGTGGTTACTGCAGATGTTTTTTTTTTTTTTAACTTATTTATACTGGTTGCTAGAAAGTCATGTGGACCAGATAGAATTCCTAGATCGTGTACTCAAAGGTATGCGGAAGGGTGCTAAAAATTGCTTTATGCAATATACTCATGTAGCTTAAGAACTGGCAACTGCCACAAGATTGGAAAGTGGCCTAGGTAGTGCCCATATGTAAGAACGGTGATCAAAAATTGGCCTTAGTCCCCGACCTGTGTCGCTCTTCAGTACATGCCACAAGGTTTTTGAGCACTCTATTCTTAAGCAGATT
This sequence comes from Ixodes persulcatus, assembly GCA_013358835.2. Lineage (NCBI taxonomy): Eukaryota > Metazoa > Arthropoda > Arachnida > Ixodida > Ixodidae > Ixodes > Ixodes persulcatus. The sequence continues at coordinate 923,530 of JABSTQ010009168.1, forward strand.
GTAATTTTTTTTTTTTTTTTGAAATCTGCATCATTTCTGGTCAAAGACCAGCATAATTTCCGATGCAGATATTCAACGGTGACACAGTTTCTCCACACGTTGCATGAATTAGCGACCGTAGTTGATAATGATAAACAGGCGAATGTTATTTTTTGGAATTTGTGAGGCTTTTGATAGTGTCGCATTGTAAAGTACTGTATAAACTAAAGCAGGTGCTGAAAAATGACTGTCTATTACGGGAGATTGACTCTTACCTTACCAACCGTCAGCAGTGTGTGACATTTGGTAAGGCAGAATCTATTAGAATTCCTGTATTTTCAGGAGTGCCACAGGGTCGTTTGCGTTTTTGTGTTTATTGATGATCTGCTGGTGGTCAACTCATTATTTCAGTGTTGTTGTTTGTTTTGTTTTTGCCCACAATTGTGTTTTGTTTTGTGAATTATGCGTCATTTTTGATCATTGAAATTAAATAGTCTGCAGATTCTATTTTTCTGGTGCCAAAATCGGCAAATCAATTTAAATAGAAGGAAATATTTTCAAATGACACTAACACAAAAGAGGTCTTCACTTGTGTTTTACTATGTTATACACATAGTTCCTTCATAAATATCGACTTCATATAAATATTTAGGTGTAATCATTACCCCGAACGTAAGTCGGTCTGTTCATTTTGTAAATATTATAGGGAGTGCCTCCCGTAAACTGTGGATTTTGCGAAGAAATGTGTGTCACTGCACTGCAGAAAAAAATTTGTAGACAAAAACATTTTATTCGTCCACTATTGAAGTATGCAGATATTTTATCGGACCTGCATTCACAGGCAACCATTGATCAATTGGCAGACGTTCATAAAAAGGCACTTTGATCTATTTATTATGCATACAACAAGGAAACGTCCGTGTTGTCCTTGTTTGTCTTATCTTTATTACCACAGGTATCACGTCAAAGTAAAGTCAAGCGTTTGAAGCTCTGGTATAATCTAATACACAATAAGGTTGGGTTAAATTTCATCGACTTTGTGAAATACGACGGCCGTGACACAAGGAAGAGGCGCGAATTTCGCTTCGCAAGTTTAAATGTAAAATGCCATTTTTAGATATTCTTCTTTTTATAACTTCCCGCGATTGGAACGACTTGCCTCAAAGTATAACAAGTCTTGCTACATATGATGGTGTCCCAAGAGCTTCAGATGATTTTGTATATAATTACACATCAATGAATTAATCGATATGTTGAATAATTTAAAATATGAAATTTCCTAATGTATATTTTAAAACGTATGCCCCGCAACTGCACATGCAACCATGCTTGGCCCACAAGAGTGGGTCGGAAGTATTCCTGAAATAAATATAAAAATAAGCAATAAGAAATAAACTCGAAACATACGATAGAAGGCACTCAGATGTTTCTACAAGAGAGAAGATTAAATTCTGTGGGAAGATTGTATACACTGACTCTTATCAAGCCCTTCTAAAAGCATAAAAAAACTAATACACTTATTTTTATATTCCCAGAATAATGGTGATTCTAAAATTGATTAATCAAGCTACGCCACTCCAAAAACCACAACTATAAATAGCTATCATCTTTATTTCACTTGCAAAATTGAATATTAATTTCTTTTCTCAACCGTTAACGAGTGGAGCGAACTGGCTTTCGAGATTGTAAATGCCACATCCGCGCGAAGTTTAAAGTGTTGCTTGTATCCCTGTTAAAATATACTCGAGGTTTCTTACTAACGAAGGAATTTTAGAACATTCCCGCTTTAGTGGCTTGTAGTACTTTTGTTGTTGATCTTCTTACATTTTATGTAGTATGTTTATTCCGAGATTAAATCTTGTATGGAGAAAAGTTCAAAGGCTCATTAAATATGGTGCTTGATTATGTGCCACTTGTTCACTGTTTAGTTAGATTTTGTAGCTTTCAAATAAGATTTTAAATTCGTTCTGTGGCGGTGCTTTTTTTTTTGCCGTTGACGATTTGTCTGAAAAATGTTTTTTTTTCTTTTATGACGGATGCGCTTTTTTATTTGGATTTTGTCTTATTCCCAGTGTGACTCACGTCCAGCCATTCTCAAAGTTTTAGAACCCACCGCGCGCGCGACCGGAGAGAGAAAGTTTTTGTGCGGCGGCGCCGCTACCGTCGGCCCTCGCTGGCTGCGAGATTTTTGAAAGTGATGTGGAACTCTCTTTTGCGTCTCTTTCGCAGTGTTATCAAACCGAGTGCGACGCAAAAGAGAAGTCTTCCTCACTCTCGAAAACCTCGCAGCCAGCCAGTGCCGTCGGTAGCAGAGCGACTGAACGAAAACGGTCTGGATCCGGCCGAGCCCGCGGCGGGCTCTACACTTTTGGCAAAGACTGCACATCAAGTGAAACAGTTCGCATAATTATTGCTTCTTTGTTATAGTTAGAAATGCTTATTTTATTCTTCATTGTGGGCCTTGGATCGCTCTTCTACGGCACATTCTAAAAAAAGGGTAGAAGTATCTGTATAAAAAAAAAGTAAAAAAAACAACAATACGGCGAAAGAGGTAAAAAATGCTTAACTTTCAACTATATGATGTCATCGATCAAAAGACTGCAAACACGAACAGGTGTTTGCAGAAGAAAAAAAAATATGTTGATATGCTTTTTTGACAAGTCACCTTTTCTGGAGTAAATCATACAGTTGACGTTACACCATGTACTTGCTTGCTCTTTCGACACATTATCCCTGCTCTTTAAGGAGCCTAGTGCGTGATGATAAAACACCTCGATTAAAAAAAGAATCTAGCCACTTTGATGCACAGAAGTATATTTTCTTCTACAACCATTGGAAATTTCGTATCAAGTCGGACACAACATTCTGAAATTACAGGGTCTTTTGGTCAGTCTTCATACTTGGGGACCACTTTCTAACATTTTAGAAGTGAAGAATCCACGGGAAAAGATACGGGCATTTAAGATGCGCAAATTTATGTGCCCCATATCTCTTCCTTTATTTCCACAAAACAAGTTAACCTCAGTTATACAACCTTAATATCAAGACTGTTAGGAAGGTGTCATCGTCAGTGACTCCGTATTTAGCGCGTGCTTTGCTCGCTTTCGGAAGCCTCAAACACGCGCGTCCTGTTGCTCTAACCTGGACTCTTGGTGAAAGCGTTGGCGAGGGATTGGACCCCCATGATTGGACGGCGCAAACGTCAAGCTCAGCGCCAGCCAATCGATGTCGCCCGATTCTTAGCCGACGTTTTTGTGAAATCTCCGAATTTGAGCCCCTTGGTGGAGGTTGTTGCGCGCTGCGCTTTGCACTTGAAACATTGGAAAGGTGCGTAGATTTTCTAGATTTGTTGTGTCAGAACGAAATGTTTGAAAGTCACTTTGTGTGATCATTGCTGACGTCGCAGCTGAATTTCCTGACATGGTGCTTCTCGGGCATGGCCAAGCCAAATCTTGAGAGCGGCCTTCCATACGGCATTTGCTCTCGCCTAGCAGAAGTGAGATTTTTCTACCCTCGAGGGTCACGTGGTTCTGCTACTATGCCCACTAATGTGGACAAGGCGTACTGCTTGAATCACCTCGAGTAAATTATCCGACATCCGTGAGAGATAATTTCTGGATAATCCAAGCTCGCTACTTTGAACAGTTTGCTGGTTTAGTAGAGACTACCGAAAGTTTTTTTCACTGGCTGCACGAATAAAAATTGCGAGTCATTGATTAAACTTGAACGAGGAAGTCAATTCAAGCAATAAAAATACTTAATTTAAATTCAAATATTAGAATAAAAGTAAATAAAGTTAAATGGTCCCGAGTTAAAGAACTCATAAGGTTTACAGTCTGCTATCTGCTGAGATATGAACTACTGAGGATCGTTCAACAATTATATTAAACAATTATAACAAAAAATGTTACCTCAACAGGTAAGGAGTTGGAGTGTGTTTGTTTTTGTAGATATATAAGCTATGAAATTATTTCAGAGCTCTCGGGCGTTCATTACAAGTAGGATTCATTAGTTGTAAAATGTAGTAAATTGGTTTTGCTACTCTTTCCAAGTTTTCGAGCGGATCCTTGAGTATTTTTGTGTATTCCTGACCTATTAAAATTCGTTGCTTTCATGAATTTTTAAGTCATCACAGTTGGCGATTTCAGCATCAGTATAATGTCACATTGATTTAAAGTATTATTTGTTTACATATTACAGGCTTTTTGTCTCCAATACAAAATTAATATTGTCGAGAATGACAAATAATAAATCGGTGAATTAACTGGAGAAACCAAGAGTTTAATGGGGCGAACGTGTCCCAAAGCAAAACAGTGCAAGGTTAGCGTCGCAGGCGTCGATGTCGGAGCAACAGTAGAATCGAGGGCTGGGGCGCACTGACTCCGGTTCGCCACGCGGAGGCCCCTATGTACAATCGTCACAAAACTTATTCGAAACGCGGGAGCCGTGGCTTACCTCGGGGGAGCGCTATCCTGGCGGCAGCAACAAAAAACGGCTCCATGTCGTTGTATGCAATAGAAGAGCCCAAGCAGGGGAGGCCGCTTGTTCAAGACAGCTATCGCAGCCGGACCGGCGACACCACAGCAATTTTGCCGGTCAGGCAATCTACTCTTATGGCAATCTCCTCGCTCGGCGTTGGAAAGACGGCTGCCGAAAACGTCAGTTATTGGTTATTTCATTCGGCTGTCCCGCCATAGCTTCACATCGAAAAATTTAGAGGAAACGCACCGCATATTCCTTTGGCTGGCTATGCCGCCAAGAGTCCCACTGGAAGATTGGATACGAATAGTATCACTCTCAAGCGACGGCCAATACCAAAAAGAAATTCGAATTTTGACAAATTTTCGCTTCCGCAATCAATCACATTATTCTAGCGTATCACGACGAAGGACGCCTAGAAGATGCCCCACGTGGATTGCGCCCTCGTGCGAATTCAGAAGAGGACGAAAGGAATATTGTTGGGTGCAATCTGATGATGCGTTCATGAATGCCAGGGAGGTAAAAATAACCCTTCAGCTTTCGGTATCTACGTCAACTTTGCGACGTAGAATTAGAGCCGCTGGCCTGCGTTGTAGTGTAGCATGCCAGAAGCCCCGGCTAATTTCCTACCACCGCAGTGCACGTATTTCACTTGCGGAGGCGCATATTGCGAGGAACCATCCAGAGTGGGAGCTGGTACTATTCACTGACGAATCGAGCTTCAGTAGCTGCTGGGACCAGAAGCGACAAGTGTGGAGGCCGGTCAAATGCAGGTGAGATTAATTTCACTTTCATACGTTACGCTGCATTTCTTTCAGCAAATATGTTTACTCTTCGTGTTTATGATTTCAGATATGGCACTCCATGCGTTCAGACGGTTGCCGCCAGTGGCCTCTCATCTCTTCACGTCTGGGGCTCTGTAACGAGCAGCGGGCTGGGAATTATTCATATGATTCAGGGGTCATTTACAGCCTCGAAAGGTGTCAAACTCCTGCGAGAGGTCTTGCTTCCATATGTCTTAGACGTACTATTCCCGGATGGATTCTTTTAGCTCCAGCATGATCGTAGTCCCGTCCACAGTGCAAAGAATGTCCAGGAGTTCCATTAGGAATCGGCAATCCGCCAGCTGGCATGACGCCCGGGTGGTCTGAACATGAACGTCTTCGATAACGTGTGGGGTCTCTCGAATCGAACGCTCGTCAAGAGGAACCTGCAGGACTCTTCAAAAGAGACCCTATGGGCTGCACTGAGCGAGGAATGGGAGAAGTTGAGATTCGATGACCAGCTGCCGGCGTTGCTGTTCCATTCTCTCCCTCGAAGACTGAGGGATGTCAGCTCCTCACAAGGCAGGTCCATAAAGTAAAAATGACCTCACTCCCCCACCCCCTTCCTCTGCCTCCCCCTCATTTGGACATCATTCACTCTATTCCACTTTTGTTCGGTTTCAAATAATGCTTTTAAAATCAATCGAGCGAATAAAGAAACACGAAGAAACGAGTGTATTTTTTATTCTTTACGGGAGACTATCGCCCCTTCTAGGCGCTGAGGCACGAATGTCAAATGCGTAAACATGCGTGCTAATGAAAACTCATAATAATAATAAAAATAATAAATGCAATTTATGTGGCAGCGGCGGGCCTGTGTAGCGGGAGCATCACGCGTGCAAAAGAGGATCAGATGAAATATTTCAGATTTTCCAGTGCGGAGAGTAACTAAAAAATCTAGGCGAAACAAAATACAGCCTACAAGAGAATATATAGAACAGAGTATAGATATGGAGGTTTGACGTTACACAAAGGGTCAGTTCTCTGAAAAATTTGCGATCTTTGGTCGACAGCGCCTGCATCTCCATTACGGCATATACTAATTAAAAAGGGGTTGACAAGTATGTTCGTTCTGCTGGTGCTGTATGAATTCAACAAACTACGGCGATATTCCTTGTGATTAGGTTTTAAAATTCATTCGCGAAATTTTGCGATATATAGATTACCTGCGGAAGATTTGGCTCAGAGAAGATTGTTTGCTTCCTTGCTCCGCCGCGAGGCGCGTGCATCGGCGTTTACACTACATACACTTTAGTGTATGTAGGCAGTTTTTTTTTTAATTTTATATCAACGATATAGCTAATGCACCACTAATTTCCGACAACATTTCTTATGCTAATGACACTACCATGTGTTTTGGAGGCAACCATCATAATAAGTTGAACAAGTTTTGTACAACTGGCCTAATAAGTTATCATCACGGCTGAATTTTAATCAAATGAAGTTGAACAAAAACAAAACAAAGTATATATTATTGAGACAAAAAATTGCTACATGAACTACATATATATATTTCTTAAATTCAAAACCAGAGTGAACTGTGGCCCACAAATTTCTGGTAGCCTGGCTTGCGAAATTAGTAATCTCAACAAATCATGCAGATATCATTTGATGAGATATGTCGTCTTAAACTGTATTTCAAAACAACAAAAATACATCTGATACCTTAGTGTTTTATTTTGCAATTCTATGTATATTAGTCTATTGTATGATACCTGTAAAAACGTGTTTCCTACTTTGGGGAAACATGATGGGAAGATTGAAGAATTCGTTCTTTTACAAAAGAAGGCCGTTAGGATTATAGACAACTTAGGTTACGTCCAACATTACCACTTGATAAACACTAAGCACCACCCATTAAGCATGTTCACTTACTTAAATTATTTATTTTATTCAAATAAAGTGTGCAGAATTACATCTTAGCACCTATAACGTGCGGCACACGCTCATAAACTCGCATTATATTAAAGCAAATGTTGGACGAATATAAGAAACTATAATACTAAATTACCCAAATTTGTTGGTCATATAGAAGCACACAGAGATGGTCAACACTCCAAAAACGTAGCACGCTCTACATGTTTAAAAATAAGTAAAACCTATTATCTCACTTTGAATTCCTAACACCGTTTAAATGAGCCATGCATGACAAAACATATTTACCATGTCTTCATGGAATGTTATGTTGATAGATCGAAACCTCTGTTACCCTTGATTCTTAAAAATAACGTAGTTCATTGTTGTTGTTTTTTCCTCTTAATATTGCATTCTTGATGATGCATCGTGTCCGCCACGGTGTTCACCTTTCCAATATTCTGAACATCGTCGCCATAATGTCCAGCAGGTAACCGGGGCTCTTGGACGAACATAGTAGAGTCTTTTGCGTATGCATTAAATGTGTTCCTTTCAGGTAGAGAAAGTGCTGAAGCATGGTTTCTTGTCACTGGTAAAAATAAACCTCGGCTAACGTGAAGTTATTTTTCCTATCAATTTAACGAGAAAAAGTATGCTAGTGTAACCGAAAATACTATTGGCTTGCTTTGAATGCAGGAAAATGAGTCGAGGTGGCACGGTCGAAATACAGTACTCTGCAAGTAATGGGTCTACGCATGGACGTCTCGCACCGTCTACCCTACTTCTGGAAACATACCTGCGCCTCCTCCACGTCGGGGTGCAAGTTCAGGATATTCTCGATCTCCAGTGGCGGCACTTTTAAACCCATGAGGTTGATCATCTCTTTGACGCGGCCCACAAATGTAAGCCTACCTTCCTCGTCCATTGTTCCCTCGTCCCTGCGAACGGGTGTTCAATAAGGAAAACAAATATTTGAACACAGCAATTTTATTTCAATAGATTTCAACGTTTATTGAGTCTTGTTTATTCAACCGGATCTACCAATATAACATCAATCAAAAGCACAGAAATGCGATGTCGAAACAAACACTTGAGATCCTAACATTAACTTTTAAGGAAAGGGTTGAGGCCCTTAGGTCACTAAGAATATTCCCCCTTAAAAACAATATTTTTGAGCAGTATTTACAACTCCTGGCATATTTTGAGTAAGGAGCGTTTTCGAAGTGCGCTTCTCATTCTAGACGTCGGCTGCGGTATAGAAACACATTTGGAAATCAGACAAATCAGTTTCGCAGCGTACATCTTCCTCTCAAACTGCTTTTTAGGGGATATATAATTTTGTGATAAACGTGTTTTATCCACACACTTGCAGCCGCCTCGGTGGCTCCGAGCCGAGAGCGCTGGCCTATGATCCCCATGTGGCGGGTTCAAATCCCGGCCGAGGTGCCCGCAATCTGACGGAGACTTATTGCGGAGGAGGCGCCGTGTAACCGAGCTTTCGGTTGCATGTCATGAGATCCCCAGGTGGTCCAAATTAATCCTCAGTCCTCCAGCTGGGGCGTGCGAGATGCCCGTCGTTGGTTTGGCACGTAGAACCTGCCAAATTCGACTTTCCACGTGCTTAAAAACTTATATTTCTGATTTTCGCCATTGCTTAAGAATCAATAAACCTAAGTTTCCTAAACCGTCGGGTAAAAGAAACAATATGTACGGAAGCGCATATTCAATACTGGTGCCCTGGGTGCAGGAAAAGAAAAACATAGGTATAGAGGTGCTACGATGTGATCCCCAATTTTAGCTGCCGCATTTAATTGTTTACCATAAATATATCACCATCCCTTCAACATTTGTACAACTCTACCTAAAAAAAAAAAATATTACCAACAGAAACAGCATGAGGTAGCGAACACTGGCGTGCACGTACAATAGGCATTAGTTTGTATAACATAGGGTTATCCAGCAATTGGGCTACAACAAAACTTTTAAACACGCGTTTCGGGAGGAATAATGGACCCATAATTTAAGAAAGAAAACAAAATGAACTGGAAAAGAAGTATCTATGAGAAAGTGTGTTGTTTTGAAAGCACAAGAGCATATTCATTCAGGGGCCAATGATTTATATTTTCATTAAAAGTATATCCATGGGAAGGCGATTCCAAAATGGCAATCCGTTAACTGATTAGTTTATTAGAAACCAACAGAGGTCACTAGGAACGCATGAAAAACAAAGCCCTTTTCGAAGACTAGTAACTTATGAACCGAGCCAGTTATATGTAACCCAAAATGTTGAACATATATTGCAGTTATAGGGAAACGTTATGCTTGGATTATATTTTGTAAATGCTTCATAAAAATGTATTTTAATGAGATCGCTGTGGTGCAAAACGAAATGTATGTACCTGCGTTTGCACCTTTGCGCGTGCCAATACATAATCGCAACAAAATCGTTTATATATCTTAATTTATGACGTAAAGATTCACAATACTATATCGAAATACTAAACAATATTCTACAGGGCAAAGCCACTGTATCCCTATGCTTGTCTTCACTTACTAATGAAGAAATCTTGGCTGCGCCATAGGTTTTCCGATATGGAAGACCTTATATTGCTAGCCCTCTCTGTCCGACCAACGAGCAGGGTACACGCTCGTACTGGTATAATTGAATATTTCAAGGTAGGTATGAAAGTGTCACTTTCAGATTAACTTCTTGTGTGATGCCACTTAGTTTCCGAGAGGGGTATTACGGCGCCTTGATTTTATATTTAATAATAAATAAGAAAAAGTTCCGGATAAAACACAACGTTGCGCAGTTTCGCACAGCCTTCAGCTTGTTGCTCAGTTTTAGTTCATGAATGAATATACGTTCTCCGTTCAGTGCAGTTGCCTGGCTTTGCCGGTTCGCACCATCTCCTTTAGCAGGCGGTCTCCGGGAGCCGCGCCGTGGGAACTATCCGTATATTATGTTTTGTGTTGCGGACGCTTTCATCCTAGCTCACCGAAGTTGCTGTTTTTCTTACCCCGTGTGGTACCAGTTCTCTCGGATGGCTTCATTTGTATTGGCGTCATCGTTGAGATAGCCCCTAAACACGTGGGGGCCTCTGGTGCACAGCTCTCCCCTCGTGTTGACGGGAACGATCCTGCCTTCGGCGTCAACAACCTTCACCTGCAGCGATGGAAGGCGTCATATATTTGAACTACCTTATTTTGAGGGACTTTATGCGCCAGAGTGTTACTTCAGTCAGCTTCTCTACAGAAGTTAGTGTGGTTTCGAATAATTAAGTTAATTTCAACTATATGTTTAGTTTGTTAAGCAGTAGTTTACTTTAAACACTTTTTTCGAGTAACTCCTACTGAAACTACAACAATAATTTTTAAATCTAGAGTTATATTCGCCCGTCAGAAACGTTTTCGAAAAATATAAGATCAGATAACGATAATTCAGTTGATTTTTCGAAAAATAAGAGAGGCCACTAAATAGACAACATTCAGAAGAAATATATATTTTTGCGCTTCTTTGTCTTCGTCTTGTTGCAACCGGGCGGAGTTGCCCTCAATGTAGGTTGCAACCCTATAAGACAGTGAAGGTCTGTTTTGGAGGTTTTCAAGTGGTGCGGACTAATCATAAAAAAAGAATCTTGTCGGCGCCACACCTTCCCATTTGGGATTATAGAAAAGGAGCAGAAAGGGAATAAACCCAAAAGCATCACCCATACACCTTTCCAAAAAATGCTCTTAGATCGCCGCCATATTGCTGGTGATGATGCAGCTGGTGCGACTCTCGCTCCCCCTATCAACTAGAAAGTATCCGCCACTATCTTGGAACGTCGGAACCTGCTCATGGTGACTTTACGTCTGTGTTTTGCAGTTTTGCATTTCACGTTTTCCAGCCTCTCTTGACAGTGTCAACTTAATTTTAATTGTGTATTAGTCGTACCCTTTTCATTTTATCTTCCACTGTAAGAAATAAGGCTGTTAAATGCACGCCCCTCAAGCGTCTCTTCTCTACATTCAAGGCAAACAAAAGGAAGAATGTTCAACGGCCATTCGACGCGATTTTGCCTACAACCTCTGTCCGCACCCTCAGAGACAATCCGCGCAGAGACATTCTCAGTCAGCGCCAAATATAGCTGTTCGGATGGGGGTCAGAAACAAACGAGTTGTGTCCGTTCCTTTACCGTGGTGCTTGTTTTAGTGAAAAAAGGAAGCTCTCCCAGAAACATAGCACAAAACAAGGTCCTCTTGAGTTCCGTCCGATTGTAGAGATGTGAGTGTGGTCGACACTGTTGCATCATGTAGTACACACAATATATTCCAAGAATGTTAAAATTGGCTACATTAATGTTCAAGTGCTGTAGTGTAGATCTGTAATCGCGTTATTTATGACCGTTAAATATACACGCCTTTGGCCTATATTTTGGTGTAAATTATTTAAAGAGCTAGGCGCTTTGTGGATTGACACTGCCGAGCGGGCGGCACAGTTAAAACTTATTATCAACTAAAGCCTTCCAGTGGCATTCGCCCTCTCACTCATGTACCCCCAAAATAGTTTACCGTTTACATTAGTGTTAAATGTGGTGCAATGATTTCTTAATATCGTAAGAAAATTCATACACTATAAAACGCCAATACATCAGAACAGACAATAATTTAGCAGCAATCTGTGTCTGGAATTGCGCTTACGCCGGCTGCGTCAATCCAAATTAACAGTGCACTCGGTTAGGGTTAATAGAGACGCTGATGAGAGCCCAGCCTCAAACCCCCTGGGTGGGCTCGAAAAAGGTTCCCTTGGCCCTGGAGCCTAGTGTTTCAAGAAAGTCTATGATAATCCGTGAAAGGTAAAGGGTCGGAGGAAGCTCCTCGCACCCCTTTCCACTTTTGGAGAGCGAATGGTAGAGAGGAGGCTACCTCCTCTCCAACGTTCGCTCTGCCAGAGGGGAAAGGTGCGGGATGAGCTAACACTGAACTCTTAAACTGTCACCGACTATAGCGTTGGTGAGCTTTGCAGTTTCCGTTGGAGTAGGCGTCTTCGTGTCGCTCAGATCTCAGAGCAAAATACTTCAGCTATTTGAACAAAAACGATTGTCCCATCCCCCCCTTCAATTGTAGAAACTCAGGCACATTACCAACGCACATCTTCACTCAAAGAAGGTACCAAAATTCACCATTCGCGTTGAGGCTGGTCATAGTTTTATTCTTCTGTTTTTCTAGCTGAGTTTGACGCTTTTATAGTCCTGTGGGCGAAACTCAAGCAAATACGGAATGCGTGGGTTTCTTTTAAAGACACAGATATTACGGAACTTTCAGCCTTTTCATTCTGGAGAAGGAGGAAGACCAGCGAAGTTTTGCTATGGTGGGAATGAAGTAATGGCCTGCCGCAAGTCGGCAAGCCAAAGGGCAAAGGCTGGACAGCTACCACCATCTTTAAGCGATGGCGGCAACCAGACAACCTGCAAACCGGTTGTCTGGTTGTCGCCGTCGCTTATAGATGGTGGTAGCTCTCCAGAGTTTCGTGTCGTCATTTGTTTGCTGACAAACGCGATACTGAAGAAACTAGCCCTATCTAAAAAAACAGTTTAAGGTGGATTATGGAACAGAAAATTTAACTGGATTTCTTGGTGGAAACCTGAATTCCAGTTTGCGGACCATTGTCTTCAAACTGGATTTCAGGTTTCCAACTAGAAACCCAGTTAGATTTTCCTGTTCCATAATCCACCTTAAACTGATTTTTTTTTTTTCGGTAGGGAGCCCTTAACAGATCCGCTGTACAAAATTGGGTGGTGGCGGGAAAAAAGCGAAACAGAAGGAAACAAGCCGGTGCCTGCACGGGGATACCTGTTACCACTAAGCGTTGCCCTTTCTTACGAGAACCAAGGATGTTTTAGGTTATAGAAGGGTTCGAGATATTTTAGGAACTTCTACAACATTTGTTAAAAAAATCACTAACAAACAAGCAAACACTCTACTCCTATCCCAAGCTGAAACAGAGTGAGACCTCAAACTAGAAAAAGGCCAATCCTTGATTACGCCTTCAAATAATCAACACTGCACACCGTGGTTTTGATGTAAAACGTGGCCTTCCCATCCAGTGCCTCGATTGCTGGCCCTTATTGCCTGACTGGAGATGTCTTTAGAAGAAAATGGGTCGAGTTGTGAGTCAATAATTTTGTGAGTCAATCGTTTTTTCTAGCCAATATAAAACACTTTGGTAAACTCAAAAGCAAGATAATGAAAACTTTTCTTTTATGCGAACGGGATTTCGTTAACTGAGCAATACTAATTACATTTGTGCAGCCATAATAACTAAAGAAGTTGGCTCGTAAGAAACTCCATTATTTCTTATGGTTGATAGTAGTTTTGTCTCTTGCTATAGCTAAGTTGTAATGGTTACTCGGCACAAATTAAGTTTAACGTTGTTACTAATTATTAAGTTATGTTGGATGCCTTCTTTAGCAACCTTTACATGCTTCGCCCTCGACTGCATGTTGCATCGACCCACAAAAGTCACATCTATTTCGGCTATCTGAGAACAGAAAAAAAGATAGCTCATTTGCCGAACAATCGTCGTACTGCGTTCAGTGAATAGGATGAAACAGTAAGAACAATGCATTTTATAATATCGTCTGAAAACGTTCTACCTTGTTGGGAATACACGGAAGAACACTGAAAATATAGTCAAATGTGTTTTTAACTTCTCCGGATTGAGACTCTTTCTGAAATGTTTAGGAGTATTCCGCTGTGATCATGTGACTCTGGCGACCGCTAAAAAGCCGCAGCCCTTTTCCGCTTGCATGAAGGCTTAAACGAACATGGTACCTCACGCTCCCCTTAAGTAATGCCTGTGCAAAAGGGCCTCTAATGAATCATTAATTCAAAACCATCTCGCCTTTCCTGCATTAAAGCTTGCCGTGAGGAAAAACCCAAAAGAGCATGTATGATATAATAATACTGCGAAAGCTCGCTATCACCACGCAAACTTCAACATACCCACTTACAACGCTAAGCAGATTATCCAACGGACATGTTACATTCAATCGCATATGCACGTCAAACGTTACTAAACACAAAACTACTACATGTAGAAAAAGACTTAAAGAAAAAAAAAAATGCGGTGGCTTAGCTCGGCTATGCCAAAATATACGTAGCGTGAGCTTATGCGCACAAAAGGAGTGGCGCTGTCAAGCGGCTCTGGTGCAGCGTCAGACTTGGCTACTGCACAACGGAGGCTCACAGCTGGACACGCGGCGGAGCCAGTGCGTCTGCCGCGGCTATGACGTCACTCCTCTGGAATGCGCATACCGGCGAGGCTCGCGTGGCGGCGGCGGAGCGCGCGGCGGCGGCGGCTCCGGCCCGCCAGCTGTGCGCCGTGTGACGTCACTGCTCCTCGCGCATGCGAAGCACGGCCCTTTGGGAGCCACGCGAAACTGCTGAACCTCGGCCAGTGTAGCTCACGCTACAAAATAAATGTGCGTGGTGCTTCAAAACGGATCAGACAAACTGGAGTTGCATCCTAAACTTTAGGTCCCGAAAACGCGCTGAAACAGTGGCTCAAGCGCGGCAAGATTCTCAACGGAAAGTTTTTGCAAAGTGTGTATACTCACGATTGAAAGTGCATAGGGTCTCTATGTTATCCCTAAGCCGACTTGTAGGCGAAAGCCCAAGGGCCGGTAGATTAAAGACAGACGCATGATTCACTCGCTGAGTCATCCCCCTTAATGTGCTAAGTCATCCGTTTTAATGTGCTGAGACATCCTTCTCAATGTGCTGAGTCATTCTTTTCAATGTGCTGAGTTATCATCCTAATTCGCTTTGTCATCCACTCAGTGGTCGCGTGAAAGTTTTCGTACCTTTCGTGTCGCCGACGTGTTTTCCCTCAGGCGACTGAACGATGAGACATATAAGGCCTTAATAATCAAGTTACACATGCATAATTTGCAATTCAGGTCACGACTCATATATAAAACAAGACAAAACGGGTAAAAGGACGTGAAAAGGACGCACGAAACGGCCTTCGTCCAGAGCCGCCTAGCCAATGCACCAACTGACACAAATGTGCTACGGTGATAAGTCTCCAGATATGTTTTTTTTTCTCTCTCAAACTTGTTTTCGTTTTAGTTCAAAACAGTGTCTGTTTTGGTGTGCTCACAAGTAGCATAACTCTTTTCGTAAAATTTGTTCTAAACAATTCGCAGCAAGGAACTATTTTTAAGATATATATTTGTTTGCTCGAAAGTAGACAATCAAGTCAGACTGCTTGGCCACGTGTGGAAATGAGCAAAAACGAAATGCTCGCCTATTCGCCGTCACCTCCGCAACCGCCGCCGCCGCCTGTTGAGCGTCGAAGTTCGTTTTTTTTATTTTTATTTTTTCCTCGGTTTTTATGTTGAGTTGGACGTAGAGTATGCTGAAGCCCCGCACTCTCGACGGTTAATGGTGCGTGTTTACTCGTTATTTTTTTTTCGTATTTTACTAATTTGACAGGAAATGAAAAATAAAAGAGGAAGTGGGATGCTTTAGGATTACCCTTTCCATATATAAGTAATTAAATCTGTTTTGTAATCGAGGTGTTTTGTTCTTATTACTCTTTTACATGCACTCTTGTTGGCCCAAATTACCCTCGCAGCTGAGGTGTCCTATACAAAAAAAACAACAAAAAACACTTGGGTAAGTGATCGAGAGGCACTGTCTTGCACAATTCACCATAAATACGAACGGGAACAAGAGCTTCTTCGCGATGTTTGAATTGCATAAATTGCGCTGTAGTTCAGGCAGCCTGTAGCTTCGAAGTGGTTTGTTTTCGCGCAAGGGGACCTGGGTCACTTTCGATTTCTGCTCTGAATACCATGCCGCTTGCATGACATAATTACAGTGTGAAAGCTTTGTGAGCCGAGGTTTGTTTTCGGCCTTAGTTTTGTACAGTTCAATGTACGCTTTCTTCTTGTTTGAGCCCCATGTTTCCGCTCGGTGGTTTTGCGTTCCAGTTAGCCCATTTTTAATATCGCAAAAAAGTGTTTGATTGTGATAGAAACAGAGAAATATATATATTGGCTTGTAGATTCCAAATTTAGTTTTGCTTCTATCTTTGTTTACGGGCAAATTTATTGAGACGTTATGTCCATTTGGGATTTTCTCTGATGTAAAGGACACAAGAACTATTTTCAACAATACCTTTTTAAGCGTATCCGTGTTATATTGTATGTCTAGTACGCGTATGGTTTTTTTAAGGAGATTTCGTTATATTGTTTGAATTTAAAATGCTCGTTAAATCGTCCTCAGCCATGCCGGGCATAAATGCCGAGTTTTTGCTGATAGACCATTTGACTGACTCTATTATTTCTACCGGAATGATACTGTGTCTTAATTCCCTCGCAACCTGAACAAAACTATTGTTAAGTGTATTGGCTAACTTTGTGTAATCATCATTGTCCACGAAATGGTTCTTAATTTTAGTATCAATCGTAGTTTTACATTTCTGGGCAATTATTATATTGATGAGTTTGCTGGTGTACCATAGGGTTTCTAAACTTAATGGAATAACACTCATTTTTATTAGCCCTATTATGGCTGTCACCGCAGAAATAAACCAGACATAGCGGAGAGCTCAAACTCCGTCGGAACGTAGCCCCAGCTGTCAGAGCAAGATGCCAAGTTTCAGCACCAACCTTTATATGAATCAAACGTTACGAGCAATTTTTAAAATTTTCATTGGAAAATTATTTTACCCGCCGAAGCTTTCGATTACATGAAGCTCTATGGCAACAAAAATCGAAAACGGGTGAAAATGTGCCCCATTTCTCCATTGAAAAATTCAGAAAATCACTAATAATTTTTTATCAAGATGACGGTTGGTGCTGAAACTTTTGTATCTTGCTAAACGCCCGGGGCTTCGCTCTGACGGAGTTTGAGCTCTCCTTGATGTCCAGTCTATTTTCGCAAAGCGAAAAACAGGGTTCGGTTTTCTCGCGGACGCCATATATGTTGCTCCTATTTTGCTTACTTTGCAATCGTCGAGCACATTTCCTTCAATAATTGTCTGGTTTCTCACACGTCGTAACTTTACTCTGCTCGCTTTCTCCAGAGTCTTTATGAGTCCCATTCTTATGTCGTCTGGGCCTTTCGCTGAACCCGCTTCATTTCAGTTTGCTTCCTACGGTTTTCAAATGTCGTAGAAATTATATAATTTGGGCGCACAGATATTTGTATTTCTGAACATCAGTCTTATTCGGTCTTGGGAAAATGCTCGATTAAGTGTATATTATTTCGGAAATCATGTATGGACATATGAGTTCCAATTCTAGATCAGATTATTTTAATTTGTTTTATTAAATTTCTGCCATGAATGAACGAATTCCACCACCAAGGGTGTACGACACAGCCAGATACAAACGTCTCAACTAACGATCCTACTGATATCGTTTCTGTTAGAAAAAAAGTTAAAGTAGAAAAGCGTGTAAAAAAATCATGAGGTCCATAAGCACTTCTAATAAATTCACAAAACGTTTTGTCATAAAACTTTATATAAAACGTTAGTTATCGGCCATTCGGCTTTTCTGACCGGACGTGGTTTTTAAAAGAAATAAAACACGTGCGACAAATGTTTATGCGAATGTCTGTATTGCTTCGCGATGGCCGTCACTTTTAAGAGGTTCAAAAGATATAACGAGGACATCGGTTGGAAATGTAAAACTGTAAAAACTCTTTAAAATCTTCGATACAATTCAGCGAAAAGTGTTAGGCTTAGGAACTTGAAAAGTGTGGAATCTGCGTTGTTCCAGCTGAGAAACCATGCTTTGGTTCTTTCAACATAGCAAAGATTATGGCAAAAAATTGTGACTCTATTTGCAGAATTTACGTTTTGATCAAAACCCGCAAACTCCAGATTTAAATTTAAAAAAAATACGAAAGCCCAATTATTAATACTTTTCGTCTTCGGAGCTTTGTTGCGCATTTCATTGTTGATTGGCTTATATTCTTTTTTGTTGGATGCAGATCACATATCTAATTGATTTTACCTAGGTAGCTCAAAGCCATGTGTTGAGCAGGCGAACCTGTTCATGTACAGGTTCCTTTGTGCATAAAGAAAAATAATATATGCATACAGAATATGTATGCTCACACGTCCTTTGGACAATACATGCATAGAGGTACTGTACGAATGCAGGTCCGTTATGCATGCGTGGAAACCAGTTCGGATATAGGTCCTCTATACCCATATCATTATTTTATTGGTCTTCCTGTGCTAATATCTAATATGTATAAAATTTGTTTCCCAGTAAAGGCTCTTTGGCCGGGCTTTATGATAAAAATAAACCGATAAAAGGTGTTTGGTTGTTATCAAACTTTCTTGATGGCTCATCATTCCTTCTTGACGGCCCATCAATCTCCTTGAAGGCTCAACATACCTTCTTGATGGCCCAAACGACCTTCTTGATGGCCCAACCGACGTTTTCGATGGCTCATAAAACTGTTTTGATGCTACGACAGGCTTACTCACGGTGTCTCTTAGGTCATCAAGCATTTTCTGATGATGAAAGGTGTACCACTAAAGGCATCTGTTAGTAGCTCACAGACTGCAGACACGTGTCTGGTGTTGGCTGATGGAGCATCGAAATTATTTGATCTTGCCCGGTTTCGACAATCCGGATATCTCGATAGACAATCGAAACGTCCAACAGGCTTATGGTTCTCCTCATGACAGCATTTGGTGGCGTCAAGAACCTGACCATTTTTGGGAAATTCCTGCAGTGGCCGAGAGGGGACACTAAGAATATGATATCTTAGCTCAATCGTGAATTATATCCGAGTTGGAAAGCTGAAGGCTGGATGGCACAATAGCTGAGTGTTCAATTCGTAGTAATTCGCCTCATGATTGCCCTTTATACCCCATAGGCCACAAAGACCCATTATAAACCTAGGTATGTTTTTCTAACCATATTTGTTTTTAAATTGTGGTCTCGTTTGTTGGTAAAAAAAGTGCAGATCTGGTTTGCATAATAAGTAAATCATGTTTACAATCTTAGTGGCAAAGAATGAGCCAAAAAGCGCACCTTTCTTGGTCAAATAACAGTTTCTAGACTGACGTGTAGTGTGAACAATCAATAGTGAGAGATGAGCTAGTTGTTACATCGTTCCTTTTGACAAAAGCGCTACAAGACCATCACATAAATTAAGATACAGCACAAGCACTACTTTCAATTGACCGGTTATTGAAACAACACAAACTATTTATACACCTAATCAGGTTTCCATGGCAGGAATTAAAATTTTTATCTGTCAAATAAAAAGTGGGGGCACTTATGCGAATGTCACCCCCTTGTATTCTGATGGTGAATGTCTCATTGAATTCTCTCGAGATGTTGTTACTTAACTTCCCCAGAAATTTTGATTTTTTTTTCATTTCATAACAACAATGGCATCTATCACAATGAATTTATTTTGACTATTTATTGTGATGGATCCCGTTGCAAACCCAAAATGACAAAAAAAATATATTGTGAAGTTAATAAAGGAAATCTTGAGAGAATTGTATGAGTCAAACATCATCAAAATGCAAAAGAGTGACAGATCCACAAGTGCCCCGAATGTTCATATGAAATGACAGATTAAAATATGCATTCCTGCTTGACAAGCCCGAGTGGATGTATAATAGCTTCTGTTGTTTCAGAAAACAATCAGTTGAAAGTAGCGCTTGAGCTGTCTCGCTTGCTTTCTTTCTTTTATTTTGGTGCTTTTGTCAAAAGGTAGTTTGACCTCAATGTTAGCAGAAGAAAAGTTTACAAAATTGCGATTGCGTAAGACGAGTTCTATGTAATTCGCCGTCGGATAAAGCTGAGCGTACTGCACGCTGTCGCGCAGCGCCGTTTTGCCAGCAAAGACAAAGATGAAAGAATGTTGACTGCCGCACAAGAGACAACGATAAAGTTGCACGTCGTAGAGCCTGGAACATTCCTTGTGAATTAGTTGCGTTTTCTATTCCGCTTTGTTCATGCGGTTTCACAATTGAACGTGCCCTAGTTTCTAAATAGGAACATTGACAATGCCATTATTAACATACAAATTTTGCTTTAGGGTTCCCATGGGTATTTCAGGATGTATCCTAACGCCAGAGTTAAAGAAAGAAGAAACATGTAAGTCGAAGGCGACAAAACCATATCTTTCATCGTCCTTCGCGCTATTTACACATTTAACATGAGGTCTTCTTTTAACTTCTTTATTCTTTCTTCACTCCCACCCGCACCAACACGCTCTTCGTTCATAATTATGGAAACGCTTTGGGTGTTTCTAATTTTTCAACATTGATGGGCACAAAGTAACGTTTATATAAGTCTGTAATGCAATCTTTGTATTCTATTCGTAGAGAACGCATAGGTGGTTAGACATTTATACAACCATTAGACCAATATACAACCAAACCATTAGACCGACAGATGTCTCAAAATGCGATCTACCATCAGATCATCACACAATTAAACCATCAAGCCATCAAGCCATCAAACCCTCAGGCCATTATACCATGAGGCCACCAAACCATAAGAACATCAAAGTCCCAAATTACAAAAAAAAAAACATCAGTCTGATGGACCATCAAACATTTTTTGATGATCCTTTTGATGAGGTCTTAATGAGCAGAACGTAAAGAGAAAGTTCAGAAATTGGACTTAACGCTAAAAGCTAATTTTTACCAGCGCCTCCTATTTTCCTTAACCTTACACCTTAACCAACCGTACCTAAATCTTATGGGTCAGGGATTGTGCTGTGATCCAATCCCTGATTGTTGTGATCAGCGCACGTTTATTTGTGGTACGCAATTATCGCATAATTACATCGCTCATGTACCAGGATGTTTCTGCCGCAACCTTGACAGTACCACGACAGCGGAGGCAGATCGGAGGGACGCCTGGTCTACGGTAGCGTTCGCCCTGGCGCCAAACAACGAATGGACATTAATGCTCACATCATATCGTCATGAGATAGCGGCGAAGGCTGACGCCTGTGCCCGCTGCTCTGAGCCCATTCGCGGTAGACAGCTATTTCTACCGTGCGTGTTGCGTGAACACTGGTTCCATTGCAAATGATTGGGCATTCGAGCCCAGGAACACAACTTCCTGATGCAGTCTGGGTTCAGCAGCTACAAATATGTCAAGTGCGTGAAGCGGCCTATCCTCTCTGCAACCCAGCTTGCCTGTGCTAACGGTACCCGTGGACATACCCACCGAAAAATCTCCGTCTTGGAAAAAGCTTGTGGGTACTGCCGTCGGCTCCGTATCTCCGAACACCATCGAGCTGATGCAGAAGATTGCAGCTCAGACACACGTTCGAACCTTTGATTTGTGACAGCTACCGGTTGAGGATGTGACTCTTCGGGTGGAAATACGCGATTTGCGCGAACGTGTTGCGAGCAAACAGAATTTCAGCCGCTCCGCTGTGCCGGTCAACCGGCACGGCCAGCGCAAAGCTTCGCATGTGTCGCTGCGACTAGCCCAGGCTTCTCGGGTGAGGAGCCAGGGTCCCAGCCTTCTACTGCTCGTCCTCTGAGCAAGGTCCGCCACCCAAAATCGCAAGCGGTGAGCTATCCCACGAAGCCTCCAGCTACGATTGGCACTGCTATCCAGTGCGCGCATTAAGTGGCTCCAAAAGCACCGGCAGCCAAAGCGCTTTTCGTATCTCGTGTGGCTCCCGGCACAATGGCGTCCGACGTATAAGAGCTCTTGGTGGGGTTCATCGGAGACATAAGGGTGACATATACGAAATTGAAATCAAGGCACCACTCGTAACGTTCCTTCCACGTTTACTTGGTCGGAGGACTGCTTGAAAAGTTTAACAAACCCGAGGTGTGACCTGCTGGCTGCGTCGTCAGTCCCTTTTACGACAGCTTGTCGCCTTTGCGGTTCTTCGAAGAGTCTGATGTCACCCTAAAAAAACCAATGGCGTCGCGCAAAACTAGATTGTACAACCAATATACGAAGAGCCTCAGAACAACAAGTCGTTTTCTGCTAGTGCCTACGTCTGGGAATATGATGTTATGTATTTGACCGAAACTTGGTCAAAATCGTCCGGCACAAAGCAGTCATAGTTCTCTGATCAGCATTCCGTGTTTAGGAGGGATTGAAATTTTACAGAGACGGTTAAAAAGGAGGGGGCGGGGGGGGGGGGGGGGGGCAGGGTCGTCATAGACTGCAAATCTATATTTTGGGTAGCCAGAAGTAGAGACCTACGAAGAATGGGGCCTCTAGGTTGAGGTGCCAGCGTCAGACGGCTCGAATTCCCGCATCGGTTGTTATTACTTTATCCTAACTCCGAAACCCACGTTTTAAAGCGCAGCTCTTAGGCGCCTGTTTCCGCGAATAACGGCGTCGGCGCCGCCGTCGGCGTAACCCCACGCGTTGCATTATGGGACATCATAGGCTTATACACCAATTCATTTCCCACCTGGGTGGTTTCATTTGAATTCGACCAAGCTTGTCGGGGTGCCTTTCCAAAAAATTAGAAATATGTAGTTCGAGAAAAAAAAATATGGAATGCTGCCGGGTGAAATGCGTGGAAATCGCGATTCCATTTCTGCTCAAGTTTAGACGGTCTTTACAAAATATTGAGCATTCACTTAGTCATAATACTTTTTATACTATAAGTATGAAATAGGTGCTACTTTTATAGGCAAATTATATTTTTGTACCGCTTTTGTTTATTTTTAAGTAAAATCGCAAACATGCCACCCAGAGCAATTTGGACTAACATTGGGATAGCCATATCAAACGAATGGTATGGAGCTATGTCATGAGACATATATCAATACGTAGCTATTTAAAGAAGCTATCGATTGGTATGTGTTTCTGGTTTATCGATTTTATTGAACACAATTTATTTCACCCCAAATGTGTACAAAAATTGAAAATATACAAATTTTGAAATAAATTTTCTCAAAAAAGCCATTTTTTATTTTCTTCTAACTTTTTTACTTCATAGCCCATAAGGTGTAGAAATAGTGTATATAAGTCTTGGGTGTAATATTTTTGTTGTATTTTGGTGACAACCAGTTAAATAAGCCATTTTTAAGCCTGTCACTCAATCCTTGGTTCAACTATTCTGGCTTCACTACAATGGTGCTGGCGGCCTCAATAATAGCATATGGTTTTAGACGCCAGTTCATCATGATCCGTTTGCCATTATATATGCTCATGACGACTCCTGGGACATCTGACACACGTTACGGAGGGCACAATTAACCATTCACGTTAACAGTAATGCCACCTGCAGTCTATTTGTGAGACGAGCCGACATGTTCAAAGCTCTGGCAGGTGAACGTTCTTATCTTCAAAAATGCTGACGCACAGTGAGACGTAAATAAGTGTAATTTAAATATAAACACCAAAGAATCACTCATGAAGCAGCTCAGTACCTATCTTTTGTGATCATGAAAATTATATTTTCCACTGATGAACGCACGGACATTTTTTTTTGCACAAACTTGAACTGTTTGAGCGATGTAGATAATTTTATTTTGCTTATAAGCCTACACTCGTAAGACAAAGTTCAGCTGACAAAATGAAAAACAAAAACGCTGGTATCACGACACAAAAAAGCACTCGATTTAACTACTAATGTATTCACGTTAATAAAATATACATACATAGATGTTGATCATGGTGCACAACACTCCCCCGTGTATTCATGCAGAGGCTTTTACGAAACGTCTCCAATTTGCCTAGATAGTTAACAATGTCAGACATTTTGAAACGCCCCGTAGGCATTAAAATATTGATTATGCAATTCGCTGAAGACAAACTTCACCTTTTTCAAGTCGCCACACATGTGAGAGGCGGATGCCTTTTGGAACCGGTATGGATCCCCATTCGGCTCTCTTGGTTTTGCGGAAATCACTCACGTCGTCCTTTTTTAAATTCAGAAGAGTCGCATTTTTTACACACTTTCCCACCTTCTGCACAAAGTCCGCTGATGTCTGTATGGCCTCATCCACAGGCGAACGGAGGTTGTGCACCGTCGCCTGACGCTTCAGTAGCCCCCCTACTCCATCACAGGCGCTGTTGCCTTGTCCCGAGGCAGAAAAAACCCACTTCACCTTCGGAAGACCGGCTCGTTGGAACTCGTAGAGCTGAAATAGATTCTTAAAATGAGCTGGTGCACCGTCAGATATATACGTTAATGACGTATAAACTGGAATGTTGTTCTCCAGCCAGTCCTCAATGCACCTTAGAGCGAGTACCGCGTGGGCAGTGTCATGGCACAGGTCTTCACACACGACACCGAAACATTTGGAACCTTGCGATGTCGACGCAACACATGTGAACACAGAGATTTGACGCTTGTGCCAGTGATGCTCTTGTATATCATGTGGCAGGGTCACCGTCCAGTTTTCCACAAAATCAAAGTTCATGACAATATGTCTTGTGGTCACCTTGCTCTTCTCAATCCGAACAGCTTCCCGTTGACTTCTACGGATGAAGTCGTGAGTAGAAAACCTTGTGGCCCATTTTTGCATCTCTTTCAAAAAGGCGTCCGAGTCCGCAGTCTTATTCACCAAATTGCCGTTCTCCCACGTGCAAAATCTAATCTCCTCATCTGGAACCAATTGTAATTCTTGTAAGGAGAGTCGATCAATGCTAGGGCATTTCTTGCATTCGCCCCGTAAACAATTGGGCGTTGAGTCTGGGCAAAGGCAAAAAGCGACAATATCCTCAGCCGTTATTTTTTCTTCCCGTACGCTGTTGAGGGCACATAAGCACAAATCAAAATTTGTGCAGCACACGCATGCACAAACGGTTTGGTCAGGGTTCAGCTTAACCCATTTTGGTCGCAGCGAATAAAATTTGGTCAGTCCTAATTTGGAGTCCGGGTTAGCTTCCTTAAACAGCTGGTAGGCTTCTCGGATGGACCTGGTCATGTTGCGCTTGACAACGGCTTGTTGTTCCCCATCCTTCATAATGTTTACAACGTTCTTTTTGTTGGGGCTCTGCCGGGGACAGTCGAAATCATCGTCGGTGTAAAACCGCGTGGCTGACTGCACGATGTCCTCGCCAATCTTAGCGCCTTGGTACGGCTCGAGACGATCCCATACGCCAAAACGTTCACGAAGTCGCTTGGCCTTTTTTAGTTTGTAGCTCGATTCCTCCGGGATTAAACGTGCGACCTCGTTAATAGTCACACTTGCAGGCACAAGCGTAAGCAGCTGGCATCTCTCCTGGTAAGACGGTGTCTTGACAAAGGCTTCTCTGAGGTTTGCCCACCACTCGTCACAGTTAAGGCAGGAGGGTTGAGTGCCAGAGTTTGAGTCACTCGTTTCCAGGCAATATGCTGTAGCCAACTTTTTACGTACTTGTCTGCTGTACGACACCTCCATTTCCCGCTGTTTTCTTGCCGCATAGGAGTGACGGCTCTTTGGGTTTACGACAGACGACATCCGCAAGGGAGTTGTCTCAAGCCCTTTAGCAGATATTTCTTCGTTAATGTCATCTACTACTTCATGTTCTTCAATGAAGCTTGCCGGAGAGCTTGAAGATGGGTCACTCACCGTACAGGCTGAAAGTTGCTCACCGGTGCGTCGAAAACAGTTCTGGCAGAGCATATCCGTCTGACAGAACAGTAGCAGCTTTGGTTGGAGACAGGATTATTTTCAATGCTTCTACGTTGAGGTCGGTTACGGGCCGAAAATATTGGTTGCGGTATATCACCCGCTTATGTCTCTCAAAGTAGTCGGCACAGGACTTCCTTTTGACGCTGAAAACTGCAGCCATGACTGAAACGTGGACGTGCGAAATACGAGTGGCTGCCCAATTCCAAGTTCAAACCCGCGTGTTATTCCTTGCCGCGATCTTTTGCTTGTTTATTATTTCTCTCTATTTTTATTTTCTTATTGTTTTAGTACGGACGACTGTGTGAGTATAATCGCTGAAAAGCATCACCGAGAAAGAGCGCGCTGTATGTCTTTTCACTTAAAGGAAAGGGAAGTAATAAATAGCGAAAAACGATGATAATAAAATCGGGAATAAACGAGGACTGCAAACTTTAGGAAACACGTACAAAATCAGATAGACGAACTTAGAAGAGATAGACGCCGACAAAGAGTTCCTCTTTGGTGTGGTGCTTGCGTGCCCGAGACTGGTCTTGCCGGCAACTGTCAATAATCACAGCGATCATAACTAAGATTCGTTGCGACCCCTGCGTAAACAAGGTTCCGCGCGTTCAGGAGATCGGCATGATAAAGTCAAAAGTCTACTCTGTTCGTCTCCTCCTCTAGATAACCTTGACTAGACGGAGACAGAAGTTTGCGCTGTGACATCCTTTGGTGAGAGAAGAATAGTTGGGGACAGCGAACCGGTCCGATACACAGCCTTGGTCGGAGGCACGAGGTCAGCGAAGCTTATCGTAGGTCAACTAGGTCAACTAAGCTTATCAATGATTGTCTCAGATGTATCGTCTGAGACAATGATTGCTCTCCCTCGCGCTGATCAAAAGGGACCGACGTTTGAGTGAGTTCGATGAACAACAGAGTGCTACTTACGTTAGCACCCCGTTTAATGCAAGAAAAAAAAACTGTCTGTTTTATTAATTTTATTTTGAAGACGACTCTCTTTGAAGAAAGTTCTACGTGGCTGTCAGAAATATTTTGTTCGTGATTTGTTAAACTACGTAAACAAATTACATCCAGATGTCCAACTCCCTTGGTGAAACGTCGGCTGCCGCTTTCGGGAGCTCTACGTTCTTCCTACCAATTTAGCTCCTGTTCGTGTTTCATAGTAAAGGAAATGGCAAGAAGCTTCCTTTAGCCATGAAATTTTAAGGCAAAATTACAAAGCAATAAGAAAATTTCAATGATTGTTCTTTCTCGCTATAACGGCTTTTGCAAAAATAGTAAGGTGTTTCATTTCTCTCTGAAACCGGACTATGGTATGTAACATTGGTTGCATATTCAAGTTCACTTAACCGCACTCTGCTTCAGCGTAACGGAAATAAACAGCGAGCAAAAAATACACAAGGACGAAAGGAAGGTGCGAACGGTAAGAACACTCGCCCGCCAAATCTCGAAATATAATGTCTAGCTCGTCCCGCTCTCAGACTGCAGGTGGCATTACTGTTAACATGAATGGTTAATTTTGCCCTCCGTAACGTGTGTCAGATGTTCCAGGAGTCGTCATGAGCATATATAATGGCAAACGGATCATGATGAACTGGCTTCTAAAACCATCTGTTATTATTGAGGCCGCCAGCACCATTGTGGTGAAGCCAGAATAGTTGAACCAAGGATTGAGTGACAGGCTTAAAATTGGCTTATTTAACTGGTTGTCACCAAAACACAACAGAAATATTACACCCAAGACTTATATACACTATTTCTACACCTTATGGGCTATGAAGTAAAAAAAGTTAGAAGAAAATAAAAAATTGCCTTTTTGAGAAAATTTATTTCAACATTTGTATATTTTCAATTGTTGTACACATTTGGGGTGAAATAAATTGTGTTCAATAAAATCGATAAACAAGAAACACATACCAATCGATAGCTTATTTAAATAGCTACGTATTGATATATGTCTCATGACATAGCTTCATACCGTTCGTTTGATATGGCTATCCCAATGTTAGTTGAAATTGCTCTGAGTGGCATGTTTGCGATTTTACGTAAAAATAAATAAAAACGGTAAAAAACTATCATTTGCACTTATAAACAGCACACATCGCATACTTATAGTATAAAAAGTAATATGACTAAGTGAATGCTCAATATTTTGTAAAGACCGTCTAAACTTGAGCAGAAATGAAATCGCGATTTCCACGCATTTCACCCGGCAGCGTTCCATATTTTTTTTCTCTCGAACTACATATGTCTAATTTTTTGGAAAGGCAGTTTTGTTCATCACAGGGATTGGGATTTCACATATATTTTTTACAGATAATTCTGAGGACCCACCCCGACAAGCTTGGTCGAATTCAAATGAAACCACCCAGCTAAATTTAGCAAAGAAACTGATTTGGTGTCTAGGTCTGCGACGCCCCATAATGCAATAGCGCGCATCCAGTTTCCCCGCTAAATTTAGCGGGAAATTCAATTGTTGTTAAGGTCACGTGACGAAAATTTGACCGCTAAACCTAATGTAGAAGCTGAGTTTGTTTATGGATGACGTGACACGAAGTCATGTGACGTCATTTGCCCAGCTAAATTTAGCGGGGAAATTGAATTGGTGTTGAAGTCATGTGGTATCAATTTTCCAGCTAAATTTAGCAGGGAAACAGTTGGAAGAGGGTAGGGTTTGGACGAAGAAGGAGGAGGGGAGGGTACAGAGGAGGAGGGGAGGGTATTGAGGAGGAGGAGGGCCTACCGTACCCTCCGTACACTCCCCTCTTTCTCCTTGAGAGCTTCTTTTCAATTTTGTATTACAGAGCATCGTAAACGTCTTTCATTTTTTACAGAACATTTTGCAGACCTCGAAAACAAGGTTGATTTTTCAAATTACAAAGTACACATTTATGGCCAATTCAATCTTCGTAAGGTTAATAGCTCAGCAGTCTGAATCCAATGTGACTGCACTGCCGTAGTACGTGAGAAAGCAAAATGAAGTATTTGAGTCCATCATTTTTTTAATTAACTGTATCAGCTTAACACAATAAAAACATTTGCAGTAAACGTTCTATATTTGTTTTATAATTAATGTTCCTGCCTTTGATGTGAGTCACGCACACGAAATGCTTGTACCAGTTGACAAGTTTCATCCGCCGTTTTTCCTGTCTTTTTCTTGTCATTCCGATTGCAAAACGTGCAAATGTTACCGAGGTTTAGATATGCCTATGGCAATTACGCGGGGCTATATGGCCGTCTGTGTAGCCATGACTGGTCTCGTCTCTTCAGCGTCAGGAACGTTGACTCTTCCATCGATATGCTGATGCCAATTGTACACGATGCCATGAAACCATTTATACCTCAAGGCTGTCCAAAGAAGTCAAAATTTTCCAATTGTTTTTCAACAGATTTGAAATATTATATGCCCAAGAAGCAATACTACCATACACATATAAGAAGCGGAATTGCAAGTATTGGCATTACAGAATTCTCACTCTGCAGAACAATAGTTAAAAGGTTCTTGCCTGTGACCAGGGACTTTACCAGAATAGTCCGGAAGTTTTCTTTAAAAAGCAACCGTATTGGTTTTGGTGTCATGTACCAACACAGAGTAAGGATAATATGAGCGCAGTTCTGTTGAAAACCGATGGTAAGCTTTGTTGCGCACAGGAAGAGGTATGGGAGGCGTTCGCTCGTCATTTGAGTTATTTTCTGCAGTCAGACAGCACGCCCGCTAGTTTGAACCTTTGGAAGAAATTTTGACTGTTTGCTTTGTGAACATGTATCAAAAAACAAGGTGCCACTTGCTGTGCGCAAGCTGAAATCAAAGCTTTCTAGCGGCCGCGACGGTGTCTCAAACTTCATTATCAAGGGATGCGCTGAAATCCTGGTTCCAGCGCTAACTCATATGCACAATTTGTCATTAGAGCGCGCTGTGTTTCCTTCTAGGTGGAAAATGTCTGTAGTTTTCCCATTGTTCAACTCTGGAGATCTCTGTGATATAAACTACGTTCGTCAGTGTAACTTTTGTGCGGATTTTTAAACGTTTTCGAAATTGTCCTTATGAATGTCTAGACTTATATTTTAAACAAAAGTATCATTATTTGCATCAGTCTTGGCTCGTGCAGGGTCACCTTTGTCAGAGGGGAAGACGAACACCTCATTCGTGGTCGGCTGTCGCTTTGTCATCGTGCCTGATGTCTCGCGGCACCCGTGTCTCATGCGGGTTCTTCATTGTCCGTGTTAAAAAGTCTGTTTACTTGCTTGTTAAGGCTACCGATGCAACACTTATGCATTTATTAGCAGCGGATATGAGGTGGTAGGCTTCCCCAACCTCGCGCTGCACGAGCCAAGACTGATGCAAATACACCCTGCACCACGGCAACGTAAAGGCCAACAACGGTTTTGGTTTTAATCAAAGAACTAGTGTCTCAAGCTTGTGCACGCGAGGGAACACCCGACTATGTGTTTCATATTTCTGCTTCTTTTTCTATCTTTT
The DNA here is from genome assembly GCA_013358835.2 of Ixodes persulcatus. Lineage (NCBI taxonomy): Eukaryota > Metazoa > Arthropoda > Arachnida > Ixodida > Ixodidae > Ixodes > Ixodes persulcatus. Next base: position 953,735 of record JABSTQ010009168.1, read on the forward strand.
GTCATCTTTATAAGGATCTTGACGATGTTCTTCCTTCTCTTCATCTTTGTAAATATAGTTGTGAGTAGCGCTCTTTTCTGTCTCTTCTCTCTTCTCCATACGTGTGCGCTAATACCGTCCAAATGTCTAACTACCAACAAGCTCAGTTATCAACCCTTTTACAGGTTATTGTCCGCCGATGACGTCAAATTGTTCAGAAAGTTTTAGATTGTGCAGGACTGCTTTTTGTTACAAAATGACGTACGTTCTTTTGAGCAATGGTGCAAAACAAAATGACTGCAACTAAACCTTAAGAAAACTTCGATAAAGTCAATGCGCAGGAAACACGACTGCATTATGTACAACTACACTTTTCTTTGGTAGTCATAAAACGCGTGTCTCGTTTACGGTAGCTCCGTGTCCAAGTGGACTCCAGGCTGGATCTTCATGAGCATTTGTTTAACATAGCCAGACAGGCACTGCTGCGAATTGGTACTGTATAGGGGTTAGCAGGAAGATCTATCAGACATCAGTGCATTCACTCTCTTTATTTTTCACTTGTCCAGCAGCCATTAGAGTTAGCATCCGTAATTCGGAACTCTCTGTTTTTGTCAAATTGCTAATCATCTTTTCAATTTTTCAAATTGCTAATCAATCTTTTTACTCTACTTTTCGCAACGACCGTGACTGTGCTTTATTCAACAAAGTGTACTGTCCTCTAGGCCTCTTGTCTCTTGAAAGGCGTTAAAAAACTATAAAAATATTAGACGCCGTGACGACTTCGACCCTTACGTGCAAACAACCACCAGGATTGCGATATCCTACACTTTGATGGACCAGTTCCTGTGATGAGATTGCTACCCAATTAGTAATTTCTTCCGTCTTCCTTTAACGCACCAAGTGTGTTCGTTTACTTGCCAGATGTACAAACGCGCTTTTGCTTTTCCCTGATCTTAACCAATGACGGCGAGAGCTTGGCTGCCTCCTCGTCACTCGTTGCGTACCTGCCCTCTGTCTTGTCCTCTTGCGGCCGTCCACCTCCTTACGCTCTAATGCACCAAAGATGCGTTTGGGAACACTTTCTCGCCGAATAGGAGGCGAAACACGCATGTCCCAGAAGTGTTTTATGCACTGTAACATAGTGACTAAACAATAAAACACTCGCACCAACAGATGCAAGCACGCACGCACGTTTCGATCCGACAAGGAAGTGTGTCGCCCACAAATAGAAGAAATGAAACTACCTATTCAAAAGAGTGATTAAATAACTTCTCATATATATGATTGTTATATTTATAACTTATTTTTATGGCTCGTTTTGTAATACAATATAGCTCCTCGGGACTACATTTTATTTATAATTGATCTTTTTTTAGGCATCTATTTCTGAGCTTGAAAATGAAAGGAAGAGTTTTGTTTGTTTAGATAAGTGTTTTACACGACTAAAAAACACTATCCACTACGTAAAATATCAGATGAATACACTACGCGAGTCATGAAGAGACACATCTTGAAGAATAAAAATTACCCGGTGTTCAAGAGGGGATTCGCAAAGTGCAGAGTTTGATTATAGAGAAGATTTTAAGATCAACCATCAGCAAGCATTTTGGGCGATCCGGAAAGCGGAAGGTTCGCTAATTTTTCTGGACACGAAAAAAGGAGCCAGAAAGCATGTTCATTACGTCTGTCGTAAAACACCAGCTACATGATGATACGTGCAATAACGAACATAAACACCAACATGTTTTTATCTAGATGTCTGCGCAATTACCGTTCGCATAACTGTCCTTAAAAAGTGGCTAACAGAAATCTCACGACTAAAGTTTGCCTTTTTTTCGTCATAATTAGCTTGGTGAAGCAAAAGTTTCAGGGTCTGGTGCCGAGGACTCCAGACAAAAACCTCATTGAAGAACATGATATATTCTTGACCCCTGCACAGTTTTTGTTTAGTTTTCCTGCGTGTTGCGGATTTGTTTAATGTGTATTTTCCTTAAAGGTTTGTGTTCACAATGTCAGAGTTAGAAGAAACATTTTGCTAATTTAGAGTTTGTACAAACTTGTACTAATTCTTATTAAGTGCGAGACACATGAGATACACAATCAGCGTGACATCTTGATTTTCCTAAGCCCCGCCAAACTCGGACATCCCTTTGACGCGTTGTACGAACCGTCGAACATTTTGTCCTTAATGTGACTCTCGTATAGAGCAGGCTAGAAAGCGATCATTCCTGTAAATGTTGATAGCTCAAGCAGAAGATTCGAGTGAGTGAAGATCGCACTTCATATTCCTGGCTATTCTTAGTCGAAAGTGGGCAGAAAGTGGTGAGTACCAACCTCAACGTGGTCCAGCGGTTTACCGATTGTCCGAATCCAGAGATCCGTGTGCTCATCAGGGTTCGTAGAGCTGAAGATTGGACTGGTCTCGGTGGCACCGTACATGATCTGAAAGGTCGCACCATTGTAAGGCGTAACATAGCAATCCTATAAAGCAGAAAAGCATGTCGTAGTAGAGAGACTCAATTAAAAAACAATTACGTACGTATACAGCTTGGGCGTTTATCGCTGTTCTCATTTTTTCTATAATTGCAGGATTACATAATGACCCGGCCATGATTGCTGCGAAAAGAAATGACAAACAAAAAGGGGCATTCAGAAAAAAAGCGGAGAGAGGTAATGCGAGGCAAGAAACAGGCAGAGTGGGCTAACGACTAAGTTCAAACAAAAAATGAAGGCATTTACAATTATCTATAACTTGAAATTAAGCGCAGCTCTTGAGAAGGAGGACGGGAGGGTATGGAGGGGAGGGTATGCCTCTCCTCCTCCTCCTGCTCCATCTCCTCCTTCTCTCCTCATTCCCTCCTCTCCTTCACCTCCTTGTACATCCCCTCCTCTACCCTCCTCCACTTCGCTTTCCCCGCTAAATTTAGCAAGGAAAGTGGCGTCACCTGACTTGATGTCACATCACCTCCCTACCAAAAAATCCGGTATAACTTTTCACTATCCGGATTATGGAACCGGATAATTGTTTCTGAAAACACGAAATCCAGATTGCAGACAAAGGAATAATTTTTAAAATCCTAAAATCCAGATAGAGTCCGGATAAAATCCAGATAGATTTCCGGTTCTATAATCCGGGTAGCGAAAAGTTATACCGGGTGTTTCGGTAGGGCTATGAACAAAATCAGTTTCTCCACTAGATTCATCGGAAAAATTAATATCACGTGACCTCAACACCAATTCAATTCCCCAATAAATTTGGCGGGGAAATAGTGTTGAGGTCACGTGACGTAAATTTTTCAGCTAAACCTAGCGGGAAAACTAAATCTGTCCGCTAGATCCAGAGGAGAAACTGAATTTCCCCGCCAAAATTTTGCGGGGAATTGAATTTGCGTTGAGATCACGTAGCGGGGAATTGAAATGGTGTTGGGGTAACGTGACGTCAATTTTCCCGCTAAATCGAGAAGAGAAATTGAATTTGTACACTAAATGCAGCGGAGATACTGAATTTTCCCGCTAAATTTAGTGGATAATTTAATTTGTGTTAAAATCACGTGACGTCAGACTGCGACGCCGACACCGACGCCGCGAAACACGGAAACGGGTACCTTAGAGCTGCGCTCTCAAAAGACGAACAAGCTCGTGGATACTCCGGAGAGACCGCAACCACAACTAAATCCTTTAGGTATGAACCACATCATAGTAGCGGTGGAATATGCTTCGCTGTTTTAGTGAAGTATTGAGGCCGGACTTAGAATGCTATGAAACTCTACGAAGGAAACCTTGTGAAGAAAAGCGTCGTCGATGCCGTCGATTTGAAAGTATAATATAATACATAAATCTTGTGATAGAACACTGGGCATCAAGCGCTTGAGTAAGCAAAATTAAGGGCTTTGGTTGACTCTCATTTTAGGATATATCGGTTGGCATTTGCATGTTTTAAATAAAACAGGTCGAATTTCTCTTGTGCACCACTCAATGCTACTTTCTTATATACTATGCAGGGGATGCCCTTTTTCACCTATGCGAGATTAGTGCTTTAGACATTTATTAGACTAGTCCCCAGAGACAGTATCACTGAACATGCCCCCTTCACTACCACTGCACAGTCATGGTCAAAACAAAAAAACATCGGAGCGCGTGCAGTCCTGAGCCTACACAACCTTCTGGTGAAACTTGATGTTTCTTCTGTAGCGAGAATGTAGGCTATTCGAGCCTACGCCATAATAATCCCCCCCCCCCCCCCCCGCAATCACGACCGACAGCGCATAACCCTTTGACCCTATTAGGTTCTGAATGAACCGCAACGCAGTGGAAGCGGTTTTGTTCTACAGAATTCCAGACTACAGAGAACTAAAAAAAGTCGCTGCTGGCCAATAACGGGGGTGAGTTGCCCCTTGTTTTTGTCACTGAATGAAAAGTGACATTTGTCTGCGTGTTAGGGGCAAGCTTGCCCCATTAAAGATTTATTTTCAGTTTCACTATAATGTTTTTTTTGGGGGGGTTGTATGTCGCTGAGGCAGAGATGTGTCTGTCTGTGCAGCTCCACGTAGCCGATGCGGGTAGTTAATGCGGCAGCGACGCCACTATTTTAACGAAGGAGCAGCTTGGCTCATATTGATCGGCTCCCCCGTTTTTGTTGAATACTGTAAAAAAGCAAGTCTTTCTAACAAGTCCTGCGGCCAGTGGGACATTTTGTTGATAAGGTGTTTCGCGCTTAAAGACCAAGGCACGCACACGACTAAATGCCCGACGCGTCGTGTCACACGTTCGACGGATGGCCTAATCCCACCAGACGCCGCGCAATCACATACCGGCCGCCATTCACTTGACGCAGCGATTAGCTTAAGCCTGGTTTGTTTAGGCCACAGTTTTGATACTGCGCTGTGTCTTCCACGTTAAAATGCGATAGACTTGACATTGGTAGCCACCTTGGAACATGTTCACCCGTTACTCGTAAAAATGTCCTTCTCCCCTCCTACGTTTCTCCGCCACCTGCGATCGCGTATCTTCCTCTCCTTTTCATGCGCATGCACGGCTCATGGGTTGTTCCGCGCCTGCGGTATTAGAAAACGGGTAGCGTGATTTGCAGTTGTCCCGGTGGATACGTTTATGCAGTAGCTTGCTCCGCTCTAGAATAGAATTCAGACACTCGCTGGAACTGCTGAGGTCGTCTTCACATCGCCTTGCAAGAAAAAATAGCGGATCAAAGGGTATGTTGCTGAACAGAACCAGTGGTACACTCATGATCAGCGCGTTCGTCATGCTATTGAGAGATCGAAAAAAAAGGAGCAGTGTTTCAGTCGGCATAAAAAAGCAAGGTGAGCTCGTGTTGCTTGGAATGAGAGCCGATTGTGGGAATGCAATTGATCTCAATTTAAGCAGCACAGAATGGTGTTCATGATGAGCACATTCACTCTCAGAAATAGGGGGTGTAGACGGGTACACCTCTTGTCCCCATATGTAACACCCCAAAACAACACTTCGACGTTCGTTCCACCATCGTTCAACCGTCGACATAAAATTTCACGAGCGGCTTTAATGCGTACATATATTAAAATAGCTAATGTACGCATTAAAGACAGCAGTAAGACAATCAAGGTTTTTTCTGGCCGTGCAGCAAAACCACAGTGTTGTTTTGTTTTCTTCTGTAGTCTTTGATACGCAGAATAGTTATTTCATACGTTATATCCAACAGCCATCAAGCCGCTCTAAAAAGTGGGTATCGCCAGCTCGACGTCAGTGGACTGAACGTCCCCAGGCAGAACACCGTATTGAGCCAACATTGGATTTGATGTGGCAAAGAATGGCCCAAGAATGGCCCACTGAGCCATATGTTTCCCAATATTGGAATCACATTGGACAATAATAGACTATCAAAGCCAATGGTTTTCCAATATGGGTGATACGTTGGCAGAGGCTGGTCAACATTGGACTGTCAAAGCCAATAGCTTTCCAATATTGGATATACGCCGGCATAAGCTGTCCAATATTGGACTGTCGGAGCCACTGGCTTTCTGATATTGGCTATACGCCGGCATAAGCTGTCCAATATTGGACTGTCAAAGCCAATAGCTTTCCAATATTGGAAATACGCCGGCATAACCTGTACAATATTGGACTGTCAGAGCCAAAGGCTTTCCTATATTGAATATACGCTGGCTTAAGCTGGTTAATATTAAACTGTCAAAGCCAAGAGTTTTCCAATATTGGTGATGTCATGGTATAGGCTGGTAAATATTGCACTGCCATAGCCAATGGCTTGTCGGTATTTGTGTCGCCTAGGCTATAGACCCGCGACCCTTTTTTTTTGCATTGCAGAGGTAGGAAAGTGGAAAAGAGTGATTCATGCGCTCGCTCGGGGCGAGAGTTTTATTTAGCCAACTTCATGTGGCGTACGTCGCCGGTGCTTTATAACCGCGATCACAAATAAGTCCTTAGCTGACTATAGGACTATTGCAGTTTTTTTTTTGCCCTGCTGCTGTCCCTTTGCATAGCCTTACCTCGGCGTTGAAAACTTAATTCCGTTTTTAAGATTTAATTATTTTTATCTTTTCCAGTGTATTTTGTATGTATATGCATTCCGTAGCGTTAACGTCTTCTACTTTGTCCATGCCCCTGCCATGTTTGTATTTCTTTCTACGAGCTCTATTTTTTATATTTAATGTTTCTTTGCATATTTGTCATTGTCCACGAAGTGACTTCTACTCTCAGTTTTACGAGAGTCTATCGCGCTAAAACGTCGTCTATTATACTCGAATGAAGTCTCGAGAGGGCTGCTTCGACTGCCAGTGCACATGTCTTCAGTGTAGGCAGAGCAACGACGAAGCAATCGCGACGCGAGAGCATACTGCGCCTCCTTCTGGCCGGCTGCGCTCGCTCTGCGGAAATGTGAGCGTGCTACTCTCGAGCTCCGTTAGCTTACTGAAGTTGCAAGACGCTACTTTGTCGTTGCGAATCCTTTGCCCTTCAAACGGTCGGGAAGCCGTTGCGCCAGGCGTATCCTACGCAGCATCTTTCCGAAATTGTTCGCGCAGCATCGCAACCTTCTGTCAGGGAGCGTCGGCGATTCATCGTGTGTTGAAAGTTGGACGATGTGCTGTCCGTGGTGTCTTTTATGTGTAACTCTTTGGTAAAAAAAAATTGAAGTTTAAAAACCCAACCTAACAGTGTACAAATAATTTTAAATTTAGTGATTATATATATATATATATATATATATATATATATATATATATATATATAATATATACTTTATATATATATAATATATATACATATTTATTTATTTCTTTGTGGACATCGTGCGCAAAAAATAGTCGCGCTTAGTTCTTCATTCTAAATTTTAATGTAAGTTATATGACGTAAAACACAGTCTTCAAACTTGCCCCGTTTAGAATCACTTTTGGGCTGGACAGCTACTTTAGAAATTCAAAAGCTGGCCTTCAAAGAGCTGTCCTGTTCAATCGGTATTGGCAGCAGGGTAGACGCTATGCGTGTTTTAGGCCAATCGTGTCTCCGGTTAGGGTCATGTGACTACAGTCTCGAAGCAGGTGATAAGGCAGAGCACGGAACCTGACTAAAAGCCCAAGGTCACGCATAACATCCACTGCACTATCAGCCTTGGGTACAAGTGACAAACCCTCTGGTTGGGTTCATTGTTGAGATGGGCCTGAAGATTAGCATTTGTAAGCGCCCCCCCCCCCCCCCGTTCTGGGCTGCTTTCTTACTACGCCTTCTCTTTTTTTCTCTCTCCCCCTAAGCTGAAGGCGTGGTAGACGCTGCGTACTCGCCGGATCAATGAACCGTATACTTTTTATCGCTTGAATACGCTCTCTGTGCGCGGGTAACGGCAAAAGCGTGATCACGTGGTTTGACGGATGACGCATTAGCCGTTGACAAACCCGGAATGCCTGCAAAGACCGGACCTACCCAGGCAGCACACCAATGTTGGTCCGACATCGGCCTAACATTAGCTAACACCGGCCTCAATATTGGACAATATTGGAAGCGCTACCCCATCCAACGTTGGCCCAGTCATTGGTGCCAATGTTGGGCCACTGTTCAGCCATCCTAGAGACCTTTCCATCGCTTATCACCCCGGCGCAAAATGCTGAGTCACTGAGCTGTGGACGCATGCGCAGCGACTGATACACCGCACAATAGAGCAACAGCGCATGCTCAGAAGGCGTTCCACAGCCCAGCAGACAAAGATGGCAGCGCGCAGAAGGCGATTTTTGCAAAGGTCTATAGGACTATGGCAGTTTTTTGCCTGCTGCTCTCCCTTCGCATTGTCTTACCTCGGCGTTGAAAACATAATTCCTTTTTTTAGATTTTGTCTTTTCCAGTGTATTTTGTATGGATATGCATTCCGCAGCGTTAACGTCTCCTACTTTGTCCGTGCCCCTGCCATGTTTGTATTTCTTTCTGCGTGCTTTACTTTTTTATATTTAATGTTTCTGTGCATATTTTTCATTGTCAACGCAGGTGTCAACAAACATAAAGCTGCCGCTTACGCCGCCAACCGAAGTGACTTCTACTCTCGGTTTTACGAGAGTCTATCGCGCTAGAAAGTTGTCTATTGGACTGGAATGAAGTCTCGGGAGGGCTGCTTCGACTGCCAGTGCACATGTCAACAGTGTAAGCAGAGCAACGACGTAGCAATCGCGACGCGAGAGCATACTGCGCCTCCATCTGGCCGGCCGCGCTCGCTCTGCGGAAATCTGAGCGTGGTACTGTCGAGCCCCGTTGCTGAACTCCATGAGACGAATATGCTGCGAATAACCGATGAATTGTGGCCGGCGGCTTTTGCTCTGCGCGTGGAATCAACACAGTGGTTGCTACGTCGCGCGCAAAGCGAGCGTGTGGTCGGGCGGCGTTCGCCAGTTATTCGCCACATAATTCGTTCCATGGAGTTCAGTCGAAGTTGGAAGACGCTACTTTGTCGTTGCGAATCCTTTGCCCTTCAAACGGTCGGGAAGCCGTTGCGTCCGGCGTATCCTACGCAGCATCATTCCGAAATTGTCCGCGCCGCATCTCAACCTTCTGTCAGCGAGCGTCGGCAATTCATCGTGTGTTGAAAGTCGGACGATGTGCTGTCCGTGGTCTTTCGTAAAAAAAATTTGAAGTTTAAAAACGCGAACCGAACAGTGTACAAGTAAATTTATATTTATTGATAAAAAAAAAATATATATATATATATATATATATATATATATATATATATATATATATATATATATATATATATATATATATATATATAAATTTATTTGTGGACATCGTGCGCAAAAAATAGTGGCGCTTAGGTCTTTATTCTAAATTTTAATGTGAGTTAAACGACGTAAAACATCTTCAAACTTGCCCCGTTTAGAATCACTTGTGGGCTGGACAGCCTCTTTAGAAATTCAAAAGCTGGCCTTCAAAGAGCTGTCCTGTTCAATCGGTATTGGCAGCAGGGCAGAAGCTGTGCGTGTTTTAGGCCAATCGTGTTTCCGGTTAGGGTCACGTGACCACAGTCTCGAAGCTCGTGATAAGGCAGAGCACGGAACCCGACAAAAAGCCCAAGGCCACGCATAACATCCACTGCACTATCAACCTTGGGTACAAGTGACAAATCCTCTGGTTGGGTTCATTGTTGAGATGGGCCTGAAGATTAGCCTTTGTAAGTTCTGGGCTGCTTTGTTTCTACTCCTTCTCTGTTTTTCTCCCTCTCCCTATGCTGAAGGCGTGGTGACGGTGCGTATTCGCCGGACCAATAAACCATATGCTTTTTATCGCTTGAATCCGCTCTCTGTGCGCGGGTAACGGCAGAAGCGTGATCACGTGGTTTGACGGATGACGCATTAGCCGTTGACAAACCCGGATTGCCTGCGAAGACCGGACCTAGTTTCGCGTGTGATGCGGCCTGCGGGCCTGCTGTAGATTTCGCTTTTGTGGTAAATGTGGTAAATCTAGTTCTAGAGTTCCGATCACCAGCAGCGCATTTCGTCTTAGTGCCAAGTGCGATCTTCAACATGCGGATTGCTAAGACCATGGGTATTCTTTCGGCAGCGCCAACACACCGGTGATCTTCCTTTGTTGTGGGCATACATGTGACCACTAGCTTCGACGAACCGAAGACACGACGGACCGCCTTCTCTTCCATGTGAGTGGCAAGGAGAAGTCCTCATGACCATTGGGTATAGTTATTCTAGCTACGCAATGTACGTTTTGTCCCTATCCGATGACTTTGAACCGCGTCGAACTCTGTGCCAGGAATCTCCGACGAGTTCAACGTGTAATCCAGAGCATCGGCCCGAAAGGCCCTGTACAGCGCTATTTGCAATTGTTTTTTATTCTAATAGGCCGTGAGAAACGTTCTGATTGGTTATTTTTGTGTTGGAAGTCATTTTTATTTATTTTTTTTGTGTTAAAATATGGCTGTCTTCTTGGCGGTAGATGTGTGCTGTAGTAAAAAGTCCTCCCGGTATTTACAAGCCGAATACAACAGAGCGTTGTGTAGTCCTTATTTGCCAAGTTTCGGCTTGTTGGGTGCGAGTGGAGTGTCTGTTATGTCTTTACAGGACAAGCTATTTTATGTGCGCGATTTATTTTAAACTCTTGATTGATTCAAGCACCAAATTCTGTTCAACTGTCATGTTGTTACGTATACCGGGTTTTTTATTGAACTGTTAATTTAGTAGTGCGTTTGACACTGGTGAGCTGAAGAGGAAGGCCAGCTGTTGCATTTATAAATTGTAAATATTATAGAGGCAATATGGGTACATTATAACTACATAGTTCCGTACCGTAAATCTTAAAAACGTTTTTTTTTTTTCAAATCAACGTAGAAATATTTGTGTGAACTTAAATGGCGAGATTGTAATTCTTAAGACTTCTTAAAGCTAGATGAAAGGTTGAGGAACACCATGATGTTGCAAGAGTAGAGTTAAGCAATTTATGAAACAACCTTCGTACTATTTCATTGATTTTTTAAAACAGTATATATATTTTAATCTAGATCAATCGAGCTCTGAGTAAGGGAAGGTCGGACGAACAAAACAATAGTAAACGCCTGGGCCGTCCTTCTAGAGACAGCGTCTCTGCTGAGACGGGGGTAAAGAAAGCACTGTCAAAGCCAGCGTACGAGCTGAACGGGACTCAAACCTCGACTCAAGACGCTCCTGAGCGTCCCAGCCTTTACAGTGCTTTCTTCACCCAAGTCTAAGCTGAGACACTGATTCCAGCAAGCCGGCCCCGGTGTCTTACTTACGCGTCTATTTATTTTAGGAGGCAGTGCTAAGTTTTTTTACATACTAAATAACAAAAAATAATTCACCGGAAAGGAAATTTTATAATATGAAAAAGTAAACATAAAAAAGTCGGTAGGCCTTTCCGAGGTTTTATACTTGCAGAGCAACTGAGCCGATTAATCGAATAGTTAATTAAAGGGCGGCGAAAAGTAATGGAGCTATGTTTTATTTTGATATTCATTATTGACAAGCGTAAGAAAGAACTGAGAGCCTCTGAAACCCTTCACCTGAATCCCAACCCCCGCTTATGTCTCTTTCAGAATCCTGTGGCCAGGCCCCTGCGTGAAATCCCTTTGCCCAGCCCTCTGCCCTGTCCACTACCGAGCCTGCTGCCGAGTCTGCCTAGGCCCCCCTGGTTGCACTATTTTTTTTTAAATCTTTTTATTTGATTTAAATAAATTATGAACTGTCAAACGTTATGAACAATTCATTTGCATGCTTTAATTATTTCTAAAGTGTACAAATATGGTAAAAGTGCTGCATTTATTAGATTTTAGTATCAGAAAAAAACATTGCTTGAGGAAAAAGGGCAAGGGACTTGCTTGGTTCTCTGCACTGTTTTTGTGACACTGGTTAGAACACTGACTGAAAAATGGCATCCAATAATGGCATAAACAATGGATGCAAAAAATAGCCAGTGTATTAGACTGGATGCCAATATTGGAATAGCCAATAGTTAAGCCAATGTTGGAAGAGCCAGTGTGTAAGGCGCTGGATGCCAATGTTGGTTCAGCCAATGGAGAAACCTCTATGCCAATATTAGATAAGAAACGCATAAACAACGTTGGTTCAACGTGGGCTAGAACGTTGGCAAACCAGTGGTCCATCATTGGCACCAATGCTGGACCACCATTGGATCGGGTGGCGTTTTCGAAAATGCCAACGTCAGACCAATATTGGAACCATTTTTTGCAAACATTGGGCCAACGGGGGTCCAACAATAGTGTGCTGCCTGGGTCGAAATGCAGTTTTGGGGTGATACATATGGAACAAGGAATGTACCCGTCTACACCCCGTAGTTCTGAGAGTAGTAACCCAGGCAGCACACCAATGTTGAACCCCCGTTGGCCTAATGTTGGCAAAAAATGGTTCCAATATTGGTCTGACCTTGGCATTTTCGAAAACGCAACCCAATCCAATGGTGGTCCAACATTGGTGCCAATGTTGGACCACTGGTTTGCCAACGTTTTAGCCCACGTTGGGCCAACGTGGTTTGCGCTTTTTTTATCCAATATTGGCAGAGAGGTTTCACCGTTGGCTGAACCAACATTGGCACCCGGCGCCTTACACACTGGCTCTTCCAACATTGACTTAACTATTGCCTATTCCAATATTGGCATCCAGTCTAATACAATGGCCATTTTTTGCATCCATTGTCTATTCCATTATTGGATGCCATTTTCAGACAGTGTTCTAACCACCGTCACAAAAACAGTGCTGAGAACCAAGCAAGCTCGGCCTTTTTCCTCAAGCACTGTTTTCTTTCTGATACTAAAACCTAATAAATACAGCAATTTTACCATATTTGGGCACTTTAGAAATCATTAAAGCATGCAAATGAATTGTTCATAACGTTTGACAGATCATAATTTATTTAATTCTTAGAAAAAGATTTAAAACATTGCGCAAGCAGGGGGGCCTAGGCAGACTCGGCGGCAGCTCGGCGGCAGGCTCAGTAGTGGACAGGACAGAGGGCTGGGCGAAGGGCTGGGCAAAGGGCTGGGCAAATGGATACCACGCAGGGGCCTGGCCACAGGATTTTGAAGGAGACAGAAGCGGGGGTTTGGATTCAGGTGAAGGGTTTGAGAGGCTCTCAGTTCTCTCTTACGCTTCTCAATAATGAATATCAACATAAAACATAGATTCATCATTAATCGCCGCCCTTTAATTAACTACTCGATTAATCGGCTCAGTTGCTCTTCAAGTATAAAATCTCGAAAAGGCCTACCGACGTTTTTAGAGCGCAGCTCTTAGGCGCCCGTTTCCGGCTTGAGCGGCGTCGCCGTCGCCGTCGGCGTAACCGCGCGGTGCCTGATGGGTACATTTCCCCACTAAATTTAGCGGAAAAATTTTCCCCGCTAAGTTTAGCGGAAAAATGTTCCCGCTAAATCTAGCGGGAAATTTTCCCCGCTAAATGTAGCGAAAAATTTTCCCCGCTAAATCTAGCGGAAAATTGTCCCCGCTAAATCTAGCAGAAAATTTTCCCCGCTAAATCTAGCGGAAACCTTATCCCGCTAAATTTAGCGGAAAATTTTCCCCGCTTAATTTAGCGGAATATTTTCCCCGCTAAATGTAGCGGAAAATTTTCCCCGCTAAAATTGGCGGAAAAGTTTCCCCGCTAGATTTAGCGAAAAAATTTCCCGCTCAATTTAGCGAAAATTTTCCCCCCTAAAGGTCGAGGTCACGTGACCCCCAGGCCACGTGACCCCCCCCCCCCCCCCGTGCCTTCCCCTCCTCCTCAAGAGCTGCGCTCTAATTCGGCGTCACAGGGAGTTGTAAACGGCTATCATTTTTTATGTATACTTTTCTATATAAAAAACTTTCTTTTCCAGTGAATTATTTTTTGTATTTTGTGTATATAAAAAACTTAGCACTGCCTTCTAAAATAAATATATGCGCAGGTAAGACACCGGGGCTGGCTTGCTGGAATCAGTGTCTCAGCTGAGACTTGGTGAAAGAAATCACTGTAAAGGCTGGGACGCACGGGCGTCTTGAGTCGAGGTTTGAGTCCCGTTCAGCTCGTACGCTGGCTTTGAGAGTGCTTTCTTCCCCCCATCTCAGCTGAGAGGCTGTTTCTAGCAAGACGGCCCAGGCGTTCACTATTGTTTTGTTCGTCCGACTTGTCCTTACTCAGAGCTCGGTTGATCTAGATTAACATATTTATAGTGATTTAAAAAAATAATCAAATAGTACAAAGGTTATTTAATAAATTGCTTAGCTCTACCCTTGCAACATCAAGGCGTTTCTCAACCTTTCATCTAGCTTGAAGAAGTCTTAAGAATTACTATATTTCCATTTAGGTTCATACCGATATTTCGTTGACCTGAAAAACAAAAAAAAAATGTTTTTAAGATTTATGGTATTTGCAGCACGGAATTATGTACCCAGGCAGCACACCGCATTGGGCCAACATTGGATTTGATGTGGCAAAGAATGGACCAACAGTGGCCAAACGAGCCATATGTTTCCCAATATTGGAATCACATTGGACAATAATGGACTATCAAAGCCAATGGTTTTCCAATATTGGTGATACTTTGGCACAGGCTGGTCAACATTGGACTGTCAAAGCCAATAGCTTTCCAATATTGGATACACGCCGGCATAAGCTGTCCAATATTGGACTGTCGGAGTCATTGGCTTTCTGATATTGGCTATACGCCGGCATAAGCTGTCCAATATTGGACCGTCAAGGCCAATAGCTTTCGAATATTGGATATACGCCCGCATAACCTGTACAATATTGGACTGTCAGAGCCAATGGCTTTCCGATATTGAATATACGCTGGCTTATGCTGGTTAATATTAAACTGTCAAAGCCAAGAGTCTTCCAATATTGGTGATGTCATGGTATAGGCTGGTCAATATTGCACTGCAATAGCCAATGGCTTATCGATATTTGTGTCGCCTAAGCTATAAACCCGCGACCCTTTTTTTGCACTGCAGAGGTAGGAAAGTAAAAAAAGAGTCATTCACGCGCTCGCTCGGGGCGAGAATTTTATTTACTCAACTTCATGGGGCGTACGTCGCCGGTGCTTTACAACCGCGATCACAAGTACGTCCTTACCTGCCATAGGACTATGGCAGTTTCTTTGCCTGCTGCTCTCCCTTCGCATTGCCATACCTCGGCGTTGAAAACTTAATTCAGTTTTTTAGATTTAATTATTTTTGTCTTTTCCAGTGTATTTTGTATGTATATGCATTCCGTAGCATTAACGTCTCCTACTTTGCCCGTGCCCCTGCCATGTTTGTATTTCTTTCTGCGTGCTTTAATTTTTATATTTAATGTTTCTGTCCATATTTGTCATTGTTGACGCAGGTGTCAACAAACAAAGCCGCCGCTTACGCCGCCAACCAAAGCGACTTCTACTCTCACTTTTACGTGAGTCTATCGCGCTAGAAAGTTGTCTATTGGACTCGAATGAAGTCTCGGGAGGACTGCTTCGACTGCTAGTGCACATGTCATCAGTGTAGGCAGAGCAACGACGTAGCAATCGTGACGCGAGAGCATACTGCGCCTCTATCTGGCCGGCCGCGCTCGCTCTGCGGAAATGTGAGCGTGGTACTCTCGAGCCCCGTTAGCTCACTGAAGTTGGAAGACGCTACTATGACGTCGCGAATCCTTTGCCCTTCGAACGGTCGCGAAGCCGTTGCGCCCGGCGTATCCTACGCAGCATCTTTCCGAAATTGTTCGCGCAGCATCACAAGCTTCTGTCAGTGAGCGTCGGCGTTTCATCGCGCGTCGAAAGTCGGACGATGTGCTTTCCGTGGTGTATTTTATGTGTAACGTTTTCGTAAAAAAAATTGAAGTTTAAAAACGTGAACCTAACAGTGTACAAATAATTTTAAATTTATTGATAAAAATATATATATATGCATATTTATTCATATATTTGTGGACATCGTGCGCAAAATATAGTCGCGCTTATTTCTTCATTCTAAATTTTAATGTGAGTTATACGACGTAAAACATAGTGTCTTCAAACTTGCCCCGTTTAGAATCACTTTTGGGCTGGACAGCCTCTAGAAATTCAAAAGCTGACCTTCAAAGAGCTGTCCTGTTCAATCAGTATAGGCAGCAGGGTAGACGCTATGCGTGTTTTAGGCCAATCGTGTCTCCGGTTAGGGTCACGTGACTACAGTCTCGAAGCTGGTGATAAGGCAGAGCACGGAACCTGACTAAAAGCCCAAGGCCACGCATAACATCCACTGCACTATCAACCTTGGGTACAAGTGACAAATCCTCTGGTAGGGTTCATTGTTGAGATGGGCCTGAAGATTAGCCTTTGTAAGCGCACCCCCGTTCTGGGCTGCTTTCTTTCTTTTCTTTCTCTCTTTTTCTCCCTCTCCCTAAGCTGAAGGCGCGGTAGAAGCGTTGTCACGTGGTTTGACGGATGACGCATTAGCCGTTGACAAACCCGGAATGCCTGCGAAGACCGGACCTAGTTTCGCGTGTGATGCGGCCTGCGGGCCTGCTGTAGATTTCGCTTCTGTGGTAAATGTGGTAAATCTAGTTCGAGAGTTCCGATCACAAACAGCGCATTTCGCCTTAGTGCCAAGTACGATCTTCAACATGCGGATTGCCAAGACCATGGATATTCTTTCGGCAGCGCCTACACACCGGTGATCTTCCTTTGTTGTGGGCATACATGTGACCACTAGCTTCGACGGACCGAAGACACGACGGACCGCCTTCTCTTCCATGTGAGTGACAAGGAGAAGTCCTCCTGGCCATTGGGGATAGGTACTCTTGCTACGCAATGTACGTTTTGTCCCTATCCGATGAGTTTGAACCGTGTCGAACTCTGTGCCAGGAATCTGCGACGAGTTCAACGTGTAATCCAGAGCGATCGCCCCGCAAGGCCCCCTGTACAGCGCTATTTGCAAGTGCTTTTTATTCTAATAGACCGTGAGAGACGTTCTGATTGATTAGTTTTGTGTTCGAAGTCATTTTGATTTACTTTTTTTGTGTGTGTTAAAATATGGCTGTTTTCTTCGCGGTAGATGTGTGCTGTAGTAAAAAGTCCTCCGGTATTTCCAAGCCGAATACCACAGAGCGTCGTGTAGTCCTTATTTGCCAAGGTTCGGCTTGTTGGGTGCGATTGGAGTGTCAGTTATGTCACCGCGCTCTGCGAGTGTAGTTGTCTTTACACCACAAGCTATTTTATGTGCGCGATTTATTTTAAACTCTTGATTGATTCAAGCATCAAGTTCTGTTCAACTGTCATGTTGTTACGTATACCGGGGTATTTATTGAACTGTTAATTTAGTCGTGCGTTTGACACTGGTGAGCTGAAGAGGGAGGCCAGTGCTTGCATTTATAAATTGTGACTATTATGGAGGCAATATCAGTACATTAATAGCTACATATTTCCGTGCCGCAAATACCGTAAATCTTAAGAACGTTTTTTTTTTTTTAATTAACGTAGAAATATTGGTGTTAACCTAAATGGCGAGATTGTAATTCTCGACTTCTTAAAGCTAGATGAAAGGTTGAGGGACGCCATGATGTTGCAAGAGTAGAGTTAAGCAATTTATAAAATAACCTTCGTACTACTTCATTGATTTTTTAAACCACTAAATATTTTAATCTAGATCAATCGAGCTCTGAGTAAGGACAAGTCGGACGAACAAAACAATAGTAAACGCCTGGGCTGTCTTTCTAGAAACATCGTCTCAACTGAGACGGGGGTAAAGAAAGCACTGTGAAAGCCAGCGTACGAGCTGAACGGGACTCAAACCTCGACTCAAGACGCTCGCGCGTCCCAGCCTTCACAGTGCTTTCCTTCACCCAGTCTAAGCTGAGACACTGATTTCAGCAAGCCGGCCCCGGTCTCTTACCTGCGCATCTATTTATTTTAAAAGGCAGTTCTAAATTTTTTTACATACAAAATAACGAAAAATAATTCACTAGAATAGAAAGTTTATAATATGGAAACGTAAACATAAAAAAGTCGGTAGGCCTTTCCGAGATTTTATACTTGCAGAGCAACTGAGCCGATTAATCGAATAGTTAATTAAAGGGCGGCAAATAATAATGAAGCTATGTTTTAGTTTGAAATTCGTTATTGACAAGTGTAAGAGAGAACTGAGAGCCTCTGAACCCTTCACCTGAATCCAAGCCCCCGCATCTGTCTCTTTCAGAATCCTGTGGCCAGGCCCCTGCGTGGAATCCCTTTGCCCAGCTCTTCGCCCAGCCCTCTGCCCTGTCCACTACCGAGCCTGCCGCCGAGTCTGCCTAGGCCCCCCTGGTTGCAAAATGTTTTTAAATATTTTTATTCCATTTAAATAAATTATGAACTATCAACCGTTTTGAACAATTCATTTGCATGCTTTAATGATTTCTAAAGTGTCCAAATATGGTACAATTGCTGCATTTATTAGATTCTAGTATCAGAAAAAAGACAGTGCTTGAGGAAAAAGGGCAAGGAACTTGCTTGGTTCACTGCACTGTTTTTGTGACACTGGTTAGAACACGGACTGAAAAATGGCATCCAATATTCTCATAGACAATGGATGCAAAAAATAGCCAGTGTATCAGACTGGATGCCAATATTGGAATAGCCAATATTTAGGCCAATGTTGGAAGAGCCAGCGTGTAAAGCGCTGGATGCCAATGTTGGTTCGGCCAACGGTGAAACCTCTATGCCAATATTGGATAAAAGAAGCGCAAACCACGTTGGTCCAACGTGGGTTAGAACGTTGGCAAACCAGTGGTCCAACATTGGCTCCAATGTTGGACCACCATTGGATCGGGTGGCGTTTTCGAAAATGCCAACGTCAGACCAATATTGGAACCAGTTTTTGCCAACATTCGGCCAACGGGGGTCCAACAATGGTGTGCTGCCTGGGTAGATATAAAGGTACCCACATAGCCTCCATAATATTTACAATTTATAAATCCAACCACTTGCGTCCCTCTTCAGCTGGCCAGTGTCATACGCACAACTAAATTAACAGTTCAATAAATACCCCGTTATACGTAAGAACATGACAGTTGAACAGAACTTGATGCTTAAATCAATCAAGAATCTAAAATAAACAAAGCACATAAAATAGCTTGTCGTGTAACGACAATTACTGGCAATTACACTAGCAGAGTGCGGTGACATTACTGACACTCCACTCGCACCCAACAAGCCGAACCTTTCAAATGAGGACTACTCAACGCTCTGTGGTATTCGGGTTTGGACACACCGGGAGGACTTTTTACTACAGCACACATCTACCGCTTGGAAGACAGCCATATGTTAACAAGAAAAATGAAATAAAAATGACTTTGAATACAAAAATAACCAATCAGAAAGTCTCTCACGGTCTATTAGAATAAAGAGCAGGTACAAATAGCGCTGTACAGGGCCTTCGAGCTGTTCGCTGTGGATTAGACGTTTAACTCGTCGGAGATTCCTGGCACAGAGCTCGACACGGTTCAAACTCATCGGATAGTGAAAAAACGTTCATTGCGTAGCAAGAATACCTATCCACAACGGTCAGGAGGACCTCTCCTTGTCACTCACAAGGAAGAGAAGGCGGTCCTTCGTGTCTTCGGTCCGTCGAAACTAGTGGTCAAATGTATGCCCACAACAAAGGAGGATCGCCGGTGTGTAGGCGCTGCCGAAAGAATATCCATGGTCTTGGCAATCTTCATGTTGAAGATCGCACTAGGCACTAAGAAGAAATGTGGTGCTGGTGATCGGAACTCTTGAACCACCGTTCTTGCCAGCTCCAGTATAGGGTAGCGTGGATGGCGGAGATGCCGCGCCGCTTCGCCCGGTAAAATGTCTGCTAAGCAATCAAATGCACTCAGACAACTTAGAAACGAACACCACGGTGTCCTGATATCCGGATGATTATCTTGCCATTCTTGTTCCTTGGTGAAAAGAGCTATTTCTGGCACAAAAAAAAAACAAAAAAACAAGAAAACATGCATAAATTGCGAGGCGCATCTGCGCACTTGCAGTTCGCGGATGCGCATTGCGCGTGTTGGAAATTGAGGAGACCGTCCCCACCGTCTTCCAGTCTCTACCTTATCGTGTGTCCTTGGTGCACGCGATCCCACTTTCTGTGTGCGTGTGTGTGCGTGTGTTTCGGGGGCTGGACTCCATCACCCCTAAGCTGAGAGTGTAGAGGAAGCTAAGAAGCTCGGTGAACCAATCGCAGGCTTTTTTTTGTTTTTTAATAACATGATCACGCTCTCTCCCGTAACCACGCGCAGAGAGCGGTGCAGGTGATGACTGGTCCGGCCGGCGCTTAGCCCCCCGCATTGCCAGCTTAGGAATCGGCAGTGTCCTCCCTCAAGGACGCCGAGTCCTCTTCGCTCGCAAAGAGATTTCGAGAGATTAGTTAGGGCGTGGGGAAAACGGGGGGGGGGGGGGGGGATGTTCTCTCAATACCCTCTCTCGCTCTTTCCGAAGCCGTTCCGAGGCCGTCGGCGCCGACCCTCCCCCTCTCGAATTCTTTCGTTTGTCTCTGCTGGTATTTGCTAACCGGGTTTCCAAAAACCAATGTAGTAGAGATTGCTTGGACATGATAACTCTACAGCAAGAGGACGAAAAGGGACTGACAGACACGAAGCTTCTTAATCAGCTCGGAGATTAACGTCAAAATTAAAAAGAGCCAATCATAAACCGAATGCGCAAAAAAGGGGCTAGACTCTAAATCAAGACCAACATTGTCGTCTGCTATCAGTGCCCTGGCGCCATGTAGGAGGCATTAGGGATCTTATTGTGGTACCAGTTGAGCCGTAAAGTCTTAGAGCCGTCATTGTATAACCACATTTCAGAATAGTGTCTTGTTCGAGTCAATCGCAAAGACGTTCTTCACCTGACACGAGGAGCAGTCCACAAGCGCGTAGTTAGGGTACGAAGCTTTTCTGTCGAGATCATAGAGTCAACATAAAAATATATTATGTTGACTCTATAATGCAAACATCGTTTTTGTTTTTTTTCCAGTTGACGGTTTTGATGAGCCCATATCGCTGGCGCTAAATATGCACAGTGAAGGAGAAAAACATCGCCATTAAGTTCTGTACCTTGTTATTGTCTTGTTTACTTTGCAGAAAAGCACCTGAATCGCGCTTTGACAAAATAACATAAAATTGACAAGCGCTTGAGCAATTTTAACTTGTTGAGGTAAAAGAACACGCCTAAACCAGCCTATTCCAACATGCTTCCGCTATTAAGCCAATGGTATTGTCAAACTAACACAGACTGACTATTATATGCCACTGTGTTCTTGAAACGACGATGAGCCAATGATACTAACAGGACAACAGTAACCATTATAAGCTCGTGTTTGTCTAACATTGGCAAGCCAATGCTACAGACAAGCCAACAGTGTCCATCTTATGCCAGCCCCCTCAAATATTGGAATGCCAAAGGCACGAACAGGCCAACGTTGACCATTTTATTCCAGTGTTCATCCAATGTTAGCAAGCCAAGTGTACTCAAAGCCAACATTGTCCCGTTTACGCCAGTATTCATCCAATATTCACAAGCCAATGGAACTGACAGGCCAAGATTGCCCATTTTATACTAGTGTTCATCCGATATTCGCAATTGCCCATTTTATGCCAGTGTTCATCCAATATTCGCAAGCCAATGGAACTGTCAGGCCATCATTGCCCATGTTTTGCCAGTGTTCATCTAATATTCGCAAGCGAATGGAACTAAAAGGCCAAGATTGCCCATTTTATGTCAATGTGCTTCCAATATTGGTTGGTCATTGGAGAAGCTGGGCCATCACTAAAGATTCTATATAATGGAATAGACAATATTGGGAGCAGATTGGCTAAAGTGGACCATCATTGGACCTTTTTTTGCCAATGCTCTTCCAATATTGGCCCAACACCCTGTGCTGCCTGGGAAGTGTGCAGCGAAGCACAACTAAAACTCAGAACCGTTTTTATTCTTACAATTATATTCGAATGAAACATTGCAGACGAACAATCATCTACTTTTGAGCAAATAGTTACACAGCCATTTTAAAGCATTAACACGAAAGTATATGGAATACGAGCACCATAAACGTGCTATTAACGAGACCATATTTGCAGTTTACATGCATTAAAGAGGCTGTGTTCTCTAAAAGCTCGTGAAAAAATTTTCGCGTGTTTCGATTTTTTCACGATATAAAGGGGTACTTCACAGGTGTTTAGAGCTACCTAAACTAAATATTTCCTGACTCCCCGGCCTTTATCCTTTCAGGCAGGGACTCAAACCGAAAAATATAACGTTTCGGTTACGGTTACGGTTACCTTTCCCTGTTGATAACGGTTTCGTTTCGGTTTTTTACAGTTTTAATTTTTACAGTTTCGGTTACTGGTTACACGTTCCTAAAAACCGGTTTATTTCGGTGTTTCAATAATTTGTGTAATTGAAATGCTAAACAGCCGTTTTACAATAAACGGCTTAAAGTAGTCCCAGATATCCAACAACGTGAAATTCAAGGAACTTATAAACGACTGAATACTTCTAATTGGTCAGAAGTTGCACACGTTTCTACCTCCAACGCTTGTTCACTATATCTACTTACATTATATTGTTTGATACCCGAGCATGCATGTTACTTCCGCTACTTTGGGATCATCGCGTTCTATATAATAAAAATGAAAATAAACATCCATACTTTGTTGTTCGGCAGCATGTGTATACAACCCTAAGAAAGTTCCCACTGGGTTCTGAAAGAACCATTCGCACCCTCTCGTTGCTATAGTTTATTTCAACCTAATACATGCAGACGAGTTTTTTCCCACACTGAAGGAAGGAGCAGAACTATAGCCATCCTCTAGTAAAATACTGCCAAGTGCAATGAAGTAATAAAATTGAGAACTGGACTAGTCGGTAAAAATCAAACATAATATAAATGCAATAGCCCAAAAGAAGGAACACTATATGGCGATGAACGAACACGGTAACAACACAGAAAGTTGTAAAAATAGGTCATGTGTTGTTCGTTCCTTTCCTTAGTCTTCGTTGCTGTGCCATGTTACACCTATCTCATGTTTGCAATTTCCAAGCAAACGTCTGTGGTTATCAAAGCGCACGTCTCTCGCTGGTTGATTCTATGACGCTAGAAAAATGGGGCATTTATATATAAGGAAAAATAGAAAGGAGCGGAAAAAAATGAAAATAAAGTGCGAACGTACCTTATATATATATATATATATATATATATATATATATATATATATATATATATATATATATATATATATAGGTGAAGTAAGGTAAATATAAAAACAATGGACCGGGAAAAGTTAATAAGTCAAAGATGCGTACGGTCGGAGTTACTAATTTCAAGTTTATTACGACGTTTCGAGCGGGTATCACTCTTCATCAGGCGAAGAGCGGTCCCCGCTCGAAACATCGTAATAAACTTCGAATTAGTAACTCCGACAGTACGCATCTTTGACTTATCTGTATATATATATATATATATATATATATATATATATATATATCTATATATTTGAAAATATGCAGATGAATGAACAGTACTTCATCGAATAAATCAATGTTTTACGAACCGCCGACAGCCAAAATAAAGGGAGAAGCTGGGATTTGAACTCTGGGCCTCCCAGTGTCCGGTCGGGTGTGATTATATTATATTACATTATATTATACGGGCCGCGGGCTACTTGACATTTTACATTTCTCTTCATGGATCTGGGTTCTTTCTTCGTTTCCTGTTTCACACTGTTTCAGACCAAATTCTTCTTTCACCCAATTGACTTCCCTTTCTTCTGCGTGTTTGGTTGACTTTGCCGCACTGCCCAACGCTCCACCTTTTCCGCTACCCGACAGCGCATAAGAAGATGCCTCCAGAGTCGGTTTTGGAGTACTTATAGGTGGTATTCACTGAGCCTGCAGGTTCGATTTTGCCAGGGAGCACCACCGTCGATCCGCCACCTTTGAGGTGGCTGTTTGACTGGCTTGGGTACGCGGTCGTCCGTTGGTAGTGTGTGCTAATTTCCTATCGTTGATGAAGCTTCGTTGAACAGACGAGAGAAAAAAGTTTATCTCGGGGGCGGGTCGTTTTAATTTCCTTGTTGTCGCCGAGTACAATGTGTAAAGGCTGAACCCCATGTAAGCAATTTAGCGAGTGACGAGACGAGACGAGCGACGGCGACGACACAAGCGACGACGACCCGCTTCGCTCTCACTCGGTCAGTCGCGCGACGAAGTAAACCGCATGAAATCGACGGGAGCAAGCGACCAACGCGATAAGCGACGTTCCCTAGAAATGCAAAAACCGAGCGAAGCGACGAGCGACCGTGAGAAATCTCTATCGCTCGTCGCCGACTCCCGTCGCTGTCGCCGTCGCTCGCTAAATTGCTTACATGCGGTTCACCCTTCACTGTCGCTCATCGCGTAGCTCGGTTTTTGGATTTCTAGAAAACTTAGCAGTCATCGCCTTGGTCGTTTGCTCCCTTTGGTTTCATGCGGTTTGCCTCGGTGCGTGAGTGACCGAGCGGCAGCGAAGCGGGTCACCGTCGCTTGTCTTGCGGTCGCCAAATCGCTTGCATACGGTTTTTAAATCGCTTGGGCTAATGAAGAATGCGCCATATTTTTTATTAGCTGCGCGCTCGGTGAGCCGCACGGTATGTTTCTGCACAGGAACAAACACCGAAGGCACGACGTACGACACGGAGGCGATCTAAGCAGCACGGTTACACGTTCGTAGTGTAGAAAATCTTCTAGAGAAAAACAATAAAGAAGCTAGCAAAACAAAACAACGAGTAATCACACCGTGTTACCAAAGCGCCAAAAGTGAAAAATCACAGTTCTTGCAAGAGAGCTACCGCCGTGGGACGGCGCGCGAACGGAGCACTGCGTGGAGCCGAGGGAGCAACGCGGCCACGGTGAACGAGTCCGATAGCGACAAAAACGAACTAAAACACGCACAAAACATACATCTACGGCGCTTCAAAGGCACCAAAGTATAAGTATAACCCCTAGTTTTGGTCAAAAAGACCCTTTAAAGTTTGAAAATGCTTATAAATCACACTGAAAGGTCCGAGCAGACGACACCTGACACATACGTGGGATAGAAAGAGACCTCGAAGATGGCGACCGTGGTGGCCGATGCCAGCGCACCTTGCGAGTGATGTCAAGTGAATGTCACCTATAGGGGGCTGTGCGCAGGGAATCATAGCCCCTTTGCCGAGGCCAATAAATATATTTCTGGGAAGGACTCGTCGTGTTCTGGTGCGCGTGCATTGGCGAGAAAGGGACTCCTACACACGGACACCACAGCTTCGGCCCTAGCGCTGCACTGCGTCCATGAACGAGCTTTGCCTTGCGCTATTGCCAGTGCCGTCTCTCTTCTTTTTTTCTTAATAAATATATGTCAATAAAATGGGTACCGTCGGTTATGAGCCGACCTGTCATTGCGCGCTTGACACGTACACGATGGCGAGCCGGCGGGCCATCGAGTCCTCGCACTCGCGGCGCGAGACATCTTTTCCTGCTCGTGCTGAGGGCGGCAGAAGGATCGAGCAAACGTCCGAAGGGTTTCCCGAGGTTTTTTAATAAATAAATAAATAGATACAAATGACACAGGCAATAGCCCAAGGCAAGGCTCGTCCATGGCCGTGGCACAGCGCGAGAGCCAAAGCTCTGTGCTCCGTGAGAAGAGGAGTTCCTTTCCTGCCAATACACGCGCACCACAACACGGCGAGTCCTTTTCAGAGGTATATTGGCCTCGGCAAAGGGGCGATGATTGCCTGCTCACAATCCCCAACATCTACACCGTAACTGGCTTCGGAGGCATTTGCTCATGCACTGTTGGGTAGCGGGGAAAAGGGGGAGCGGTTGGCAGTGCGGCAAAGTCGGCCAAACACGCAGAAGAAAGTGAAACCAGTAGAATGAAAGAGGAATTTGGTCTGAAACTTTGTCAAATAGAAGACGTAGAAGAAAAAACCCCAGGGGCCAGAGCCATAGAGAGCAAAGTAAAATGCCAAGTAGCCCGCCGCCCCCTGGAGCGCCTTGAGGGGAAGTGGGCGCTCCAGCGAGCGAATGACACGAGGAAGGCTTGGAGCCGTTCTGGCGTGTGGGAAATGGTGTCATCGGCTGTGTCGAACCTGAACCCAAGAAAACCCAAGCGTCGCGTGGGCTCTGCTTGTGTCACTTAGGTTTAAGCAAAATCCCGACTGCAGCAAGTCCTCCACGAGGAGGCGCACCGTAGACGCCCACTTGTCTGGGTCGGGATGGGCGCAGAAGACGTTGTCTATGTGAGACCAAGCCCAAAATCCCAGAGTCCGCGCGCGCGCATTTCCCTGGCAATGGTTGTTGCCAAGAACTGCGAGTAAAATGGCACCGGGTGTACCACGAAGGTCATGCGGCAAAAACGACAGTAACGGCGGCCTACTCTAAATGTGGTCAGGTTACGGAGGAGGGATGAAGCGTGATAAGGTAAAAGGCCTCGGCAATGTCGAGCTTCACCATATACGCTTGGGGCGGGAGGGGTTTTACTTTGATGGCCTGGGGTAGCGGAGTATAAGGCGGAACTGAAGTGCCTGGAGGTAAGGAGTAAGTGCGGCGTGTCTAAAACAAAGCGGAACTCGGTGGCTGACTTGGATACGAGCATGACGGAGTTGAAGTACAGACCACGTACGTTCGATGATGCCGCCAACATGTCGGTTATGGCGGCATCGATCGTGGGGACCTGGTCAGGGAGAGGTGGGCGGGCCGTGAAGCAAGAAGCCTTCGGGCAGCGAATGGAACGTGCGCCGAAGACGGGCGGCCCGTGAAAACTGCATGCCTCACTAAACACTGCCCAGTCGACTTGAGGTGCCTGCTGGGTCGGGTGAACTGGCGGCGGAGGTCCTGTCGTTTTTGATTTGTCGGCAGTGCAACCCAGGTCCGAATCAGAGTCTTCGACGTCGCTTTGTTTGTCTGTAGTGTGTACCTTTGTGTTAGTGTGGTTTTCCTGCACGCCATCGTACGTGTCAAAGGAGTCGTCATCGTTGTGCGGCTCGATGACACTGTCGGTCCTGCTGAGCCACTCCAGGATTCGCTCGGCGGTGGTGGCCGTCGAGTACGGATTCAATGGGTCATTTTCTTCGGTCCAAGATCAAGCACGGGCAAGGCCGGCCGAGACGTCAGCCTCGCAAAATGCATGGGCGAGAACGTCCACGACCAGGAAAACGTCCAATAGCGTCGAGGAGAAGATCGTGCCGTCGATGACGGCTTTGGTGGGTCTCGAAGACCCAGGGTAACTGCCGGATTCACTTAGGGTTAGGGGGGCCTCTTGGGCTTGGTGCCTAGGCGGTAGCTGGTGTTCGCGGGAGCACGAGACGTGCGGCGTTCACGTCGAGGCTGGTTGGGTAGCTGGTCGGGGAGCTCTCTAAAAACCTCGGACTCAAGCCTGTACGTCTGCGATAGGATAGCCGTCCTCCAGTTTCCTCTCGCGACGACAAGGAAGAGTTCCAGTCTATCGAAAATGAGGTGCTGGTGTTCGGGGAGCACGGCATCCCAGTAGAACCAATACGGGTGGAGATGCCGGATCTCGTGGACATCTCTCGTGGACAAACGTCTGGTGTTCTGGGCGAGGTCGCGCCGAATGTCGAAGGCCTGACGGACCCTAGCTCCTGGAATGGGCGGTGGGGGCTCCACCGGAGGTATTCGGATCGCGTTGGTGGCTCTGGTAGAAATTATTCCCGTTGAAGAAATACCTCCGGCGGAAGCAGGGGAAGGGCTCCGGCGATGCAAGAAGCGATCTCTTGGCGTGTCTGTGGTTGTTCGAGCTCACTGTGCTGACGTTCGAATAGCTCGCGCTCAGAGTTCTGCAACAGAGACTGTTGAGATTGCAGGCTGTGTGCGGCGAGACCGACCTTGGCACCGACGATTAGAAGCAGGGAAGCTCCCAAGTTGGAGGTGAAGGAGGCAGAAATGGCATCCTTGTTGGATGCCATTTCTGTTGGACGAGGACGGCTCCGTCATCGGCGGCCAAGTGCGTTGGCGCGTTCGACGACGAGGCATCCTACTCCTTGGCTTTTTCTCTTGTCATGCTGAGATGCATGGCAGTGCCGGCGGCTGCCACTCGGTTCGAAAAAGGGTCTTGGCACGAAAAGAAAAGGAAAAAAACTCGGAAACGCTTCGGACGTTTCCTCGTTCCTTCCGCCGCTCCCAGTCATATACAGTAGAATCTCGATAAACGGAAATCGCTTAAACGGAATTGTCGTTTAAACGAAACAACTATCACGGAGTTCTTTGGTTTTGTATTCATGCAATGTAAAATTACTCCCGTTAATCGGAACTCAAATTCTTGCGCCTCAGGGTAAACGGAACTGAAAACGAAACTATGTCGCCGACATATGTTTCGCTATCGCAGAAAAGAAAAATAACTCTTGAGTAATAAAAGAGTATTATAAATGTTCTTAATATTTATTAGCTTTATTGCCCAAAATTAGCGTGTACGCATTTTTTTTTTAGTTTTCTTTTCTCATTTTTACGCATAGGTGGCTATGTTGGGTAGGCTTGGCTCAACAGGGCTTCTGCTCGCATCTTAGGCCTAGTGTCCTACTTTCTGCGATGGCGGCCACAAAGCGAAAACACCGTGCGCTCACGTTAGAAAAAAAGATCGAAGTCATTAATGATTTTGATAGCGGTTGATTCACGACTACGGCGCTTGCAACGAAGTATGCCATTCCCAAAAGTAGCATGACAAGGATTCTTCACATGAAGGAAAAGCTGCGGAGTGCGTTAAGCAGTACGCAATTTGGACCAAAGAGGATGAGGCTGCGACTTCCTGAACACGAGGAGCTTGAGAAGTGATTGGCGTTGTGGCTAAGAAGAGCCCGGAGTGAGAACCGTCCCGTCATTGGACCCATAATGTGAATATACAAAAGCAGAAATTTGGTGTTTTTGTTAATTATTTTGCCTTCTGCATTCACTTGCTGGTGTTTACAAATTGTGCACTTGTGGAAACAGCATTTAAGCTGGCATTCAACATTTTTAGTGTACCTACACTACACACTCTCAGTAAATGAAACTCCTGATAAATGGAACAGATTTTCCTGGTCCCTACAGGTTACGTTTATCGAGATTGTACTGTATATATATATATATATATATGTATACAGGGTGTTTTACGAAAGGTGGACAAATTCGATATTTCGAGGACTGCATGTCTCAACAATAAAAAGGCTTGTGTCGTTTTGGTCCTGGGCCAGGGGCCTATTTAGGAAAGTTATAAAAGTTCAAAGTAATTAAGTTGTAATTATTTTCGAGTAGTAATTAAGTTTTTTTAATATTGTGTTTAAGGGCATGGTTTCAATTAGAAAATTGCTCAGCATCACCAGAAGGCACGCGAAGCATTTTACGGCTTTCTGAAAAACCGCACAAATTCGACGGGTTTTTAAGTTTCGGTTTGCTATCGGAGCGCATCTCGGCCCCGGCGGCACCGTGCCACGCGGAGAGATAGTGCAACCGACCTCTGCTGCGCTGTCATCGCGCGACGCAGCAGAGGCTTGTTGCACTATCTCTCCATGGGGCGCGGTGCCGCCGGGGCCGAGATCCGCTCCGATAGCAAACCGAAACTTAAAAACCCGTCGAATTTGCGCGGTTTTTCAGAAAGCCGTAAAATGCTTCGCGTGCCTTCTTTCGTTCTGCAATTTGTTGATTTAGGGTTTTATGATGATGCTGAGCAATTTTCTAATTGAAACCGTGCCCTTAAACACAATATTAAAAAGTTAATTCCGCGAAAATAATTAACAGTTTAATTATCCCGGACATCAGTAATTTTTCTAAATAGGCCCCTGGCCCAGCACCAAAACGACAAAAGCGTTTTTTTTTTGTTGCGACGCATAGTTTTTGAAATATCGAATTTTTCCACCTTTCGTGAAACACCCTGTATATGTTTTGGGGGCATTTCTCAAATGGAGGAGGGTGCAAACCGCATGTTCCCCAGATTTTTTGTTCTCGAGTTACGCAGCGTAGATGCCGCAGTGGCAGAAACTAGTGTTTTTGCCTGCCGTCGCAGGTCGTGTGTTTGACACCCTCTGCTGGGGCTAGTGTTTTTACTACACCTTTTTAACATTTTTTCCCCTTATTTAATAAGTACAACTAGAAAGATACCTTGAAGTATTCAGATATTTTTTAGGAATTTCATTGTTTTCTAAAAAAATATGTCAAGCTCGTCACTCAGGTCGATTTCTGGTCAAATTTGACAGGTCATTACTTTGTCTGTACTTAAGGTCAATTTTCTTTCTTTAGATCTATAGGAAGCCCAAAGCAAGCCCATTATTTATATAATAATTTCATTATGATTTGTTGATTAGCCGCTCTGCTACCTTCACGTAAACGTTGTAGAAAATAACAAATGTTGAAAGTTTAAGGTCGATTTTTCAAAAACCCCATTTTTGTAAATTTTTATTTTTTAAATTCTTTGAGATATATTAGTCGACTACAAGTAAAAACAATCACGAAATTTAATATTTTGGTTGTATGTCCTCTATTTGAGCCGCAATCGCGTGAATTGTGTGCTCATTTGACTAAAATGAGCAAACATTTCACGCGATTGCGGCTCAAATAGAGGACATACGACCGAAATATTACATTTCAAGATTGTTTTTTCTTGTAGTCGGCTATTATATCTAAAATAATTTTTTAAAAAAATAAAAATTTACAAAAATGGGGCTTTTGAGAAAATCGATTTCAAACTTTCACAAACAAACCACAAACCGGCATTGTGCGCCTCTACGATTTGGAAAATAGGTTTTTATTTTTGTTTACGTTTTCAAAAAGAAACGTAAAGTAGGTGAACTTGTGATATTCATTGTAATTTAAAAATTGAAATAAGAGAGAAACCACATAAGCACACTACAAAACAATGAGTAACAAGTGTATGCAAATCAAAAGGCAACGCAACATGACAAAAATGTATTGTATAGAGAACAATTCAAAGTAAACGAGGCTGGCTACTCATTACCCAGCCTATTATCGCTCGAATGATACATTCTCACATTATTCAAACCTTGTACATAACCCTTCGGGAAATATGCGCCGGGTTTTGTTATCATCACATCTTGCTCATCGCCGACGGTTAACCGCACAGTTCGTGCACCTCAGTAATGTAGAAACGCGCGCGCAGAACCAGTTAAAAACACAAAAACATCGATGACAGATTTTCCGAAGTCAGTACTTTTTTTTTTTACTCGCTCGACGTAACTGTGAATCAGTTTTCACACTGTGTAGGAGCCACGAAGTTCACAGTTACAGTTTTGAACACGCCGGAACGAACTCACTGGTGATTTTCTAAATTTCGGGACACAACGCGGTACGTGCATGCCTTGGCACTTGTATGCAGGTACTCAGTGCTCTCGCAGATCTTTTTTAGGGCAACGTTCAAGGCGCCTTCCCGCAGTGTCTTCCTCCACACGTGTGAGGATAGGATGCCTCTTGGTGGGTTTTCCTGCTCTCACTCTTTTTTCTTGAGCTCCCGGAAACGCGTGAGCATCTCTTTGGTGATTGAGAGAAGAACAATCCCTTTGACTTCCGGTGTGAGTGCCTCAACGAAGCTTTGCGTGTTCGTTACGGAGTACGATTTTGTAGTTATCAAGTCATACATGGATGTCTGGTGCTTGAGCACGCCGCCCACTCCATCACATGAGCTTTTCCCGTGCCCTGATGCGTAGAATATCCACTTGGTGACGACATTTCTTTTTTGCACTTGTACACCTGGTGCTTGTTTTTGAAGTGGCTTGGAGCACCGTGTGAAATGCGAACGAGTTGCGTGAAAACAGGCAATAGTTCCTCCAGCCGCCCTTCGACGACGTTGAGCGCAAAAAGCGCATGGGACGAGTCATGGACGATGTCGTCTCTCCTATATAGCCACGCAGGTAAAGATGGAAATCAACATGCTCTTCCAGTGATGTCCTTGCATCGAGTGCTGGATCACGACACTTCAATTTTCAGCAAAATTGAAGTGCAAGATGACGGCACGTTGACTTCACTTGCGCTTTCTCGACCCATGTGGCTCTTCGCTGGGCGCGTCTGATGAAGTTTGGAATGTATTTTTTTGTCCACTTTTGAAACTCGTTAAAGAAATTTCAGAAGATTTATGTACAAATTTCAGGGGTGTGAGAATTTACCATTCAATCGTAATAAGCTGTATAATGAGTAGTCCCCCTCGTTTACTATGAACCGTTCTATATAGAAAAAATGTTTACGTGTTGCGTTGCTTTTTGATTTGTATATACTTGTTACTCGTTGTTGTGTTGCGTGCTTATCTGGTTTCTGTCTTATTTCAGGTTTTAAATTACAACGAATATCACAAGTTCGCCTACTTTAAGTTTATTTTTGAAAATGTAAACAAAAGTATAAACATATGTTCCAAATAGTAGAGGCGCACAATGCCGGTTTGAGGTTTGTTCGTGAAAGTTCGATGTCGATTTTCTCAAAAAACCCATTTTCGTAAATTTGTATTTTTCTAATTTCTTTTAGATATAATAGTCGACTACAAGACAAAAACAATCACGAAATGTAATACTTTGCTTGTATGTCCTCTACTTGAGCCGCAATCACGTGAATTGTGTGCTCATTTTAGTCAAATGAGCACAGATTTCACGCGATTGCGGCTCAAATAGAGGACATACAACCAAAATATTACATTTTTAGATTGTTTTTTTCTTGTAGTCAACATGTATATCTAAAGGAGTTTAAAAACTAAAAATTTACAAAAAATGGGGTTTTTGTGAAATTCGATTTCAAACGTTCAACATTTGTTATTTCTTACAACGTTTACGTAAAGGTAGCGGAACGGCTATTCAACAGATCATAATGATATTATTATTTCTATAATGGGCTTGCTTTGGGCTTTTTATACAACCAAAGAAAGAAAGTTTACCTTAAGTGCAGACAAAGTAATGACCTGTGAAAGCTGACCAAAACTCGACCTGAGTGACGAGTTTGACATTTGTTTTAGAAAACAATACAATTTCTAAAAACATTTGAATACGTCAAGGTATTTTTATAGTATCTATTAAATGAGGCGGAAAAGTTAAAAAGGTGTAAAAAATACACTAGCGCCAGCAGAGGGTGTCAAACACGCGACCTGCGACGGCGGGCAAAAACACTAGTTTCTGCCACTGCGGCTTCAACGCTTCGTAACTCGAGAAAAAAAATCTGGGGAACATAAGTTGTCCGCCCTCCTTCATTTGAGAAATGCCCCCGAAACATATATCTTTTTCGTCAAAATTAAAAATTAGACCCTTTTAGCCTGCCCGATATGAGATGAAACCACCCATGTAGTCAACATATATATATATATATATATATATATATATATATATATATATATATATATATATATATATATATATATATATATATTATATATATATATATATATATATTTTTTATGTATATATATATGTATCATAAAAAAACGCCAATGTCGAACCTCTGACATTTTTTTCTTTCTGTGTTGTTTCATAATCGTCACTCGCGACACGTTTCAGACTAAATTAATAACAGGTTTTCTTTTCCGCCAGCTCTGAATGATGATCAATTAGCCTCGTTTCTTCATACTGGCTACTGCATGTCAGGAACATCGGTGGTTTTGATAGAACCAAGTTGGATGGACATCTGAGAGTTCTAACTTATTAGCTAATATCCTTAAGGCGACACGTATTGAATATATGTAGCGATGTAGGAGTGTGGCAGACGTAGAATCAGATACTTTTTTTATTATAAGATCGACCACTCGGTTCAACTAAGTCTCCTTAATCCTAAAGTTAGATTCAGCAGAAATATATTATAAGATGCACCACTCGCCGACAGTGACTCTGTCAAATGGCCACAACATTTCAAGATCTCTCCTCCAGGTCATACTTGAAAAAAGACTAATATTTATTTTTCGGCTAATATCGGTTAAAACCGGATACCGGAAAATAATTTACGGTTACAGTTACGGTTACGGTTTTTACAATTTTCAAATAACGGTTTCGTTCCGGTTACGGTTACTGAAAATATTTCGTTCCTAAACGGTTTTCGGTTTCGGTTATGGTTACGGTTTGAGTCCCTGCTTTCAGGTATGCTGTTTAGTATCAAGAAATTTATAATTGGCATTATGAAATCGGCAAATAAATATGACGCAAAAGCAACATTCAAATATACCCACACTTTTAAGTGCCGTGAGGTCAGTGGCAGGCCGGCTTGCCAGACGCACAAGCTCTCGCGCTCGGCAGGAGCGTTAGCAAGTTGGCCTGCACAAGGCTAAATTTCGACTGTCCTTCGTATTGCAGGCGTCCCGCCGCAAGCCGTCCTGCCGCAAGCCTGGTCACCGTACACGTGCAACAGTCGCGCCGAGTCATCATAACAGACCAAGAGCAGCAGTCTGTCAGCGATCTGTTCCTTCCAAGCACGTGGTTTGTGACGTCACCGAAGGGACATTAGAAAAATCTGGGACCACGGCAAGATCGTCTTCACTCGCGCTCGGCAGCAGCGATAGCAAGTTGGCCTGCACAAGGTTAAATTTCGACTGCCCTTCGTATTGCAGGTTGGTGCTTATGTTCATTATTCGTTTAGCTTCGATAAGTATCTGCTATCGCTGCTGCCCCGGCTGCTATTGTCTATACTAGTTGCAGAATCTGCTTTTTCCTAACAAAAACGGAAAGATGGCAGATGCTGATGTATGTCTCTCATGCCACGAGGGCTTCTCGGAAAATATTCGTATGACTTGTACTGAGTGTGACTTTAGCTACCATATGGGCAAGTGCTCGGGGGGTTGCAGAAGCCCAGCTGAAAAAAAAAATGTCTGAAGCAACAAAAGAGTCGTGGCAATGTGCCACATGCACCATCGCGAAAACAAAAGGAAGTAACTCAAGTAAGTCAACGAATCTAGAAGACGAAAAGGGAGGGGGTCAGATGGATGAAATTATGAAAAAGCTAGACGTAATCATGTCAATCAGGGAGAATGTAGACTCTCTTCTTTCCATGAAGGAAACAGTAGATAAGATTGAGCAGTCCGTGCAAAGCATGTCCGATAGCTACGATGAAGTGCTTGCGGAGATAAAGAAACAAAAACAAGACATAAAGGAACTGAAGAAACGTGTAGAAAAGTTAGAAAACAGTGGAACACAAAAAGATGTCGAGGGCCTAGAACATGAAATAAATGAACTGCAACAGTACAGCCGAAGGCAGAACATGGAGGTGCATGGTCTTCCATGTTTCGCAAACGAAAACCTGCTGAACAGACTGAAGGAGGTGGCGAACCTGCTGGGTGTTACTGAGCTAACCGAGGGAGACATTGAGGCTTTACATAGACTGCCTGGCAAGCCAGACAAGGTTCCTCCTGTTCTTATTAGGTTTACTTCCCGACTCACAAGAGATCAGTGGTTCGAGAAGACGGCTGTGCTTAAGGAAAGCCCGTCGCATATCCGGATAATGGACAACCTGACGCCCCAAACGAAAAAGGCGTGTGTGACTGACCAAAACAAAGGTGGTGGAGAAGCACTACCAATTCGTATGGCAGAAGGACGGAAAGATTTTAGTTAGGAAGCAAACGAATGACCGTCCCATCCGTATGAAGAATGAAAGTGGCCTGAAAAAAAATCGAGTAGGCACTTGTAGCTACCCGGAGCATAATCATGGTGTGCGGTTGTTATCCCACCACTTCTTTAAAACGTTATCTACGTGATGTCATATCAGTTAAAAACTTTTGAAATGTGTAATTTAAGCGCACCAAATCTTCTAACTAACTCTGAAGATACATGTCCACATCTTAATTTATTTTGTTATATGTTCAGCCTTGTTTTATTACTGATACCTGCTATCCCAGAGAGCCAGACGATGTTCTGTTTCAAAGTTATGGATGTGACCCGTGACGTACACATCGCGACACTGTTAGCGCGAACACGACATCGGCGCATTTTCGCATTTTACTTTTAAATAGTATTAGCGAGCACTAAATTTTATCGCTTACATTATAGAACTAAATGAGCTCTTTCCGTAGCAATAATAACTTGGATGACATCCCTTGGTTTCAAATAGAAAAAACTGGAAAAACCGGCGATCGCTTGTTCGCGCTAACAGTGTCGCGCTCTGTACGTGCGGCGGGTTCCCCCTGTTTTTCCAGGACAAAAAATCTATGTCACGCACTTCCTGCTTGTATTGTAAAAAATAGACCAATAGCTAAGACTATTTTGCAGAGATATACTGAATGTTTCAAACAAATCGGAATGTGTTATCTTCGAAATGGAAGGATCCTCTAGTGATAACTGTTATTATAACTGTGAATTGTTTAATAAACTGAAACGATGCGAAAACTTGATGAACAAATCAAACATATCTCTGTTTCATTTAAATGCGAGAACCTTTAGAAATAAAAGTGATGAGATTGAAATACCTTTAAGTTCACTAACTCATAGCTTTGATATA
Organism: Ixodes persulcatus; assembly: GCA_013358835.2. Taxonomy (NCBI): domain Eukaryota; kingdom Metazoa; phylum Arthropoda; class Arachnida; order Ixodida; family Ixodidae; genus Ixodes; species Ixodes persulcatus. The sequence goes on from JABSTQ010009168.1 coordinate 990,108, forward strand.
TTGGCATTCACGGAGAGGGGGTTTACCGGAGATTGTGAGGTTATTAACTTCAAAAATTTCAAGAGCGAACAAATCTATCGTACAAACCGGAAAGGAGGTGGAGTGTCACTTTATTTGCGCGAAGGTCTGAAATATAAAATTATTCCAGACTTCGCTGGTGTTGATTATAATCATGAATCATTAGTCGTTCAAAGTTGTAGAACGGTTATTGCTGCAATATACAGGCCACCAAACAGATCCTTGAGTATATTTTTAGTTTCATTACAGGCTTACTGGAGTATGTTACCTCCATGAATTTTCAGATTGTCCTAGTAGGCGATTTTAATATAGACATACAGTCTAATGAACCGCCGAAAGTTGAATTTCTTGAAATAAAACAGTCTTTTAGTTGTACAAACTTAGTTAACATGCCTACGAGAATAACGGAACACACTAAAACTTTGATTGATTTTTGTATAACCAATTATGAAAATCATGGCACAAGAGCAGGCGTTTTTCGGTGGATTTAAGCGATCATTTTCCTATTTTTTGTTTTATCTGCTGGAAGAACTCGGGCAGTAAGCAATCTAGCGCACGTGAAAAGCTGACTTATCGCCATACTAATAACCAAAAAAATATTGAAGAGTTTACCATGCTCATTTCAAACGACAACTGGAACGATGTTCTAACCGAACTAGACCCTGATAAAGCGTATGGTAAGTTCGTGGAAAGAATAGGAAAATGTTATGACTCTGCTTTTCCTCGGGTTCAGTATAAAAAGCACCGCAAATCAAAGAAACCATGGGTTACTGCAGAGTTATACAAAAGAATAAATAAAAAATAAGCTGTTCGATAAATTTATCAAAACTAGAGACCTTAACATTTTGACTGAATACAAAAAGCAACGCAATAAACAGGCTGTAGATTTGAAAAATGCGAAAGTTAGATATTATACAAATAAATTTGTATCTATAAAAAATAGGCCAAAAAAAGTATGGAAGACTGTTAAAGACGTACTATCCCCTGTCCCTAATGTCATACCAAATGAACTCACAATAGATGATCAGACATATTCTCACGCGTCACTGGCCAAGAGGTTCAACTTGCATTTTTTGACTGCAGGTGGCAGTGTTCCCACATTAATGGACTACAGCAACTATAAAACGTACATAACCATGAACTTAGCTAACTCTATATTTTTGACTCCCGCCAATGAAACAGAAATTAATGATATAATTGCCTCGTTGAAGTGCAGTAGCGCCTCTGGATATGATGAATTGAAGGTAGCCCCCATCAAAGCAGTAAAAGACTGGATTTGTTCTCCTCCAGCTCATATATGCAATAGATTCTTGAAACTGGTATATTTCCTAATAAAATAAAACTTTCTAGAGTTTGTATTATACACAAAGGCGGTACATTAACTAACCTAAACAATTACAGGCCCATATCAGTGCTTCCATTATTTTCAGAAATCGCAGAAAAGGTAATAAACACTAGGTTTTCTAAATATTTTCTTTACAATAATATTATAACATCTTGTCAGTATGGGTTTCAGAAAGGAAAATCTACATAAACAGCTCTGCTACGCATAAAAAACAAAATAATAAGTAACATAGAAAATCGACTTTACACACTCGGTATATTCCTAGATTTTTGGAAAGCTTTTGACTCTATAAAACATGATATTCTTCTTGGAAAATCTACAACGATATGGTATAAGGGGATTAGCTCTCGAACTTATCAAGAATTACTTATCAGCTCGAAGACTATTCACATCTCTAAACGGTTTTAAATCACATACTTCCCTTATACAGTACGGCGTTCCTCAGGGTTCCATCCTCGGACCTTAGTTATTTTTTGCATATATAAACGACATAGTTAATATACCGCGAACCCCCAATATTATCCTGTACGCGGACGACACCAACGTTTTCTTTTCCGGGACAAATCTCGATGAAATTGAACAGTGTGCAAATTGCTGGCTTAATGAGCTATCTCAGTGGTTGCGGTCTAACTGACTAGAGTTAAACCCAGCGAAGACAAAATATGTTATATTCAGGTCCAGAAATAAAACTGTTCAGCGTAAGTTGAATGTTACATTTTTAAATTCTACGATAGAAAGCACTTCGGCTCATAAGTTCCTTGGGGTTTGGTTTGAGGAGTTTTTAAGTTGGACGAACCATGTAAATAAAATTAGATGTGATATATCACGTTCAATTGGTATACTGAATAAAATCCGACACTTGTTACCAAACCGGCTTAAACTGCAGCGTTACTACACTCTTGCGTATTCCCGCCTACAGTATTGTCTTTTAGTTTGGGGAACCACGACGAAAACAAACATTGAACAAGTTTTTCTTTTACAAAAGAAGGCCGTTAGGTTCATGGATAATTTAGGTTATATTCAGCATACATCGCCCACATTCGAAAAATACAAGCTATTACCGATCGGGCATGTTTTTTCTATTAAATTAGCGAACATTATATTTGACGAGATAAAGCGGGATGAGACCTTTTTTTTCAACGCCTACCTTCATAAGCCTGCCGATTACACTCTTAGACACACCTTTTACACCAAACAAAACGTTAGAACAAACTATGGTACTCAAACACTTCCTTATCAAATTGCTGACTTACTAAATAATCACGCAAATATAGTTGAAACGGTACACAACTGTAGCAATCTCCAGATGTTTAGGAAAATGATCAAATTGTATTTTTTTTTCAATCGAATAATATGCACCTGCCACTTGTGCCATTAGTTCAAATGTGCAAATGTGATCTATTATATTATATGTAACAGTGTTTGTTCTCTTTCACTCAACTTTGTGACTCTTCAAATGTTTTCATCCGTGGACTTATTTTGATGTGAATTAGGTAATTGATGTTCATTTTTTTTCGGTATCCTTAGAGGTACGTGCCGAGTGCTGTAATGGGGGCTGGTGGCCACGTCAGAGGACTACGCGTCTTCTTTTCGCCACAGCCTCCCAGACATATGCATGTCGAAATAAACTTATTATTATTATTATTATTATCTAAAATATATAATATGCCAATTAATTGTCCCGTGCTGGAGCGCGGGGACTGAAGCGAACTTCCAAAGCATTCTTTTGACACCATGAAACTGTTTCGAATCAGTTGGGAACAAATTCTGAGGTCCGAAGAGTGAACCCGTGCCTTGAACATACGTCACTTTTGCTTTGTTCCCAGTAGAGACTTTCAGTTAGAAAAAAACACGGTGAGGACCAAAACTTGTGAATTCAATACCTTCGCGAAAAAACAATATTTTGGTATAAAACTTGGGATACTATTTTAGCGATATTTGTTTGTGAGTTTAGCCAAATTTCAAGCAAAATCGTAGAAAATTAGGAAAAAAAAACATGTGGAGTACCCCTTTAAGGACAGATTTTTACAGATTCGTTCGTGTTTTTACTCTTGCAAGGAAAATTGCAACGTATAAAGAGAAAGAGTGTACATTTTAATTTTCCTCCCACTCCACGAGCAGCACGGATGTCAACCAAACCGAGGTGATATAAAAGCATCAATAACGAGCTTAAGGTGTTCACGGCATTTTCTGATAACGTGAGCCCAAGTATAGGCGGTGTCGGAAAGTCAGACGCTAGATATTTATTAGATCAAACTTTCATACCCTTTCTGATAGAAGAAACGTCGTATGCTCCTTCTTCAAGCTCACGCAAGATATCGGAGAATATGAATGTTGAACCGGTGAGGATCGTGCATCTGGAATAACAAGCGTGTTTTTTTGGAGATAGGCAAGCGATGCATGAACATTCTAGCTTAAGTTTTCGGTTCATAGGCGAGTATTAGTATGTTCGTGACGAACTAAGACATATTTTGCACTCTAGTGCGGCAGAACTGAAACTGAAGGAGACGGTTCTCCTCTTGACCAGAAATGGCGTCCTTGACTAGCTGTCTCGCTCTCATCGAGGTCTAATTTCAATCTAACTCAAAGTAAAGCAGAATAAATATGTACGTTAGATTCCCATGGTTAACAATAAGTTGAGTGTTAAGAGCATGGCTCCGTAACTTGGCTATAATATCACTGACGCCGTAAGGTTATTCATTTGTAATACCAAACAGAATGAATCGGGTAATAATAATGGAAAATATATTGAAGGCTCGTATAACCTGTGCTCGGTGATGGAATCCAGGATAGCTTTTGCCGAGTATCTAGCTCCCGGTGTAACCACGGTTGAACCGAACATCGTGGCAGCCAACACGCCCAATGTTCTGCCGTATCCGTAGATCAGAGCTGAGTTCACGCACATGATTTCAGGCTGCAAACAAGAACGATCGTTTGTTTTCGTAAACCAATTTAAGGCAAACATTTCAGTTTTGTACAGATTCCCCTCTGCCCAAACCTCGCAGATGAAGCAAAGTGGCCGATTCTGTAAGGTGCAACCTTGTATCAAACTACGTTTGCGGGCTTATATTGTAAAAGAGCGTACCGAACGTGCATAGGTTTTGCAATGCTTGAAGGTGTGTAATGGTACTAGTCTATTTAACGGGTTAAAATTTCAAAGTAAAAGCAAGACACTTGTTTTCTTATTGAGATTTGCATCAAGAGAAATCCACAAGTGAAAGTGAGTACTCGTACAATCCTGATATCATTTTCTCATCATTTACGCATATATTGCAAGGCACCTTTTCGAACTTTGAACGCGTGACGTAATAAAAGAAAATAAGACGATTTTTTTTATGTTATGTGTCAGTGGATTGGAAAGTGCTGAAAATGAAAACAGTAGCCTGTCGTCGAGAACGCGGGCGTTATTGTTCAAAACTATTATTCGATGCGGCGTCACTTCCAGCAGAGATTTCCTTATATCTTAGACGCAGAGCTCTCCAAGTCAGCGACCTTGTAGATAATTAACTCGAAGAGATCGGCTCTAGCGCCCAAGAAGCCGATGCAAATCACGTTTTTGGCCGCGCTTTTTCTTGGCACTGCAGCAAAGTTTCTTATGACGGTGAGAAACACACCTCGCCTGCTATTTTGTCTTAAGTCTCAAGTAATGTCGAGTTGCTTCAATTCTAAACGACTCAGTTCATGCACTTCATAATAAAGAAAACATAACACCAAAACGTCAACTGTTGAAAGCGCAGTTTTTGTATCATTGTAGGCATGGACAATGGAAGAAGAACAAGAAGAGATTTGCGCCCAGCTGGACGTGCTCCGCATGGGCTCCGCTTCCACCTGGTTATAGCCTTGTACCGTCACAACCAAACCAATCGAATTTATACCAAAGTGTTTCTAACGTCACCAGGACCGCATCGGTGCCAACATCTTCACACACCAATACCGAGTACGTGAATTATCACCGAATTATGACCGGCCACGCCGGCGCTCCTCGCTAGGCCTAACGTCCCCTTAGCCTGGCGAGGTGGCCGCCGGTTCGACGTCAGCGCCCCTAGAGACAGAGGCAGCAACCACCTTCGCAAATGCGGTTCGCTCCACTCAACGCACCGACATGAGCGCCTCCCAACCAGCAGCCGAAGCGCGAACTTTAAACTTTCCGCCGCTGCCTGCCACTGACTCCCTGCCGCAGTAGCTCTCAACGTCTCCGGCTAACACATCCATTCTAATCACGCCAACCGGTGTTGAAGGGGACGAAATTAACCCCGACATCCTGCGTGATCCTGGATGGAAGACAATCCGCTCCCGCATCGCAGCAACAACCGCTACTTCAGCCACCACCACACCCGTCGCTGACCCCAACAAGCCCAAACAAAAACAACAACAACATCGCAAGAAACCTACCACCCCACCAGAAGAACCGCTCCCCCCTAGTGACTTCATGGTTGTCATTCGTCCTCAGGGCGGTCTGGACCTCAGCAAAACTAATGCAGCCCAGCTAGCCGACTGCATCTTCAACAAAACCAAGATAACAAACTTCGCTCAAGGCCAAGTACGCATAAACACCCGTTCAAGCTTTATCGTAGTAAGTACCCCCGATGAACGCAGAGCCCAACAATACCTGGACCTCAAGGCAATCAACTGGAACGCTACCCACTACCCCGTCCAAAGCCACATACCCCCCTCCAGCATCACCACACCAAGAGCGATAGTGCAAAGCCCATCTGAAGACTCTGAACCACTAATCATGGAAAGCCTCACGCGTCATAGCCCCACCGCAACCGTCTTCAACTCCTGTCGCATCAAAAACACGGGCATTGCGCAAGTCCTCCTTTTGGGGCCGCATGTACCCTTCTGGGTGCGGAAACATGCGGTAATTTTGCGCTGCTACCCATACAAGCGGAAAACCGAAGCATGCATGGCCTGTTAGTCCGCTGGCCACAGGCGAGGCGTCTGCCCTGAAACCTCCTTGAAACCCCACTGTACTATTTGTGGAACAATGGGCCCCACACCAAATAACCCCTGCAAGCCTCGCTGCAACCTCTGTGGACGAGACCACCTGACAGGTGCAGCGGGATGCCCGAAACGCTTCCAGCCTCACCGCACCCTACCGAAAATCCTACCCAACATACCCCCCGACCCCCCATCCCCCCGGGATCGGACCTGACCGCATCACTACGACCTTTAGCACACCCGGACTCACCTACAGCCAAGCCGCTCAGGGCCAGGTACGCGCAGCTCTGCTCCCAACTCCCCCAATTCACCCACCCCCACCCTCGCCCTCCACATGGCAGGACGAAATGCGCCAAATGCGCCAGGAAATTTAGCAGCTTCGTCACACTGTCACCCTTCTTTGCGAAGATGATCAACGCCTACAAGCGGAAACCCGTCTTCTTAAACAACAACTTCAAACCACCAACAACCCTCCAGTCCCGTCACCCGATCAACTAACCCCCCCCCCCCCCCCGAATAAGAAACGAGCACTGCCCCCCACTACTCACCCTCACCCCACATCCTCAGGCAACGCAGAAATAGCCAACATTAGCGCCGAAATAGAAACGGCTTTCAATAACCACCGTCAACACAACTCTGCCCAAATCAATGCAATCCAGGAATCGGTACACTCCCTACATCAAGAAGTCCTACAATGGATGAACCTTGCCGCCCCTACTACCCCCCCCCCCCCCCACCAGCCATCCTACCTATAATCCCCGAAAATGACCCGGATCTTTAGCCCACAATATATCTGGCAATGGAACTGCCACGGTTTTCGAACTAAAAAAGCCAACACCCAAGCACACATTGCAGCCATACCCAACCCCCTCATCCTCATAGCACTACAGGAAACATACCACTCAACCAAGCTCAAAGACTATGCATCTCACTCCCCATTGGGTTTCCCCCAGATACCCACCCTTGTGCATCGCAATATTGTCACGGAGCACCAAACTTTCGCCTCACCGATACCACACATACTCACCACACTCCACCTTCCCAAATACACTGTCACACGCCTGCACGTTCTTAATATCTATAGCCCCCGTAAATCCAAACACATATCCTTCAAATACATCTTTTAGCAGGCACTTTCTCTCACTAAACGCGACCATCTCCTAATTGTAGGTGACTTCAACGCCCCTAACATACAGTGGGGCAACTCTTATTTCACTCGCAAAGGCCGCCTACTCTCTGAACTTACCCACTCCCTGCACCTCACCCTCCACACCGACCTTTCCTCCCCTACACGCATTGGCAACAGTGCCCAGCGCGATACCACTCCCGACCTCACATTTAGCACCGGACGACTCACCCTTCACACCTCCACAACACCTCACACACTTGGCAGCGATCACTACATCATCAGCACGTGTCTTACCATTAAAGGCATCTCCACAACCCCCCCCCCCCCTTCCACCACCAACACACACAGATTGGGATCTTTTCGGTACCGAATGCCCACTCCCACCCACCACTCCTGTGACTCCGACCTAGAACAATGTACGACCCACCTTCTCTCAGCTAAACAGATTGCAACCAAAACTATCGACCCTCCTCCCCCAGCGGAATATGTAGATACCCACCTCCGTCACCTCTGGGAGGCCTACACCAGCCTAGAGCAGCGCTGGCGGAAACATAGACACCGACGCAACCTTCGCCTCAAACTACAAACTCTCCGCACTAAGATCGAGACGCACGCCTCTCACATTAGCCACGAACAACTGGAATAACACTTGCGACGAAATGCGAGGCCAGCTCTCCACTAAAAAGGTTTGGCACATCCTCCATGCCCTACTCGACCCGCGCTCTACTAAGATCCAATCTCGCCACCAAACCACACAAATTATAGCGGACACTCAACTCTCACCCACCACCCTATGCGACAAACTCGGCTCATATATATCCCACTTCCCTCATCACACCCTGTTGGTCCTCCACAATACACTGGCAACCCCAATCCACGGCTCGACGACCCCCTCACCCTTGCAGAACTACACGCGGCTGGGCAAGCCCTCAAACCCAACACCCCACCAGGACATGACAGCATCACAAACACCCTCTTACGTCACCTCAATCAGGAGGTCCTAGAACACCTTGTACAACTCTTCAACTAACATTGGCTTAACCACACCTCCCCCTTCACCTGGAAACACTCCAACATCACCCTCATCCCGAAACCTGGGAAACCCCCTCCATACAAAACCTTCGCCTTATCTCCCTTACCTCCTGTCTCAGCAAACTTCTCGAACACGTCCTGCGGAATCGCGTCAATGCGCACCTTGAACACACACAAACCTACCCTCCAACATGATAGGCTTTCGACCCAACTTATCCACGCAAGACGCCATTATGCAGTATCACCATGATCAAAAATACCCCCCGCAATGAGATCACAACTCTATACTCTCTCTGGACCTCCAAAAAGCCTTTGACAATATCTCACACCATAGCATCCTTCAAGCATACTCATTCCAAAATCTAGGCCTACACTTCTACCACTATATCTATAACTTTCTCGCACAACGTACCGCTACCATTCGTTTGGACCATAAATAGTCTGATCCTTTCCACATGCCAGACCGCGGAACGCCACAAGGAGCGGTCCTCTCGCCCATGCTCTTTAACCTCACCCTAATCCCAAATGCCCGCACTCTCCCCACCGTCCCCACGCTACGCAGCACACTGTACGCAGCTGAGATTGCCATTTTGATCCACTCTGGCTCCGACCAACACATTAAAGCAACACTCCAACACGGCCTCAACCAAGTCCTACACCACATCGAACTTTTGGAGCTCCAGTGCACATAAATCCGCTCTCCTCACCTTTACACCTCTCGCCACAAACCCCCCAACCCCCCCCCCCCCCCCCTTTCATCCAACTTTTTATACGCTCTCACCCAATACCACACACACAACAAATTCGATTTTAGGCCTCACCCTCACACACCGCAGATCACCCGCCCCACCCTCCAACACGTAAAGAAATATGTTAACCAAACCACGCACCTCATTAGAAGGATCGCCACTAAACATCACGTCATCAAGGAACAGGACCGCCGCCGACTCGTCCACAGTTTTCTACTCAACCGTATCCTATACCAGCTACCCTACCTTAACCTCACACCAACCCAACTCGACTCCCTCGATGCGCTTCTCAGGAAGACATATAGACATGCACTCTTACTCCCTCCTAACGCCCCAAGACACCGCCTGCTTGACCTCGACATTCACAACACAACACGCGAACAGCTATAGGTGTTCGCGTATTGTGTTGGAGCTGAGAGAGAGTTGGGACATGTGGTGGGCGTCTATAGACACCCACCACATGTCCCAACTCACCCACCTCGCATCCTCGCCTACAGGGCACTACATTCTCAACTTTATAAACATACTCCCCCCCACCAGCCAAATTCCCCCACTCCCCATTCCACCGCACATTCATAACCGCATCCGAGTCTACCCCATCCCTCGCCAGATGCACCCAACTTTCCATGCATCCCGGCGACCAGCACGAGCCAACACCAAAACCAAACTATACCCACCATCACCAAGCAAACTATACAGTGATGCCACACCCTACCCTCACAAACCTGAACACTGTTTAACTGTTCTGGGCAAACACCCACCACCAAACGTCACGGCGGCCACTATCCTCACTACGAACACAACCACGACGGAGGGAGCGGCCATTGCCCTTGCGCTCGGCCAGGACCCCACCCCCCAATTCGTCCTATCTGGCTCTCAGCAGGCCATTCGACACTTTATTCGCGGCAATATCTCCCCCATGGCCTTCCGAATTCTCGCCAACAACCCTCCATCCGACACCGTGACCCTGCTGTGGACACCAGCCCACACAAGCGTATGTGCTAATGAGATGGTGCACGATCGTGCTCGGGAACTTATCGACCGAGCCACCATTTCAACTGCGCTTACACGCGATTTCCCTGCAGGCAAGCCTACCTCCCTCCTGCAATTCGGGGATATTACCCTGCGCTACCGCCTCCTCCGCCGCCAATACCCACTCCCGCACCCACACCTCTCCCAGGAGGCAGCACACATGCTCCGCCTCCTACAAACACACACTTTCCCCCGACGAACACAACTAGTACTCACTCACCCACACCTCTTTACCACCCCGCCTGTCCTGCCTGCGGGGCACTCAACACTCACTACCATTCCCTTTGCGAATGCCACGCAGACCCATACCCCCATCTTCCCTCCCCTCACATCTGGGAGCAGATGCTGCGCAACCCGGAGGAGTCAGGCCAAGTCCCGACCACCTCCCGGGCACTGGCGGTCGCGGCGGCCCTGTGGGCCTTCACCACCCCCAATACCTGATTCCCGAAGACCAATAAAGTTTCCTCCTCCTGGACAATGGGATCCTTGTCTGTCAACACGATGACATTGCTAGGTAAGAAGATCGAAGACTGCACGTGCGCGAGAAGTAAAATGATTTTTTTCCGGTTTACTTATTTTTGATTGCATAGTATTATTTAGGTTCGACGAGGATTGGTTGATGTGTGCCAGAAAGGCCGGACGCCCCTTCCACCTGGCTTTTTCTAAAATAAGAACTTGGTGAAATACAAACTCATGGAACAGCTTATGTAAGTTTTGTCTGGAATACCGTATGCTATATTCTTAATCGGCGTGACAACTCTGAAAAGTTGAAAAAAATAAACTGAAGACGGAACGGCTTACTTGCGGCAATGTTGCTCCCCTTAAAAAAAAATGTATGCGTTTTTATATTTAAGGTTTCGTGTACATATTGGCAGAGTACAGAGACCGAAGTTCTGCACTCTTGAATACTTCAGCGAATGTGAAGGTGTCAATATCACATCGTTCATACATGTTTGGTTCTGCAATGCAGATTGGTCGAAAAGTTTGTAGAGTGTTAGTTAAACAGTTCGACCCGTTGACATGGCTTCTTGAGCATCGAACGGACGAGCCTTATCTTCTAACCTTTTGGTGCCCACAGGAGCCATTCCTGCGTTGATACCATCACACTCTCTATCGATGGTTCTAAAATATATCTATCTATTGAAACACGAAAAGATTGTACAAAGTCGGTCGCGACAAATGTTGCTGAAAGCACGTCGTTAAGGAATTAAACTTTTAGGGTTATTAAAATAAACAAATAAACATACAGGAAAGTCTAGAATAAACTATATATTACACCTTGAGCACTTTAAAAGGCAGCTCTAAATTTGGCGCTAGCTATAATTTCTGCTATATTCGTGACAAATTACATCAAAATTTGAACTGTGTATACATATTTTCTATCCTAATCACCGACACAGTCAAAAAAAAATAATCGGTTGAATGCCGTGTCCGGCCACATAAAGTTAACACCGAATGTATACAGCCTAACTTGTTCATTGAATAGCGCCAACAGGTATCTAGTTTTGTAGCGTCCAAAAACTGCATAACATATTTGGATGACCGGCAGCAAATTTTTAATTGTAACGCGCCAAATAACGCGACTATTGGAAAATTCAGATTGTTATTCTTACGTGAATATATTTCGAACCGCCACTTTCTTTGTACTTCGACACCCGCCTTGTGTGGCAATGTTAGCGCAAGAGAATCAATTTTTATTTCAATTGTAATCTTCTACGTTATTTCTCTTTCTTCTTTAGAAACACCATGTATATGATTTAACGAAAATCACCAACTTCCTAAACTGCTCTTTTAAAGTTTTATGTAAAACATATGATATTTTGCTCAAATCAGGTTAACTACCGCATGGGAAAAAAGTACAACACCTTTTGATGGTATCCAATAAAACGGCCCACAGTGTAGGCGTTGTTGACAACGTTGAAGTGAGTCAGTCGTGCCGGTTTCGGCTGCCCCGTCGTACCCTACGTGCATGGAAGAATGCCCATAGTTTATAATAATGGCAACGTATGAAAACAGGCTGCTGTTGTTTTGAAAAAAGTATTTATACTCCATCACGCCTTTCGCGAACAAAATCACAAGGTGCACATTTGAGAACCTAGGTTTGTTAATAGCGCCGCACGCAAAAGTAATAAATAATGCAGTTGTATTGATTTTCTACATACATGAAGATATACTGCCAATATACCTTTACCTAATAAGATTGCGTAAGAGTCATAACAAGGTTATGTGTAGACATGGTTTCCGTCCGGTGGGGCCTCAAGTACCCGCCTAATTTTTGTAGGCCATTTCAGCTCCCGTATTTTATAGCGATTAGGTTCCATAACTCTTGGCCCGGCTTGCCACGTTTAAAGAGAATGGTGACCAAGAGCGGTAGGACACGTTGACCTCGGTCCCCGGTTCTATAAGGCACAGCTGAGACGGCGCGGAGTCGTGGCGGCTGGCAGCCAAGCCAAGATTATTATTTGGTACTTGTACTGTGAACGTCAAATCGAATTTAGTTTGTTATTATTCAAAGCTAAGACTGTGTTCTTCCTTCAGATCGGGTACAGGGCATTTTATTTATTCATCTTTTTAAATAACTGGCAATTTTTATTTGGATTTTTGTAGGTGTTAGTACAAATAAATAAATATACAATATGAGGCAAATATTATTAGAAGCATATACATTCATACATTTACAATGCAGCACGTTTTCCACTGCAACAATAACGGCTCATCGCTTGCATAGCTAAGAACGTGCCTATCTGGGTTGTTCCACTCTCTTATAGCTTAATGATAACATTAATGTCTAAACTTCGAAAGTTAAAAATACTCAACGAGTGTGCTGCCTCGCTTAGGTGTAACGGCTATTGCTTCTTATAGCATAACATACTTGATTTTATCAATTTTCAACATGTAGTTCAAAAAGAGAACCTGAAATTTCGGTTGACCGACTTTTGGGCAAATATCAATAAACCAATATATTTAGTAGTAATGCTGTCGGCTGGTTTTCTTTGGAAGCTTTCTGTAATACATTCATTCTTTTGTGAATGGGGAATAATGACATATTTCCGTATATTTGTAGAGGGCGCACAGGGGTTGTGTTTGCTAAAAGTATCACAAAACACAAAGGCCATATTACTTGATCTGACCATATAGGACGTAGTAATGAACCCCACTAGATCAGCGGCTTGAGCACGCTAAAAACCCCAGGCCGGTGGGTGTATAGCACTGGCTAAATTCATCACGTAAAGCTGGGAAATGCCGCACATTAAAGCTGACTAACATTCCGGGTGCGTAAACATAATTACAACAAAGTAATAACCAATGCATTGGCTTCAGAACTGCGGTTTTGCTATGCTTCGACTCGCAGGGGTAGGAAGCAATAAAAAAAGCTTTTTCAATTTGCTTACGGCGTCATGATGAAATTTGAATGCTCAGTCTCTCATTCGATGAAACGAACCACCCAGGTTATGGCATCTAAATCATTTTCATAGATTATTTTGGAAATATAGGCCACGTTCCTATGCCTGAAGACGAATTAAGGCAATGCAATGTGCAGTGTATACTGAACCGCTCATAAATAAAGAAAAGTTAAAAAATGTTCTTCAAAATGCAAGGAGAGCAAAGCGATGACACACTGTATGTGTCGGCCTTCTTTTGAGTTAATTGTCTTCTTTTTTACGGACTCTTTTATGTTAAGCAAAAATAAAGCGCTCTGCTTCTGTGTTTTAGGACCCTAAAGAATTATTGAAAAATTGTAATAAGGTTGATAGCTGGGCTAGTTGGTAATCGTTGTACATATTGAAATAAAACAGCGCACAGATACAAAAAGGAAGAGACAAGCCAGACAGGACAGAGCGCTGACTCGCAACTAAATCTTCTTTACGGAACAAAAAGGAGAAAGACAAAGGGAACTAAAAAGGAAAAAGATACAAAAAATAAAGAAAAGGAAGAAGAAAACCCACATTCTTCTACGCCATCGCACGTGCACCTTTCACCCATGGCAGCTGACTACGGCACGCGCTGGACCCTCATTGTCAACTTCAGGAATTCCAGCTCCTTGCCTGCCAACGCCACTGATGCTGCGCTGATACACTTTTTTTCTCTACTCTGGATGTGGAAGGCCTCCAGCACCTCGCGTGTCACTTTGTCCCTGTGTCGCCCAAGATGGTGGTGGCACTAAAAAACTGCTCGCACAGGCACTCTCTGCAGTGAACCGATAGGTGTCCTCCCACTGTCGCTCCGAGGGAGTACCTGTGTTCGCAGAGCCTTTCATTCAGGCACCGTCCCGTTTGGCCCACGTAGGTGCGGCCGCACGAGAGGGGGATACTGTAGACTACTCCCGTGACACATGGGACGAACGGCCTGACGTGCTTGTTACTACACTTGTTCCTTGCGATTCCCTCTGCCTTCGCCTGAACTCTGGGGCAGATCTGGCTCATTTTTTGAGGTGCGGAGAAAACCACTGGGATTCCATATCGGTTTCCAACATTTTTTTAAATTGTGAGAAATCCTGTGTAAGTGCGGGATAATTACTGGTCGCTTGCGTTCCACATCCCGTTGTGTAGACAGGCTAACCTTTATTATCTTCAGCAGTTTGCTTGCGACGTCTGAAAGTAGTGTCGTTGGATAGCCAGCTTTCCGCAGTCTGTCCGTCTGTAGCCTAAAGCTCTCCCCCAAAGTGTGAAGGCATGATTTTTTGAGCGCTGAGCTCAGACACGATGTAACGATGCCCCTCTTCACAACTTTCGAGTGGGCCGACCTCCAGTCGAGGATGCCTTTCTTGGATCGTAGACGATAGGTCCAGCAGACACGCAAGTCTCCTAGGCGAAGATAAAGGTCCAGGTACTGGAGTACCCCCTCTTTTGTGACCTCAAAGGTAAACCTAAGGCCTCCCCCACACTTCTCGAATACCGCCACCACTTTGTTGACCAGCGTTTCCAATATTCCAGATCTGCTGAAAAACACCAAAACATCGTCTACGTAGCGGATTATCTTGATGACACTTGTTCCGGCTAGCTCTCTTTCAATGGCACAGTCCACTTCACCGAGGTAAATGTCACTTAAGATGGGGGCTACGCATGAGCCGATACACACCCCCGACTTCTGCTGGTAGCACCCCTCCCGCCACCCAACTACGATTGACTGCAGATAGAATAACAACAATTCCAAAAAGCTTTCCAGGGATACTCCGCTAGAACCTTTGAAAGCCAGTTCTTCATTGGCTTCGATGCACCCTTTCGCTGCTTCCAGCAGTCTGTCGTGCGGCAAGGAGTAAAAAAGATCTTCCACGTCTATTACTGCAAGCGTGCCCCATCTCTGGACCCTCTGCTTCGAGATACCCTACAAGCTCCAAAGAATTGTAAACCCTAAAAGGGTCCTTGATATTCAATGATGACAACTGTTTTTGGAGGTAGGAGGCCAACTGCCTTTGCCACGATCCCTTTTCCGTGACAATGGCTCGAAAAGGGCACCTTTCTTTATGCGTGTATCGCATAAAGACCAGTAGTTAACCCGTACTTACACAGGATTTCTCACAATTTAAAAAATGTTGGAAACCGATATGGAATCCCAGTGGTCTTCTCCTCACCTCAAAAAATGAGCCAGATCTGCCCCAGAGTTCAGGCGAAGGCAGAGGGAATCGCAAGGAACAAGTGTAGTAACAAGCACGTCAGGCCGTTCGTCCCATGTGTCACGGGAGTAGTCTATGGTATCCCCCTCTCGTGCGGCCGCACCTACGTGGGCCAAACGGGACGGTGCCTGAATGAAAGGCTCCGCGAACACAGGTACCCCTCGGAGCGACACTGGGAGGACACCTATCGGTTCACTGCAGAGAGTGCCTGTGCTCGCCGTTTTTTAGCGCCACCACCATCTTGGGACGACACAGGGACAAAGTGACACGCGAGGTGCTGGAGGCCTTCCACATCCAGAGTAGCGGAAAAAAGTGTATCAGCGCAGCATCAGTGGCGTTGGCAGGCAAGGAGCTGGAATTCCTGAAGTTGACAATGAGGGTCCAGCGCGTGCCGTAGTCAGCTACCATGGGTGAAAGGTGCACGTGCGATGGCGTATAAGAATGTGGGTTTTCTTCTTCCTTTTCTTTATTTTTTTGTATCTTTTTTTCTTTTTATTTCCCTTTCTTTTTCTCTTTTTCGTTCAGTAAAGAAGATTTAGTTGCGAGTCAGCGCTCTGTCCTCTCTGGTTTGTCTCTTCCTTTTTGTATCTGTGCGCTGTTTTATTCCAATATGTATATTGAAAAATTAAATGCGAGGTGTCGGATTAGGTTTGACCGTACAATTTAACAGCCCCCCAATTATTAGTGTCGTTCGGTGGTCTATAGCTTAATAAAGGGGTGTCCTGGGATTTTCTGAAAGGCCCAATTTATAAAATCTGTAAACATGTTGGTCAACATGTCGGCAACCTCTGTGATAAAATGGCTGTTCGTAGCAGGCGGTGGACTACCATGACCATCACTGCGTATTCTCGACTTGCTGTTCTCCTTCATGGAAACCCACGACATTGATGTAATTTTGGAATGTTGTTTATTGTGGGATGCTAACATTTCTCAAGCTTAAAATACTTAATCAGTTTCTAAACACTTACTGAAGAAAACTGGATATAAGCATCCTGGTCGAACTGCACTTTGGCAGACACAGACTTCATGGTGGCGTGGTCTTCAGCCGTTGCTGAATTCATCAGGTCATTGAAGGTAATACTGCCACTGTGGGGGATGAATGTGTCGATTAAACGGCCTTTACATGCTGGCTGTGGCTGTCACTGCGCGCCACACAGTCATCCCCATTTGTTTATACGGCGATCACTAGTCTACTAAATATTGCTTCATTTCAGATGGATTGTAACGGTTGCCATTTAGTCCACTCTAAATCGAGATAACCGTGAACCAGAATCTCTTTGCTTAATTTAAATAAATCTCCAGAAAAAAAACAAAAACAAAACTACTACTAAATTTTAAAAGGGAACGATGTTTGAGTAGTAAGCCTTTCTGTGAAAGGCTCACTACAATCCCTGGAGAATGGCAATCTAGATCTTGCCCACGTAGACCCCATTTTGGGTGTGATGTACTTCTTTTAGCGGGCCTGCCCTGATGCCTTCCCGTGGAAAAAAGAAAAATTAACTTGACCATACGGATAGAATCGGCGCGCACAAAATGCGTTTCCGCAGAATTGTTTGAACTTGTTTCATAATTAGCAGTTATTTTTTTTTCTTTTATTGTTACACCGACAGAAACTGAGGGATAGAAAAAGGAGAGACGGAGAAAGAGGTCAGGTCGCGTGGGGATGAAGAAGCACCGAGCTCTGTTTGGAATGACTACTAGGCTGTTGAACTGCAAGCGCGAAACGCCGGTGTTTGGCGCTCGCGTACAAACAATGAGCGGACGGCTTCTTGCTCTTCCCAACTCTCCCTTCTGGCGCAGTATTTGTGTTAGCCCCTTTATCATGGCGTCGCGGGGTTGATTCCTATCGCGTCCCGTTTAGAGTTTTTTTCTTAATTACTCTATCTTCTTTGTTGTTATGTCTCCTTTTGTATAGGTCACCCACTGAAGTACGTGTTGAGTATTTGTTTCCGGTTTCTGTGTCGTTCCCTCACACTCTCCTTGGGATCACAGCAAATAAACGCATTCTGCGTTAGAAGACCAATTTGTTTCAGTGCTCAAACCATTCCCATGCTCCGAACATGAGGGCGTCGTTGTTATGCAAGGATTGTCCTTTCACCTGTGGTTTGAGGGCAGGGACTATTTGAAACACCGCCGGGCAAGGGCAGACCATCCTCTCATTGAAAAGACCTCCAAACGCCTAATATGCACTAAGATTTCGCAAAGGAGCGCTACTATACTTGTATATAATTATTATTTATTTTAAAAATCAATTTGGTAAAATACACTTAACCTATCCATTTCGCTAGTCGCAATTTGATACAAACGCACAAAATAATAAAAGTAATTTAAATATTCGCATATTAAATATTGATATCAAAAGTGGAATCCATTCCCTTGCGAAGTTCCGTTTAATGTTCAGACGACACTTTTACTAACCTAAATATTGCATTGCGCAGTGATTCACCTTACACAATTGAACTTAAATAACCGCCATTACCGGAGTTGGTATTCTTCCATTTTCTGCATACAGCCGCAATCGTGGTGGTGTTGAACGCCCACGTGGTTCACTCGCGTAAGTAGCGGAGTTCAAACCCCACAGGCCCAGTGCTTTATTTTAGCAAACGTTGCTTTTCAGGAATGTTCGAGTCTATTATCGTCAATCATTGCGTGTTCAGAATAATCATTAAAGCCGGAGTCTTAAGACTGCTTACGTGTAGGAGTGCAAAAGCATTCCTACAAGCAGCGCGCCACGTCGTGCATTTTCACACGGCGCTCCGGTGGTGACATTCCGCTCCCCCACTGCGCAGGCGCGGCAGCCTCGCCGGCTCAACGGCTTCCGTGACGATGCATCTGCGCTGCTGTGCTTTTCTTTGTGTTTTATTTCTGAGGCGCGTCTGCTTTGACCTAGAGCGGCCCCGACGCCTTCCGTGACGAAGCATCTGCTATGACATGTCCGAGCCAATGGAAATTTAGGTGCCGTTTCTCGCCGCTAGAGACACCGCACGCTTCGCTCCATAAGACACTAATGCTTTAGCATTCAAAATTATTCTGAACGTAGCTCGTGTATGATAGCAGCCATAGCACGCTACTTCAAGGCAGTCGTCCTTCCGTTGCCGACGCAAGATTATGGTATGTTTCTCCTGAATTTTATAAGCTAAGTTTGCTTCATGAAACATTTATTTCGACTTCTAAAGTCATCTTCATTTGTTATTCATTAATTGTTTGTTAAGCTGATCGCCGTTACTCACAGACATATTTTTATTTGTCGCCAAGAAGTCAGTCATATGTGCCTTAATTACACATACGGGTCGCCGTTCATGTTTTGTTGATATTTTTATGTTAGGACATTTCAGACATGGAAAATAAGGCAGCCATATTAGAAAGAGTTCGTTTAGAAGGAAGCGTTTAGTATTTTTAATGGGAATGAACTACTCAGAAGCGGACATTTTATCTAAAGATGAATGAAAAGAACTAAAGGTACCTTTCTTAGTGAAATTATGCAGCAGAAACAATGCAGAGTAAGTCACCTTAGAGAGCAATCATTACGCTCACAATCACCTCCGCAATTTTATGGTACTTACGGCATCCTCTCGTCGCCGATGGTGATGACGTGTTTGAGGAACGGCAGCCTGGAAGGATGCAGCAAAGGTTAAGGCACTTTGAAGACAGCCACATGTCTTCTCGTTCTCAGCCTGTCTCACGTGGTTTAAAAAGTTGTACAGCCAGCTGTGACCTTTCAAGGTTTTATTTAATTAAATATTTGAATTGTCACCTTTCGCTGTTTAACTCTCCCGGCGATGACGTCTCTAGTTCCGGTGCAATTTGATGCAACATCCCGTAGTACTTGTTATCAAGACATTTTTCCCCAAGGATCAGAGCCGCACACTCAGTCTGAAAGCAATGGGTCCTGTTTTTACACAAAGACGACACCAAGCGACGAAAGCTCCAAGTGTAATTGGCGTCTGAAAAGGTAGTTGCGCTAAAGGGCTTTCTAAACCGGACAAGATTCTGGGTTAAGGTTAGACGAACACATTTTTTTGTTTTTTTGTTTTCTGGGACTTGTTGCGGGGCGAAAGAGTACGGTCTTGTCTGGGCGACTCAGCAGCGCGCAGACGGCCAGAACCGCCAGTGAAGCGACTCCACGGCTTATCGCCGGGCGGCAAATAAAAATTTGTTCGATTTCACTAAAACCGCCGCAAGGAAATCAAGGGGGGAATTGAGGTTATTCTTTATGTCGCTGACCACAGAGTAAAAAAAAACGCAGATCACTATGGAGGTTATGGGCGTAAAAAGGAAACACGCCCCTATTGCAGGAATTTCGAGTGGCGAGCTCACTATGGAGGAGGAAGATGGAACAAAAAACAAATGGCAGCGAACGTTACTTTTAGAGTGGTATAATGCATACATTGCATTATAGGGAATTGGCGAGAAAATTGGTGAGGAAATTGGACTGTCGCGTGAGGTATATTTTCCTGCTAAATTTAGTGGGGAAACTGAATGGTTGAATAGGTCACGTTACGTAATGCCACGTGATTTTTATTTCTCTCGCTAAATTTAGCAGGGGAACTGGAGTGCTGTCTAGTTCACAGGACGTGAATTTTTCAGCTAAATTTAGCGGATGACTGAATTAGTGTACAAGAGACGTGACTTTAATGTTTCGCTAAATTTGGCAGGGGAAACAGAATTGATGTTGTAACCACAAGATGTAAATTTTCCAACTAAACTTAGCGGGAAAACTGAGTTTGCATTTTGGTCACGTGCTGTCAATTTTCCCAACGCGTATAGGTCACGGGACGTCAGCTGACATCAGGTGACGCCATCTTCAAGCCAAATTAGCGGGGAAACTGAACTGGTGTATAGGACAGGGGACGTCAATTTTTCCGCTAGGTGTAGCGGGGAAACTGAATTAGTCTGTACGTCCAGTGAAGTCAGGTCACGTGACACGAAACTTCCCGCTAAATGTAACTGAAAAACTTAATTCGTGTATAGGGCCCGTTACATCAATGTCCGCGCTAAGCTTAGCCGGAAAGTTGCAGGTCCGAAAATTGAATATATATCAAATTTCGAATCCATCGAGCAGAAGCCCGAGCATTTAACCGGCGACGTCGCAGTTTACGAAACAATTCGAGTCTCCCGCTGAACGTAAGTCGGAATTTAGTATAGGCTGATCCACACGCAGCTGTGTTGCGGCATTCGCGACTTATCTAAGTCGCGGAAGCAGGATGAGCGAGAGAGAGTACAACTCCTCTTCCCGATGCCAAGAGTAGCTCAAGCTTTTCCCTTTTTAAGCACAATGTCAACTAAAGTTTTAATTTTTTCCTGAGGAGCACGCAGTCGTAGAATACATATAAAATTTATGATAAGAGTATAATGTTATGCACGGATTGTTTCAAATAACAAAGGATCGCACGAAGAAGTACCAGTTTCGCTAGTACATTCGCCTATGCCCTGCATGGAAGTTTAGTAGCTTCGGTAAAGAACGGCACCGCATCCCTCCGGTCTAAGAAAACGCGGTCTACACGCTGAGTTGAGGTAATCACAACACGTACAATTGTGTCAAGAAAGGATTTGAAGCCAAAGACATAAAAAAGTGATATTACCTATCCCAGCCTGCAGAGCACTGTCAGGCTGAACCAAAGCCTATTCTTTATTTTCTACTTCTTTATTTTCATTAGTCGGCCCCACGAGCGCGTATCGTTCTTTACAAGGGTCGTTTTCCTCGGATTACAAAGAGACGGGGGATGACGGACCGCGGGGGTAGTACAGTTACTGCTGTTGGACGTGAGCCATTCCGCACTGTACATTACCTTCCCGTCGTTGGTTCTGAGCTGTCTGATTACTCAGAGTTGACCTGAACGTCCACATAGAAAGTGTGCTGCAGTCCCATTACTGTCGTTACTAAATGTGCGCGGATGTCTCAACAATACATCTTCAGATTTAACCGCAACTATTCCGGTCCTGGCTGAACTGGCGTTCCTACATTGCTTTGGCTTTCTTTTTCCTTCGATACGGGACAATAAACTTCTGGGCTTCCCGGATAGTTTGCGAAAGTTCGCGAGCAAAACCAGCGGTCACCGCAGCCGGTGGTTCAGAGTCTTTCGGTTCACGTGCAATTTCCTACATTCTACAAATTTATCGTTCATGGGAAAGGAATGCCGGTTTGTACCCGGCTGTGACACTCAGCGACATCATCATAGCAAAGGCAATTTTGGCAATGTGCCAATCCTAATGTCGATGGCTGTCGCAGTATTCCCGGAGGCACTCGTTGAAAGTACCTTTGCAGCGCTCGACAGCTTGGCCTATAGGGTCGTAGGGAACAATGTGACGGCCCTGTATGCCCCATCTCATCATAATTCCCTTCCAGAGCGCACCCGGAGGTGGTTCCCTACTGTCGCTCAAGGCAGAAGTCGGAATGCAAGAAGGGGAAAAGAAGACAACCATTCGGTCGGTAATATCCCGGCTTATAGCTGCCCGAAGCGAATAAAGTTCAATGTACTTCGTGAATTGGTCGAGAACAACCAGCAAGTACTTCTGCCGGTGGTGAGTTGAAGGCAGAGGGCCAATTATGTTTACACTGAGCTCTTCAGTTGATCCTGTTGACCACTGGATATCTTTGAAAACGTGTGGTTTCTGACGATGTGTATTCATCCGCTGACATACCTCGTAGCTCCCCACAAGAAGCGAAATGTCAAGTCAAATTTCAACACAATGAAAACGACTGGACGTACGCCAGAATGTTTTGAAACAGCTAGCGTGAGCACTGAGGCGGTGATTCTGCCCATTTTTAGTACAAGGGACCTGAGGTGTTCTTAAAGTAATCGCTTTTCTCTTTTGATTTGCACTAGCAACCCGCTTGGCTCAGTTACTGTGGCCTCTGCGAGGTCCCTCAGTAATCGTGCTTCCTGCTTTTCTTTTACAGCGGCCTTCGGGATATCAGCTTTCAGTAGAGTGAGCTGTTTATCTCGAGTCAGTTCTGCAACTAAGCTGTTTACGTGGCATTCGGGTGTCCTTTCCTTTTCTGTCATGGCCACCGTCCTTTCAAACCTCTCTGAACAGCTCTCGTTGCCGTGAACTCTTCCATGCACAACAAAGTTGTTTCAGCGCGCCCACTGCAATTTTAATATAACTGTTAAAATTAGGTGGACACTTTTATGGAAATAGTTCAGTCATGTTTGTTAGCCTAGCATTGTATCTCACGTATCTGCCAGAACTTCTATGGCATTTTTCTTTCGGCATGAAAAAGTTCTGGATGGCAGGAGATCCAACAGAAAGCTATTTTGCTAATTTTTTTGCCATAAATTATTTAGAGTCACCAAATATAAGTGCCCGAAACACGATCAATTTATAACGGTATTTTAACAAATCGCATTGTCCAGTGCTTTAGGTAAGCCTCTCCCCCTCGCAATAAGTCTTTCCAACGCATAGCTGGCATCACCGGCCGCAGCGTGAGACACCTCCTGCATCAGGCAAGGCATCGCGCGATTTGACGTCACCGCTTATATACGACCAAGGGTGACGACACCCGACATATATGCCGAAGCGAATCGCACCGCTCTAGGGCGGTCCTCTGTATCATATAAGGCAGCGCCAGCACGGTCAGCCGCACGAGTACGGTTTTATTCACTGATTCTAAACCCCTACCAAATACCAGCACCATAGCGAGCTCGCAGGGGGGGTTTGTCATAATCTAAAGTTTGAAGAGCGTCCGCGCAGTTGAAAGAAGCTGGTCAACTCAAAATAAACGAAGCTGCAGATTTCGCGAAAAGAAGGGAGCTGGATGAGCTGAGTTTGGAACGACACGGGAGGAGTGGCCTGCTGAGGTAGTATTCAATACAGGCGTAATTGTCTGTGGATACAACGCCCAGGCAACCTCAGAGCGCCGTCGCTACCACCTGGACACAAAAAAGAGCCACCACATGATGGCTGGACACAAAAGGACGATGTAAATATCTGTATATCTAGGTAGCACATGCTATTGGCCCAATATTTTGAATATCTTTCAAAAAGAGGGCCATCATCGGCCTATTGTGTCCGCTCTGTAACCAATATTGGAAATGTTTTTGAAAAATAGGGCAATCATTGGCCCACTTTATCCTCTTAAACACCAATATTGGGAATCTATTGGAATCCCATTGGATAAAATGGAAACCACATCCAGCATGGAGCCAATAAACTCCCAATGTCGCCCAATATTGGACGCTCATCGGCATCCCAACGGATAAGCTGTATACAACTTCCAATGAAGTTCCAATGAGATTCAAATGCTGTTTAATATTGGACAGTCATTACCACGCCATGAGATAAACTGGACACAACTTACAATGAAGTGCCAATGGGCTTATAATGTTTTCATTATCGTGCAGTCATTGTCACGCCATTGAATAAATTGGACACCATTTACAATAAAGTGCCAATAGGCACCCGATGTTGTCAAATATTGGGAAGTCATTGGCTAACCATTAGATAAATTACATAGCACCTGCAATGAAGTACCAATAGGTTTAAGATATTTTCCAATATTGTGCTGTCATTGGCACCCGATTGAATAAATTGGACGCCATCTTAAATAAACTGCAATGGGCATACAACGGTGTCAAATATTGGGCAGTCTTTGCTACCCCATTGGCTGAAATTGGATATCATTTCAAATAAAGTCCTAATTAGTTTCCGATGTTAGAAGAGATTTACATAAATGACGAGGACAGGATGACACATTTCTCATGACGACACAGGATGACTCAAATGTGTCATCCTGTCCTTGTCATTTGCGTAATTCTCCTCTAAAGCCATAACTTCGCCAGCACGTTCCATTTGCACGAGTGGCTTTCAATGTTGGCAAATATTGATCAGTCACTTGGCACTACATTGAATAAATTGAACACTATTTCAAGTTAAATGCCAATGGACTTTCCCTGTTCTCCAGTTTTGGCCAATCTTTGCCCCCCCCCCCCCCCCACTGGATAAATTGAAAACCACTTCCAATGAAGAGCGAACAAGCGTCCAATGTTTACATATATTGGGTAGTCATTGGCACCATAAAGTATAAAATGGTTACTACTTTCACTGAAGTGCCATTGGGCTTCCAATAGCGTCAAATATTGGCCAGTCCTTGGTACCCCATTGGATAAATTGTATACCAGTTCTCTTGGAGTGCTAATGTGCTTCCGATTCTGTCCAATAATGGGCAGTTATTGGTACTCCGCTGGATAAATTTAATACCAAGTTATAACAGGTTTCTAATGATAGACAATATTGAGGAGTCATTGGCATTTCTTTTAATAAATTGCATATCATTTTCAATAAAGTTCGTATTGGTTTCTAATTACGCTCGCTATTGAGTAGTCACCTACATTCAATTTTATAAACTAGACACTTTATTAAATAAGCCATCACAGGATTCTTATAGTTGTACAAGATTGGCAATTCACCGTATGTACTGAATGACTGTTATTAAATTGCCTTAAAATGTTGAACTGTACTCGAATTCGGTTGGGCATTTTTGATGACTTAATGAAATGTATTTCTAAGGATGCAAAATAATACAAATTCACAAGACAACCGGGATCTCGGTGTCCCTGTTGCCTTTCAATATTTACATATTCAGAAATTGTTTGAATATTTTAAGTTTAGTACCGTGTCAATATCAGAAGATATTAATGTGCTGCATTGACGTTTCCAGAAAGCATTTATTTATTTATTTGTTTATTTATTTGTTTGTCTTGTGTCGAGAAACAGCCGAGGCCTTAATACTGGTACACACTCACGCACAGCATACGTTTTAAAAAGAAAAAGAAAACACGTGCACATAATGCCTGAAAAGATAAAACCCGAACACTGATCTTAGTAAACGTGAATGATTAGTGCGCTTTTAAAATCCCACTCACTCCCGAAAACGTCAGCCACCGCGCTCAGTGCATTAAAATTTCTCTGAATTCGTAAAATCGGGGAACATGAACTAATGTTTTGCACGTAAAACGTGTTGTGGTATCCACAGTTTACTCGATGGACATGTATAGAAAGCAGGGAAACAAGCCTAGGGCAACGTACCTTTCTATGCACAGTTTTATACAAAAATACATAATCACGAAAATTGCGACGAGCCTCTAGTGATTGCAAGTTGAGTCGATCTAACATTGACTCGTAGCCAAAGAAAAACCGGCGGCCGTAATAACGGTTGTAAACAATGCGTGCCAACTTTCTCTGCACACGTTCTAGGTCATCAGAGTTGGTCGCACCCAGGCAGTTCCAAACTACAGAGCCAAACTACAGTTTTGAGCGCACAATCGATGTGTAAAGCCTGACGAGACAGGACGGCTCTTTGAAATGACGCGTAATATGGGAAAACAAACCCGAAAGTCCCAAGCAAGAGCTAACCAAATTCTACACATAATTTTTAAAACTAAGGGTAAAACTTAAAACTAATCAATTTACACTTCTAAGTCACGTACGCAATATTCACGTCGCAATGGCTGATTATCCAGCTTATACAAAATATCAAGCGCACACTTCTTCCTTGATAAGGAGATTACACTTTTTTGCGTTTAGACGAAATTTATTTTGAAGACGCCATGATAAAATAGCAGTAATATCCTCCTGTAGCAGAACACAACCAACATGTGATTTTCTCTGTTTGAAGATCTTAATATCATCAGCGATATGCAGCAGATTTGAATGTTTTACGCAAAGAGAGACGTCGTTGGCAAAAGTATTAAACAGCAAGGTCCTAGAATAGAACCCTGAGGAGCGCCGAATCATGATATGTATAATTTCGACAACACACCGTTAACACGAACGTTGTTAATTCGCCCCGACAGATATGACTGAAACGACAAACATAACTGCAAACACGCTCCATATTCCGATAACTTGTGCACTAATAGGTCATATGGACAAGGTCAAAGGCTTTACTCATGTCAAAAAAATGGCGTCGACCTGCCCATGGTTGGCAACAATAGCGCCAACGTGAATCAAATACTCAGCTAAGTTAGTTTCAACACTTTTAGATTTTACAAAACCGTGTTGAGATTTATTTAATATTTCCTTTAAATAGCTAGAAAGGTGCACTTATACCACAATCTCAAACAGTTTCGAGAATGTGGCTAGTAAGGAAACGGGTCTATAATTTCTAACATCTGCAGAGTTCCCTGATTTGAAAATAGGCACCACAATGGCTGACTTCCACTTTTCTTGGGAATACAGTTTTGAATAGACAAGTTAAAAATCACAACATCTCCACGTGGTGATTGATGTTGATTGGGGCAAAGCTCTGGTGGTACTGATGATACTGATTTTATTGTTCATAGGTAGTGCTGAAGGTGCTGATTTTTTTTTTTATTGCTCATAGGTAGTGCTGAGTTCTGGGTTGCGTTTCGACTTCATTATTACTGCTTTATGGTCGGTGAAATGCAGAGCCAGTGGTTCTTCTAGCGGATCAGCTTGGATCCGCTAGAAGCCGTGGGAACGCATCTCCACCGCTTAAGTTAACTGTCCATGTCAGAAAGAGAATGTGTGGTATGGAACGTGGTTATATACGCGTTTGAGCATTTGACCGAAGCGCCCTCTCGTCTATAAACGTTGTGCCAATGCTTGCAAAGTTTAACGCGATTATATACGCATTTGACCGCAGCACCCTCTCCTGTATGGACGTTGAGCGGCTACATGCAATGTTTCATCCATGACAGACAGATGGATGACACATGGACTAGAAATCCATTGGGGTCTCCCCGCACAGGTTCGAATCCTGTCGACTGCGCACACATTTTTTCTTTTTTTTTTAAGAAGACAGATGGGATGGCAATCCATGTGAGCACGGACGCCGGACGGATGGACAAGGCTAGACCCTAAGGAGCGTCACCCATAAAAGGTAGGCCAAGAACGGCACAAACGCATAAGAGCAGCCTTTAACAATAAACGCTGGTACGCTATCGAAACCCGATTAAAGTTGAGGTTTCAAACGCCTAATAAAATCGTGCGCTACAGAGTGATCGACGCTAAATGGGGCGAGAACACTATCAGTTTTCGCAACAACATGATTAAGCGTTCATGGCTCTGAGCTCGCAGATTGCATATCACACAAAAATACACTTGAGAAGTATGACGAAAACATTTCGCCGATAACACGGGGGTCAGAATGAAAACCAGAATCATCTGACAACGTAACGGACTTGGCTTCTGTGCCCAATACCTTATTCTTGTGCTTCCAAATATTGTTAGAAATTTTCAGCAGTTCGTTCTCAGTGTTATTCCTGAAGTTTTCTGTATCTCTCTGATAAAGAAACTTTACTTCGGCCCTTGCCCTACTAAATTTCGCGTACCAAGCGTCACCGTAGCCATGTTTATAAAAACGATGAAATCGTGATTTTTCTTTAATTGTACATTTCAGCTCAGATTAAAACCACCACGAAACCTTCTGCCTTTTACTCGTCTTAAGTGGAATAAAACGCTGAATACCATCTGTTACAATGTCAGTGAAAGCATTACAGGCTGAATTCACGTAAGTGTTTGTTATCACAGCAGACCAATTTATGTTCGCGAAATGATGGTAAAGACCCAGGTAATTTCTTGTTTAAAGTCGAAAGTTACCTGGTTGTATGCGGGTATAAGTTGAAACGGCAATTTTACAGTTGCTTCAAACGGATCGTGCCAAACATCAGCTGGAACCACTGAAGTGTCAACTTTCAAAACTACAACGTCACAGTCGTTAACAACACAAAACTCCAACACATTTCCCGCAGGGTTTTTTATACTATTTAGTTGTAAAAGGCAATTGAAGCTTAGGAACTCAAATAAGACACGGGCCTTTTTGCCATATCGTGGCTCATGTTATCAACACACTGAGAGCTCCAGTGAACACCAGGAAGATTAGAGTCTCATAAAAGAAGAATTGGATTGTGACGAGCCGAAAAAGACGACTCGTGCGGCTCGTGCGAGCTCCGGTGCCGCGCGTGCGAGCGCGAGGGGAAGGAGATCAAAAAATAAAAAAGAAAAGAAGTTCTGCATGGAATCTCGGAGGTTGACGTGTCTTTCCTGAGCTCGGAGCCTATTTCTCTTGACGACCACAACAAATCGTCACATATGGCGCCCGAACGGGGACCCGGGACTTCAGCAAATTCACGCTGACAACCTATGTGGGGACGGCGCTCACTTCGACCAGGTCTCCACCAACCACTGTCGCTTGGACGGCCGAGGTTTCAAGGTAACTCCAAGATGGCGGAACGTTCCATCGAAGCTTTCCGAAGGCTGGATGACGACGCCAAGGACGCCGCATACCAATCAGTCGTCAGCGACACGGAGATCCTGAAAGCCGAGGTGGATCAGCTACGCCTACAACTAGCAGAGCTCAAGAACGCGACCTCTGCACAACCGATCGACCAGCTGGAGGACATATCGCGCCCTTGCGACGACGCCAACCACAGACAACTACAGGCAACAGAGAATTTGATCTGCGGACTGCTGGCGCCTGTCGTGGATCGTCTTGATCAGCTCGAGGCAAATATGAGGAGAACTTCGTCGGCCGAATCGCTGTGCAGCCCAATCTCTATCGAAGACGTTTCCGAGAGCGAGTCCGCCAAGACAAAGAAGCCCTAGGCACCCAAGAAAAAGGCTCCTGCTCAAGCTGAGTCAGCCGCAGATACTGCAGTCAAAACAGACCGGCCGACAAAGTCGCTGACCAACGTGGCTGTCAGCTCGGTTCCTCAGCTAGACAAGAACGTCCTCGCCTGGTTTCACCAGATGGATTTTTGGTTCCAGACGTTTAAAGTCGCACCGAGTGAGGCCATCCAATTGATTGTATCCAAGCTACCATCTAAGGACTTTATGTGGGTGAGGTACCACCTGAAGACAACCAAGGTAACGACGTGGGAGCAAATGAAGACCGCTTTCCGTCGTCGTTACAACCTGGACAACGAAGTTACAGCGAAACAGAAGATGTTCGGCGCAAGTCAGCGTTCGGGAGAGTCCTGCACAGACTTCGCCTTCCGCAAACTGGAGCTCATCGACGAGTGCAGCTACCCGGAGACGGAGGCGGAGAAATGCAGGGTTATCCTGGCAACACTGTCTGACAAACCACGAAAGCACTACTTCGATAGACGCTTTGCTTCGTTGGATGAGTTGCTGGACTCATTCCTCCGCTTCGACCAGGTAGTCTTCAGCCAACCAAAGACACCGGCATTGACGGTAGCTGCAGAGCTAGCTCAGGCTGCGAAGGTAACCAAGAAAGCGTCCTCCTTCCCGCTCTTGAAGCAGGACCGGTCGCCGCCTCGTCAGAACGCGGACGACGGCCATTTTCAGCAGCCTCTTTCTCCACGCGAGAAGCAAGGGAAGCAGCACTTGTCGCCTCAGCGCCCATCAAAAGCTTCCCAGAATTTTCGGCGCTCTTCGTTTCGTCACCCGGAAGTTCGTCCGCTGTGCCTCAATTGTAAGAAGAGCGGCCACTTCGTCATGCGGTGTCGGGAGGAGCTCACACCGGAATTTTTGGAGTGGCAACAGCGCTTCGAGTCCACTGCAGCACCGACGCAGGGAAACGACAAGCTGATGCGTCTGACGCCTGCGAGAGGTCATCAGTAGTTCGGCGCACCCCATGTGGCGCAGCGGTGAGCACCAAAACAATTCAGGTTCAACTGAACGGACAGCCTCTGACAGCTTTCTTGGATTCGGGGGCAATGAGAAGTCTCATCCACGTTTCCATCGCCGACCAGTTGCACCTTCTGATTCAACCTTCTTCCATCCGTCTCCATGGTGCAAGTGGTCAATCCCTCACGAACCTCGGCGAAGCGACTGCCACAGTGACAGCTGACGGACAGACGCTGAACCAGGCATTCATCGTGGTCCCACATCTGGAGGAAGAAAAGTTGCTCCTTGGTGACGATTTCCTGACAGCGTGCAAGGCCATGATCGATTGGGGTGCAAATAGCTTCTCGATTCCTCCGCCTACGACATGTCATAAGGTCATCTTGGTAACGGAGCAGCTGATACCTCCGCGGTCCCGAAAGCTTGTTCAAGCACGCCTGAAGAATCCTGTCCGAGGGCAATCAACGAAGACAGAGGTGAGCGGCACAAAATTGCTCTACGACCGCCACTGCCTTCTTGTTGAACCCATGGTCATGGATGAGACCGAGAGCACGTTCTACGTACTCCTGGCCAACCCGTCGTCTCGACCAGTGGCTCTACCCTCTGATGCTACTGTCGGAGTCGCTAGGGGGGTCACAAGTGTCGAAGGCATCGAGCTTAGCGACGACGAAACTGCGTCTATCTTAAGTTGCTCAAGCCTGCCTTCTCCAGAGGACCTGGATCGCCCGAATGCTTTGGAAATTGTCGGCCCTCAACATCAACCGCTATCGGTTGAAGATGTCTCGTTCAAACTTGGTTCAACGCTGGCACCTGAAGATCTTCAAAAAGTTCAAGAGCTTCTTGCGAAAAACATGGCTTGCTTCGCGCGAACCAGCACTGACGTTGGAAACTGTCGGCTTGAGCAGCACTCCATCCCGACAGGTAATGCGAGACCTATCTCCCAGAGACCACGTCGACTGTCGCCGGCGCAGCGTGATCTCGTCAAGGCGATGATCAAGGATCTCATCGATGCCAAGATTGTGCAACCATCGCGCAGTCCGTGGGCATCCCCCTTGGTTTTAGTCACGAAAAAGGACGGATCAACACGAAAGTGCGTCGACTACAGAAGGATCAACGCGGTCACTGAAGACACTGTCTACCCCTTTCCGCGAATTGAGGACGCCTTGCAGACTCTGACGGGTAGCAAGTTGTTCTCTGTCATGGACCTGGTTTCTGGTTTTTATCAAATTGCCATGCGGCCAGAAGATGTCGAGAAAACGGCCTTTGTTACTCCGTGGGGCCTGTATGAGTTCTTGAGGATGCCATTTGGACTCAAGGGTGCTCCGTTTACCTGTCAGCGTGCGGTAGACACTATCATCGAGAATGCCAAGTACGACCACGCACTTGTCTACAAGGACGATTGTGTTGTCTACAGCAAGACATTTGACGAGCATGTGACGCACCTGCAAAACATTTTTTCAAGGTTCCACGAAGCGAACCTGAAGTTAAAGCCACAAAAATGTTTTTTTTCTTTTGTACGTCAGTCAAGTACCTTGGACACATCGTCACAAAAAATGGAGTTTCACCAGACCCTTCCAAGTTGGCAGCGGTCCATAAGTTTCCGGTTCCCCGCAATGTCCAGGAACTCCAATCCTTCATGGGCCTGACATCTTACTTCCGGAAGTTTATCCCGAATTACAGTGTTCTTGCTGCTCCTTTGCGCGAACTTCTCAAGAAAGAAACAAACTTCCTCTGGAATGAAGAACAAGATGCGGCGTTTGGAGCCCTCAAGGATGCCCTGTGTGAACCACCTCTTCTTAAGCTTTTTTCGGAAGACGTACGCTTTGGCGTCCAAGTTCACACCGACGCTTCCAAGCTTGGGCTGGGAGCATTGCTATTGCAAGAGGACGAAGACGAAAAATTCAGACCTGTAGTTTACTTAAGTCGCTCCCTCCTAGGTTCCGAGTCCAACTACACATCAACAGAGATGGAAGCTCTTGCCGTCAAGTGGGCTCTGGATGAGCTTCGCCCGTACCTCATGGGTCGTAAATTTCAAGTTGTTACCGACCACCATGCTCTTTGCTGGGTGAGGCGGTACAAGGAGGGGAACCAACACTTACTGCGCTGGTCGCTCATCCTGCAAGAGTTCGATTTCGAGGTGATCTACAAGTCAGGAGCTCTACACAGAGCGCCAGATTGCCTCTCCCGTACTCCGCAGTCAACACGGGAGCTAGATGACAAAGTTCTTTATGTCACATCTCCGTCCTTCCTGCAACGAGCTGAGGATCTTTCACGTGACCAACATAAGGATCCGTATTGCCAGGACGTTTTCAAACTTCTGGATGGAAGTGCTGGCACACGTAAACAGCAGAGGCGAGCACAGCACAAGTTCGTCGTCCATGACGGAGTCCTTTACAGGAGGGATCAAGGCCCCATCAATCAACGTTTCTTGGTCTGCCTTCCTGACTCGAAGAGAGCCGAAGTTTTACGCGAATTCCACGGAGGAAAGTACGGCGCACACATGGGCATCAGGCGCACCTTCGAAGCTATTCGCACAAAATATTTCTGGCCGAAACTCTTCAGGGACGTAAAGAACTTTGTCACGCATTGCGATCTCTGCCAATATATGAAGATGTCATCTGAGGCCCCTCTTGGACTGCTGCAACCGATTGAAGTCCACTCCCCGTTTCACACAGTAGGGCAAGATATTGTTAGACCATTTAAGACATCTCGAGGCTACAAATACATCATTGTCGCCATCCACTACCTCACGAAATTTGTTGAGGCTACTCCTGTGCGGAACATTGAAGCGGTTACGGCACAGAAATTTATTGAGCGTCGAGTTATTCTAAAGCACGGTTGCCCAGCAGTGATTATCACTGATCGTGGCACTCAGATGATGGCACGCTCGACTTCGACGTACCTTCAGCACCGTGGCATCCAGCACTCGCCTACGACAGCGTACCATCCTGCTGCGAACGGCCTCTGCGAACGGGCGAACAAGACGCTCAAGCAGATGATCAATTTCACAACAGCCGGAGGCGACAAGTGGGCTGACGTCCTTCCCTACGTTGTGTTCTGCTATAATACCGGATTCCAGGACACCGTTCGTCAGTCACCTTTTTTCCTAGTCTACGGCCGTGACCCTGTGCTCCCCCTTGATGTCGTTTATGGCCGCCAGGAGCTCGCTGAACTACATGATGCATCGGACTATTCAGACGTTGTTCACGAGAGACTGAACCAAGCTCGGAAACTGTCCGCTAAGCACATCAAGCTCGCTCAACAAAAACAAAAGAGCTACTTCGACAGGGGACGCAAGGACATCACCTTCGAGAAGGGCCAGCTCGTGTTGTTAAAGACACCACCCGTTAGGCTCAAGGCAACACGACGGTTCACTGGCCCCCACCGAATTGTGAGCCGGCTCTCTCCTGTGAACTACGACATTGAACTCATGGACGGTAATGGCCGCGATGTAGTGCACGTGGAGAAACTGAAGCCGTATCTTGCACCAATCGCAGAATTCGCACAGCCTCTATCCGATGACTGAACTTATGGAATTTTTAGTGTGTGCACTTGTATGTAGCGTGCCTTCTCATTTAGCATTTTGAATGTACATATTTATTCACTTGTGTGCATATCAAAGAGCGCGGTATTTGTTTAATGTTGTTTTGTTTTTCCCTCATGAAAGCGCACTGTCGTCCGGTCTACTTTTCAATGCTCCAAAAAGGGCCGAAAGAGACACCCATATGGCCAGACCTTCGAATCGTTAATTAAGTCAAAGCAGTCAGAGTCCACAGAGATATGGAACGATATGTAGCTGTCCTACTTAGAGGGGAGTTTTGTGCACTGAACTAACTTGCCTTGCAGGGTTTCCTCGATGACCTCACAGACGTCAGATGTCGTTGTTGTGGGCGACAGTCTTAAGACGAAAAGAGCACGCTTCCTCGGTGGACGAGGGACAACACTCAGCCTGCTCTCTGGCCTGGACCCCTCAAGGGCTTTCACTTTTTCTTTACGACGAACACGTGTGTATTCTTCATCGTCCACAGTCGGCCGACGGCGGGACAACAAATGCGCCTTTTAGGGTCGAAGGCCCAATGCATTCCCCGGGTTTTATCATATCACCGATGTAGTTGCCTCCGCCTCTGGCTGTCGAGCAATAGGCAGCTGCTCAACTGACGAAAGCGTTTTCGAAGAAGAGCCACTTGCGGCCTCAGGGACGTAGGGCAGAGATTTCCGCAGTAAGGCATTGTTTTGAGCTAGCTGCGCCACGGAGGGATTCGTTATCGACCTTCAGCGACTTGACGCCGGCGGAAAGACCATCAATCTTGTTCAGAAGAATGATTATAAGTTCACGAAGGTCACCTTCATTGCTGCCGTCATGTAGACATTTAGCACTCACGGCATCGGGATGGGAGGGCGTTCTGTTCATGTTCTGATCTTTAGCTCGAACGTTAACCTCTTTGCTTAAACTTCTAACAAAACTGGGAAAGGCGTTCCGTGCGCCACCATATTCTGTCGAAGACTTGTGGCCTAAACGCATAGCTAGCTGCGCCGTAATTGGATACGAAACCCCGCTCTTCACCACCGCGCTCACTCGATTGTGTCTCGCGACTTGCAATGAATCTTTTAAAATTTACTCCAGAAGTGTAATACTTGTAATTTTCACATGACGATGGGCAGGAGCTAGTTCATGGTTCGTTCTTGATTTTAGCTGCGATTGCGCGCTTTCGCGACCATGGCAGGATTAGCGATTTTTTAAATGTTGCGACTGTGCGCCTTCCACCAGGCATTGGGTGCGTGTGCGACAAGGTGACATCAAAGGCTCTCGCTCAAGGTGGAGCGTATATTCAGCTTTATAACCTTCGTTGGCATTTCAGAAGAGAAGACTGCACTAAGGATGTGCAAGCGCACGTGCTGCCCAAAGCTCTGACTCAAAGCCACCGAAACTTGTCCACGAGAAGGTGAAGTCACGCTATCGCGTAGCCTCACAGTGCCGAAGCTCCGCATGGCTGCAAGAACACGTTCTTTTTTAGTGTCTCATCCGGAAGCTACGACACTCTTGACAACGTAGAACGTTAACACATTTCACATAAAACGTGAACCAGTGTCGCCAAACAAGGGCAAACCGTCCACACACTGCGTAGACACTCGCGTCGGCCCTGTCTCTTACTCGCAGTTCACAGTTTGCATCGTGCGCACACTGCGCGCCACTTTTTGCACAAAGCCAACATACCCGCGATTTGGCATTTTACTTCGAAAGCGCATTGACAGGCGTTAATTTTTACGCCTCAGGTTTGTCGCACAAAAAAGGAGTTTTCGTCACAATAGTAACATTTATTGAAATTATTAAATTAAAACAAAACTGCAATCGCTTGTTCGGTATAAGAGAGTCGAGCTATCTAATGGGGTCGCGTCACATCTGCGGAGCCTTTCCTTGATATAAACTGCGAAATCGCAAGACGGTCTCAAACTTTTGAACGCATACTAATGGAGTATTTCACCCAAAACAGAGAAATGCGCTCTAAAACGAACGCTTCAACGAATAATGTGCTCCGCGCCTGTGTGAGTGCTCGTTAAATAGTCGTTATTAATTAAGCTTATTCGCGGCAAGAAATTTTGATATCGCTGAGTTGTAGAGTCTTTTTGAAAACCGAGAGTGAAGATACTTCAATCTCCGTTGCTGGTACAAGCACGTGCAATGCCAAGCGTCTATTAACTGTAAGAATTACGGCATACAGGCAGCATTTGCACTGCCCATTGTGAGGAAAACAGAACATCCCCTGGCAGGTTCTCACAGCCAATACTCACAAATCCTTATGGCGGAATAAATTTAAAGTCTATAGTGACTTATTTGTGGCTAAATATTAAACTTCTTGGCACCGATAATTGTGCTAGCAAGGCTAGATGAGCGCGTCAAACATTCCCGCATTTCAATGTTTCCGAAAATTTCTATTTTTACGGCTGAGTTTGCGCCAAAATGTGGCGTTCTTGTGTGGCGTTTTTTTTTTTTTGTATGTGGTTTATTTTGCATAAATGTCACTTTACACGACTCTGCTAGCCAAGCTTCATAAGCCTGTCTAAGATTACCGCATTTGAATGTACCCGAATGATTTCGAATTTCACAACTGGATTTGTAATGAAAATGTGGCGCACTCGTGAGGCGGTTTATTTTTAGTGTTTTGTTTTTCATAAATATTATTTTACTCGACAGTGTGGGCAGAAGATGCCACGATTTTTAGAGCGCTTCTTTCGACGGGAATGCGATCTCCGCAATGCGTGTTTCCGGGAGGGTGCTCCAATGTGACGCTAATCCCCTACCCTTGGGCGATGCAAGATGTGGTGCTTGGAAAGGTTTGCGAAGTCCCAAAAAAACCTCAAAGCAGAAAGGAAGTAGATCGCGGAATGGGAAACGGCGACACTCTTAGCTTCTGTTTCACCCTAAGGTGTAAAGCAATACACGATTCAATCCACCAGCTCCGGGAATGAGAAGTGACTTGACGCTTCGCGCGTCGCTACGCACTATCGAAAGGTCACGTGACACCCTCTCAGCTTTGGATTGACTGTGGTGGGTTGTGGCGTCCATAGCGATCTATTGTACGGTGAAACGGAGGACAGCTCTGAGGCAAAGACCTCCCCCCCCCCCCCCCCCCCCTCGCCACTGAGCGAGGAAGTTCCTCAATAGAAGCTCTTTTTTGAGGACGGAACATATATTTCACGTAGAGCACCAGCGTCCGTAGAGTGTTAAGTGTGTGAAGTGTGTAAACTCTGTTAAGTGTGTATGGCTCATTTCCCTTGCTGACAGTGCGCTCCTGTGGAACAACATGGTGGGGAGCAGTGGATTACCAACAGAGACGGGTTCTTCTTGAGACTTGTCTGTGATACTTCTGTGAATGCTGACGTCGGGACGTGTCTCTGGTTTGTGAATTTATTTTTCGAATACACTCCTTGTCACGTTTAAGTTTTTGCCTAAAATATTCCATCGAACTTTGTTCTAACTCAATATTGCGATCATATCAATAAGGGTTCAAGGTTTGTGCTGCTGCCATTTTTTAACTTTACTATCTGTTAAATATAAAAATTGTTTGGTTTGAGCTGTCGAGTGTGCGCTCGTCAGGTGAAACGAGTTGTTCGTAGTGGCGGCACACACGATCGCAATTACACGGCCTATCAAAATTCATGCATTGAAGGAGCGATCAAAAAGGGGACAGAATTGTTCTTATAAAATCTGCGAAATAGAAAGTATGCATTATATTCCTAAAACATTACTAGGGTTATAGGCACGCAAAAGAAGTGCAGACTGGTTTCACGGTGCTTATACTCTCTCTTACGAATTTCGACAGTGCAGAGAATGGCATACGCGCGCGATCTTGTCTTATTATAAATCTTTTTGTTTGTATGGAAACTTGTGCATTACACGTATACATTTTTAAGGCCGCAAACTCACGTCTATATACTGACGGAGGATTATTGTGGAGATGACGCCCTCTATTAACACCTCCTAGAAACGAAAGCCCAAGTGTTGAATTTCCCTGCGTCACCATTGAAGGCCACCGTAGGCCCAGAGATTTGACACCACAACGGTGTCAGCGTTCGCTAAGGAGACGCGTTCTCACAGACTGCTAGCGAGTTCCAACCGAACACTGACGCAGCACTTGTGTCCAATCAGTGGCCTACGGTCGGTGGCTCCCTTTAATGACGCAGGAGAATTCAGCACTTGCAATTTTTTTTTTTTTTGTCGGAGGGGTTGCCTCTAGCCGAGCTTTCGGTTGCCCGTAAAAAGCCAAAATCCCCATGTCGTCGAACTTCATCGCTAGTCCTCTGCCGGGTCGCGCCAGAAGCCCCTCCGTTGGTTTCGCACGCAAAAACCCTAATCTTCAATTTTACAGCTGTGCTTTGCGTGCGTTATCAGTATTCTCTAGGTACTACTAAGAAGATTTGTTTATCGTTTCTTGTTTTTTTTTTTTTTCCCGACCAAACATCACGTAACCACTCACTTGTTTATAAATTTGCTCGCTTCCAATTTTCGAGGTTATTTAACTTTCTTCCAATTTCTATACCTAATGATTGGACAAATATCCGTTTTTGTTCAGATCACTTTTTTTGCATATCCTTGACGGAAAAAAGAGTAGAAAGAATTAAGTACCGTCAAATAAGCAGTGTTCATTACCACAAATGGGTCTTTGAGAAAAACACTGAACGATGTGAGTCAGGGTAATTTGGGCTTTTTTTCCGACTGATCAAGATATGTTTCTAACACAGCTGTGCATTGATAGCATGATATAATCGCCAAAGGAAGGTAACGGTGCGCTAATTCGAAGAATAAAGAAACGT
Source organism: Ixodes persulcatus (assembly GCA_013358835.2). Lineage (NCBI taxonomy): Eukaryota > Metazoa > Arthropoda > Arachnida > Ixodida > Ixodidae > Ixodes > Ixodes persulcatus. The sequence continues at coordinate 1,028,831 of JABSTQ010009168.1, forward strand.
TTTGATATTGGCCAAAGTAAAGTAATCCAGAATATGATGACGTGTCTAACGTGCATACGAATGCGTATTATTGAGAAATATATATCTGTACGGAATGTCCTATTCCGTCCCTTGAAAGGCTTGTGCCTCAATATGTTTTTCTTGTTTGATTTTTTGGAGAAGTTTAATAAACGAAAAAAGTTACCAATTACTAAAGTATATTAACTCCCTGATGTCTGAAGAGTTCTTTTGGCCAATGGAAGGCAAAAATATTATTGAGTAAACCTATATTTTAATTGTGTGTTGTTTTCTTTTTTCACACGACATGACGGTCGCTGTGCGTCAACCACCTTCCCGATCTAAAGTGTTAAGAAAGCAAAAACGATTCTGCAGTTATAGCAGGAAGTCCCCTTCTCTTATGTTGCTTTTTTTACCGGATCGTATAACAACTTTTGATAAATTATTACACATGCTAAATTTTTACTTTTGTTTCGCAATTCTTGTCAGTTCGTGACCTGGGAGCCTGGGAATTATGCTGAAATATTATGCTCTGGGAACGAAATTTTCCAAGGCAGCAATGGTTCTAAAATTAAGTGTTAATTTGTACCTAGGTTTGATGTCGATACTTCAAGGGGCATTCATTTGTCATCTCTATTAATTTGGCTGACTTGCAATAGACAAAAAGGGCCGATAATCACTCGTTCTGCAAAGAGGGATGTCACGGGTGAAATAAATTAGATTCATTATAATATTTTACAAATTTGATGTCTCGTTGGGTATGGCAACCATCGATATCTTTACTTTTGTTTAATTTCACATCAACTGTATAAAAAGCAATAACATATGATGCGATAAATGTTTGTTCGTCAGCATTCATATTAGTTTTTATAAGAGAATATTTTGGACAAGTAATTTGTCTGAATCCTCGTAAAAGGGTGGCCATTATTGAAGCAGTTCAAGTTTATCCTGCTTAACGTAAATATAATGGCTGGGCTAATAATAAAATATATGCTTAAAAAATCTAGGCCAATAATTAATACCAAGATTTAAAAAAAAACTTCTATTATTGGTTGCTAATATTGAGAAAAACTGGTATGCAACTGGGTAACTACATTGGAGAAACTGGTTTCTGATTAAATATATGATATATAAAAAGCCGGAATATAGTTTGTTAAATTTATTGCACAAAAATGGTGTATCACTTGATATTAATATCGGAAATCTTGGCAGAATATTGGATAACAATATCGGAAATCGCCGCGTAATATTGGGTACCAATATCGGAAATCCTGGCGTATCAATCGAAACGAATATCGAAATTCGCGGTCTACCATTGGACATTAATATTGAAAATACTAGATTATAATCGGAATCCAACATTGGGAATCATGGCGCAATATACGTTGGATATATTGGTATTTAATTGAATAAATTGGAATGTCAGTATTGAAATAATATTGGGAGTAATTCCGGAACGTCATTGGCCCAATATTGGAAATTTCATTGGTCCAAAGTTGGAGCAGGTTGCGCCCCACTATTGGGTACAGTATTAGTACTAATCAATACAGTGTTGTGCTAACGTTTAGCCAACACTGGTGTGCTGCCTTGGTATTGTTCTTCTTGCGAGTCATGCCTTCTTGTCAACACACACCAATTTTCGGAATTACATGTTCTCATCATTTACTTCATCATCGTCACGGGGTTCCTGGTAAGCGACTGCACGCAATAGACCCTTTGCGAAAGTCGCTGTCTTCTAGTGGCTCAAATATCAGTCTAAATTATTGTATTCTAATGGGGCTAAAATCGAGTACCAATTGGTCAACGGTTCACGTACTAAAGTTACGGTGTTCGTTGTTGCACATACATTTCTAATGTAAAGTTTCAGTCGTTTATTAAATCATCCCATTGCAAAATCTGGAACCACGTTAAACCTAAAGTTAAGTCCTGCCAACAATCACTTTACAGAAACGTTTAATATAAATTGTTTTCGTATTTATAGCGGACAATGGTACCACGGCTTCATTCGCCTCTAGCTATGCCTTAATCTTGGACGATGCTGTGATCACCGAGCAAGATGTTTTCTCTCTTTCATTTATCCTGGATGAAAAAGTGATTTTTCCAGATAATATGCACGATGAATACTTAAGAATTTATCCGCAATGTGTAGCAATGTACCTTGCAATTTGCTTTTTGTTTTTTTCTAACATTCCCTCAGATTTTTTGTTTGTGAAGGAGAAATGACCAAAGATAAAATACTTCCAAGTCATTATTATATCTAGATACGACAACCAAAGATAATGCACTAACAGGCATATCTCTCTCACTCCAACTTGCTGCAAAATGGTGAACATGTTATCTCAAAGCACATATCAACTTTTGAAGACTAAATTAATATACTAACTTGACTCCAGCATTACTTTTGAAGTCGATTATCGACACTGACCCAAGTAACTGAAAGACATATTTATCTTTTTTGTGTAATTAATATAAGGAGCCAGGTGGATGTTAATTGAATACCCTTAAAGCATTCAGCAGAGTAGTCCACAGGATAATATTCTTTCAACTACAAACAATTTTGAGGGGAGGTAAACATTAGTAATATTATAACAAACTAACTTGCACGATCGCTATCAGTACAAGTCCGTAAGGCGAACGATACCGCCTTTGTTACAATTTCCGATGAGAGTGATCTTGATCAGATCTGCTAGCTGAGACCTACTTTCAATAAAACTTCGCTATTCAATTTGTTTTCCCGTTATGGCTGGAAATCTTAGAATGGTGACAGTAGAAGTTTTAAACAGATATCTAATAACGGTGACTAGTTAATCATAGACCTTATTTTACTAAAATGGGCTATCCGCTAGATTAAAGGCGAAGATCTCGTGTTGCTCTTTGAGACAATAAATATTATTGTTCATATGGTCATGGTGACCAAATTGTGCTAAAGAGACGACGATGCTTCCTTTTTCCTACCGGTTTAGAGCTATTTTGTATTAAATCGGGGTTACGGCCATGTGGGCGGTATGTCACTGCAACTAGTGTTTCAACTTTGAGTTGCTTAGCGATTATTCTACTAGAACGCCGGACAACCAGGCACTTTGTATAAATATAAATCGTGATATCTACTCAGTTTTGTATTGCCCACCTACTGGAAACGTTGCTACCTTAATGAGCTTCTTAGAATTTTTGTTAATTGGTCAGTCAATATGTCAATTGTTTCTAGGTGGCGATTTCAATATAAACCTGCTAGAAGACTCTCGACCCAAAGAAGAATTAATTGTTTTCCTGACGTCTAACCGTTTTTGTAATCTTATTTACACCCAACACGCTTTACACGCTCAAAATCAACGTTGATTTATTTTTGTAACCAACCATGACGAGCGAAATATCACTGCGGGTGCTCTTAGTTGTGGGCCTTGTAATCTTCTTTCCATATTCATGTTTGTTGTTCAAAATATCTCACTTAAAAAAAAAAAAACGTAAAACCTCCTTTAATATTGCATGGCATACGTTATGAAACATTGAGAACAGCCAAAGAAAATACTATCCTTATTGATTGGAGTTATGGGCTGCGGTCTGCCGGTGTTAACGAGTGCTATGACTTTTTCATAAACGAGCTAGAAAGTGCCTATTGCTTAGCGTTTTCATACAAAACTATTAAAAAGGCAGGGATAGCATTGACTTGTGTAAAAATGGTCTCATTTCTAAGCTTTATATTCTTCCATAGCCCGCTAAAAAAGCACGCGTTCTCGACCCTTCAATTTTCAGCCAAAAGACTCCTAGTTGATGGCATCTCACTTCGATTTTAGGAAATATAGATCCGCAGAGACAGCTTTAGTAGCACAGAAAGAGATCATATTAGAACATTCTCAGAATACACTTTTACCCTCGGGGACATGCATTGATTGCCGCAAAGCCCATGATCGAATAAACCAGCGGAGTCGTCTTGCCAATTTAAACTTCTATGGGATACTTGGCATTACATTATCCCATCTTCTGTTCCATCTAAAACATCGCCACCAGTATGTTCACATTGGACACTCGTCATCCGCCATGCAGCGTATTTACTCTGGTGTCCCTCAGGGAAACAAATTAGGTCTCATGTTGTTTATTATTTACGTCAACTATATTACAGACATTGACACTTCCGCCAAATTGAATATTTACGCCGATTATACCAGAATATCTTTTCTGATTCTATTGAAGTTAGACTTACCTCCAAAGAAACATATTTGTACCAGGTTAAATGACTGGGTTGTCATTAAGTCTCTGGTTCTAGACACCTCCAAAGCGAAAGCCTTTATATTTAATTGCCCAGGATCACGGGTCGCATTGTCCGGTGATTTGTATTTTTGCGGGCCAAATATAGTACAATGTGTAGACAGCGTCAAGACCTTCGATGTTCTGTTCGCCAAACGCAAGTCGTGGAATATTCATGATTCTTACATACATAAAAAATACTTTGTAATGTATGACGAAAACAATCCCTGGTGAAGGGGAACAAGGGGGACAAATAAAAAACACAAATCTCCCAACACAGCTAGGTGACTGGTACGCGAACGGAAAAAAAAATCCGCCTGGTCCTGGTACCGAACTAGGGACCTGGTTCGATACCAGGACCAGGCGGATTTTTTCGGTCCCACACCAGTCACCTAGCTGTGTTTGGAGATTTGTGTTTTTTATTTGTCCCCCTTGTTCCCCTTCTCTATGAATTATTTTCGTCATTCTTGTCAAGCTGGCTTGCACCTTTGCATTTAATTGCCTAATCATTGTACAGTAGTAGGAAGAATAAACCCGTATAGGCAACCATTTTGTTGTAACTAATAGAAGACATTATAATTTCCTTTTTCATTAATTTATCTGTTGCAGCCACATGGTTTGGGAGACAACTATAAAAAGAAACTTTGACTGCTTGAGGTTAATCCACACAAAACCACTAAGGATATTTGAAAAAGTCCTACGCGATTGTAGTCCTTTTCTTTTATTTATAAATCATAAAATACTTGACATCTCATATATATTCCAATAGATTATCTGCCACAATTCAACGTGCCGTTAGATAAATTATTAGAATAATTTTAGACCTCGCCAAACTTGGAAATATTTTATCATCATATCCGTCACGTCATTGGCGAAAATGCTTGTTTTATGTTTGTTATATTTATTTTCTCCAGTGTGTTGAAATGCAAATTATTTTATATGACATGGTGAATAAAATACTTTCATTGTGTTTTTCGTTCGTGTTTTCCTGTCAGTGCCGCCCTGCGCCGTGTTTAGAAGGGACAGAAACCCGTACACCTGCAAACTTGCAGCTTTTTTGTTTGGCCCCCTCTTCATATGTGTGTTAAAACGCTGACAAAAAAAAACTGAATTTGATTTTGATTTTTATCATTCATTATCGGAATGAAAAGTTCCATCTGGCGTCCCACAGAAATAGGGTGACCAGACCTCCCATTTTGGCCGGGACAGTCCCGTTTTGGAGGCCCGCCTCTGCCGTCCCGTCTTTTTGTCCCAATAAAGAATCATGTCCAGTTTTTGCAGGAGTGCATAGTTTCGAAATTGGCACCACGCGAGTTGAAGCAAACCAAAGCTCTACCTACTCGTTCCGGGTATATTTAAAAAAAATAACCGTTTGTATATGAGTTAAGCTATAAACACGAGCACGTGCACCTCGACCGGAAATGGCTATACGCAGGACGCGAAACTTGGTGGTTCTCGTGTAAAACGAATGGTTACGAAGAGCTTCAGTTCGCAATACAAAAAAAAGAGAAAAAGGTAGCGTAGCTTAGTGTCAAGGTGCCTGCTTCATACGCAGCGGACACAGGTTCGATCCACAATGTGTGCTTACTTTTCTTTTTTTTCTCGAGCATTTTGTTGAGCATTCGGCGCTATTTCCAATTTTTTTACAGTTGACAATGAAATAAAAATGTCGTCGACGAACTTTCCCTGAACTAAAAAATATGAGACGCCTTTTACGCGGCTTGGGTTAGCTTGGGTTGCTGGTTGTACGGTGGGGCCAAGTGGGTGAATAGTTTTATATGAGTAGCCGCATAGTGTCGCCGAGAAGCGGCGTGAGCGCAGGCGGGCGATGTTTCCCCAGAAAGCAAAAATGTAGTGCAATATGGTGACGTTTTGAAATAACAGCAATTATTACATTAAATTTTTCCTCCCAATCTCAATCTCGAGTAGAACCCCCCCCCCCCCCCCCCCCACCCCCGGGGCTGGGATACCCCATCTTCTACCTTGAGGAATATGGTCACCCTACAGAGAGATCTGTACTGACATCTACTTAGGATTGACATACATGAATGACGTAGTTAAAGCGTTTATGTAAAATGCATCTCTTTGCTAACATTCCACATTGTATTCACAAATTATCATTCGAGAGGCTTAAATCATCATTAATAATACACGACATGTAATCGGGAATTTGTGACACGATTGGCAGATGGCATAATATATATTAAAATATTTATAACTATAATTAACAAATAAATACCCTAATGATTTTGTACTAAGTAAATATTATCCCCCTTGTCATAGTGAAAGTGTATAAATATAGTGGCCTACATATAAGTAATACCCTTGAATGAGACCAGCACATCAATATGTATTCAATAAAGCACTGAATAAACTCTGTTAGCTAAAAAGTATCTTCAAATTTGAATCCAGTCAAAATAAAACAGGATCATATAAGAGACTAGTCCGTCATATTCTCGAATGTGCCAACCTCGTATGGTTTTCCCTATGCTGGTTCAGGTATTAATGGATTTGAAATAATAATAAGAATGGCAGCTAGGCCGCTATGTAAACAAAATACAAGGCGTGACTACCCCACTCAACTCTGCTGAGATTTGGAACTTTTATCGGTAGAGAAAGGAACAAAAATCGCAAGGCTCAAATTTTATATGGATTATGAAACAACTTCAGTATTCCCCAGTAAAATTACTTAACACTAAATATACTTGGTGTCAGCTTAAGTTCCCACCCAGTCGACGCTACAAGGTAATGGGTCTAATCAAGCGGCGTCAAGAGAGCAAGTCACTAGACCTTTCCTGTTTATGATTTATGCTGCGATAATAGAACACCCACAGAAACATGGCGAACACCATGATTGTGCGATTTGACACTGTTATTGCTCAAATCAGCTTGTATCGTCGGCTACGTCTGGATTTAAGGTGAACGAAGTATAGTAACCGATTGCCAAGGTATAAGCACGGCAAATGTTTTGATGAGAACCACCCACAATAGTTTCTTTTAAATTCTCGTTCTTCTCGCGACCCATTAACGAATCGAACAAATAAAATTTTGTGTCAACATAAAACTACACCTGCCGATATCGACTAACACATAACTTTTATCAACTGCGTGTAGTCGATCCTTCGACCTTCGGTAATGTGTTAATTTTGTACCAGCCTATAAGAAACAGAAATATAATTTGAAATATTGTAAATAGATATAATAAAAATACAAACTCTTCTGCGAGCTGGAGATGACTTACCTTATTCAAGCAAAACTCAAGTTCAGAAAGCGTGCAGAATGTGTGAATGCCAACCTGTAGAACAGAACAGACGTGACCCAGGATCTAATGCTGTGCACGGAGTCAGTGCACAAGGCATGTGCAGCCAAATAACTGATTCGTATTTACCATAACAAGTCCTGCCTTGGAGGCCGCATAAAGAAGCTGTGCACTTTCGTAAACTCTTGGAGAAAGTATGGCAACCCTGGAGCCCACCGGAAGTTTGAGGGACACCAGGCTTGCAGCTAGTTGATCTACCTATAAGAAAATAAAAGCGACACTGTCACCAAGACAATTTCGTCGTCGTTCCGGATGTCAACATTATTTTGTTTTAAATTATTTTCTTTTGGTGGAGTGTTTTGTAGAGTTAGGAGAATGGGCAGTACATGCAAATAATGTAAATATACCAGTGTAAAGAATTAAAACAGAATAGATGCATAAAACAGCATGATCAATCCCTCAATATACAATTTTAGGAATTACTGGTCACTTTGAATTAATTGAGACACAAGCAGTTGTACAGTCATGGTCTTAAGAAATACGAAAAAAATAAAAAAAAACAGAGTGGCGACCGAATGTCACCCCGGGTGGCACATAGACGCGGAGGATGGCAATATTTAAAAAAAATCAGTTATTTCTTACTATTAATTTTTGCGACAAATTATTTTTAATTCACAGCCAACGGCGCTGCTTTTATGCTGTGTTCCTGGGTGGCCGGCATGGAGAATGATGTCGCTCCTGCATAAACTTTATTGCCACCGCATGCACACCGGCTGAATATTTTGTTGATTCGTGCCCCATAGTCATTCGATTGAAACCGTTTATATTCCGTTTACAAGGAGCGTCGTTATTTAATAATATCGATTCGCACTGTGCTTTGTGATCTACCAATGCCTCAATAGGTTGCCCTAAAAGACGGCGAGCAAGATCACTTCGCACTAAATATGACAATGCTGTATTCTGCGTCGTGTCGTTTCCACCCTATCACTGACATACCTCTCATTATAAAGAGGAGCAATTAAGGGTGCGCCTAATATCAAAATGGCGAGTATCTTGCAACCTGTAACCAAGAGGAAAGATATTATCCAGGAGGGAAAACCGATAATAATCACACCGGAGAGTACCAGCAAGTTCCCTCAGAAGGTTCTGCAAGATCAGGGAGGCACGCGCTCCAGTGTTCGCATTTAGTTTGACTAAAGACACAAGGAGAACATCTGTAAATAATACTGAGAAAGTTCATTGAGTCCCTGTTAGATACTGGCTTCAAATAGGAAAGATGGTGCCGATACCATTTCGATCCCGTAGATATCTGTGAAATTTGGTTAGGTCGCTCGGACGCAATCCTGCCATTCCACACCGGCCGCCGGTTTTCGTTGTGTCACTTGAGTGTTTTTGTGAATCGGCTAAGCTGCAGAGGTATTCCGGTGTCCTAAAAAAACTCGAAACCGTGAAAAGTTAAAAAAAAGAGGAAGAAAACCGCCATTTCCTGTACTTTTAGCCTGCAAAAAAAAAAAAAAAAAGAAAACGATGTTTTGCCTTTTTACGTTTTAATGCGTGATTGTGTGGCTGTGAGAGATTGCGACGGCCCCATCGGCAATGGAGAGGGATAAAGCGAAAAACGTGACACCTCTCCGCAGGACATACTCCATTTAACAAAACGTTCTCACGTTACTCGCTCTCACGCGCTAAATCTCACTGGGGTCATTGCTTTCGTCGTTTGCCAAGTTATGATACAAAGTAGAGGGTGACGTAGTTCCGTTTTCCGAAATGCGTTCGTCACTGCCCTGATTTTTCGTCTTCAACAAAATACGGTCATTTCACCGTATTTAAACTTCAAAACCAAGCTGACATTGTGCTTTTAAAATGTGGCTCTTCAAAATAGGGGCTCGATATAAAATACTTCGCGCTAAACAACTCCTTCTCCTCGAGTGAATGTTTACTGCACCAAGCCACCAGATAACAAGGAACTAGCAACGCTTTTTTGTAATTACCGATTTCTTCCTCGAAGTAGAAGAAATTATTGTGCAGTTTTTGGTGGGCACATTTGAACATAGAACTCCTAACAGGCGACAGCGAGACGTCCGTTGAATGTGACCAAACTTAATTCTCTACTTCGTGATTGCGCTGTTGCGTGCTGCCTGCGTCGGATCACGCATCTATCACGGACAGCATCAAATTTATTTTATTGTTTTCCTTGTTAGAATTCTGCAAACTTGCTTGTTCACTCGTCCTGCTTCCCTCTTACTATTTAAGGTGCTTTGTGTTTGATTTATAAGTATGGCTCAGCGTGATCACGGCTAAATTATAAGTTATAGTCTGTTTTTCGTTTCACAGAGAAGTATTCCTTTTAAAAATCTATCAAGGATAGTCTGTGTATAATTATAGTGGGGTAATAAACTTCTGAGGGCGATCGAATACAATTCCCTTCTGTCTGCTATTGAAATAAAACACTTTATCACAACGCAGGTAGCCTGAGATACAGTTCTTAAAATTGATTATGGCAAATAAATTGCCGCGATAAATCTGTCGCCTAATCGACCAATACTTACAATGGTATTCTTCAAATTGAATTTTTGGTATGGCTATTCTTTGCCATGCGTGTTTAGAGGCCACGTTGTGCCGCAGTATTGTCGCCAAGTTATGGCTTGGCGGATTTGTAGATTTAGTTTTACTCTTTTTTCGGGCCCCTCCGCTGGTTCCCCAAGTGGACGGCCGCTGTATCGCGAGGTTGTGCCTGCGAAGCTTCCTTTTTATAGGTTTACATTGTTTTAAGGCTCCTGAAATTCGTCGGCCGACGCCTCCAGGCCGCTCGGAAACCTGTTTCCCTCAGCACGTGCTTTTTGAAAGGCCCGCTTAGGTGCCGCACCCCGAACCCCTCTTAAGTGGCGAGGGTCCTCTCTTTGTTTGATTGTTTGTTTGAGCGAAGCGCCCGAGTTGTGTCTTCGGAATTCTCGGAAGAGTTTTGAGGGGAAATCCTTTCGTGCTCTTCACAGAGTTTGTCGGCAAGAGACGCCGAGAAGTAATTGCTCTTCAGTGTGGGTTTGTGTATGCGTGTTTAATTTAAGCGAGTTGTTCAATTTCCAAGGCCATATAAGTACACGTGTATGTTTGGAATGTAGACGTGTACTTGGCGTTGTCGTCTCGCCCTCTGATTGGAGTGCAATAAACTCTATCTGATTAGTTGCCCGGCTTACTCCAGAACGCTGCAAAACTCAATATGAGCAGCTGCCAGGGGCCAGAAAAATGGTTCTTGCCCGGATACCATGACGTGAGTAGCCCCACGCCTCTTGAGGCCGACCTCCACGTCCTGCCCCCTTCGGCTGTGGAGCCTTCCACCCGGTAGCTCGCAAACTTGGGACCCCTTAAGCTTTGGAGGAGTTTGCCTCCGCCACCTTTGCATGGAACCTCGTTTGACAAGTTTGCCTGTCATCGGGGCACCAGCTGAAGGCGCGGTAGAGAAGAACGGCAGGGGAAGTCACCAGATATAGGAAGGAGCATTTCTGCACCACCGTTTACTGACGAATTGTCCGTATATGTTGCGAAAGAGTAATTTGTTAATATTCCTTAAATAAACAGTTGATTGTTAAAATTAGCGTCTTTATCACCGGCGATGAGCCTATTTTCTTCTCGACAGTATTCTGAATGATCTGAGAACATTGTGGTGCAGATTTCCTGCTGCAAACAGGGAATAATTATATGCATATCAATTCAATTTACAAAAGCTTGTGGTTTTATATGTATCATCTTTCTTTTTTTCGCGGAAGCAGCTCTACTTTATGTTTATACTATTCAGTTTTATTCGAAAGGAAGTGCGATTTTAATAACTCTTCGCGAGATAGCCTGACCCGCAGAACGGAAGAAACCACGGTAACAAAACAGAGCAGACACATGTTTGCGACGAGCGGCCGATACGTGCAGTATTCTCACACGATGACACGCCAATACCCTGGTGACAGTCTAACCCGTAGAGCACTCGCACGACATCCTGCCGATACAATGCCGATGACGAAACGACGGCCTCACAATACCTTTCGGATTTCAGCCAGTGGTGCAAAACTGGATATTCTGCTGATATTGGGACAGAATTTCGGCCGGTAGTGGCTCGACATTGGTCAAGCATCGCAGTGCTGTTTGGGAAATCATGTGTAGCCATTTATCATAACAATGTCCTTCTGTAGTGAATTCCAATATAAATTGTTCCTAGAATAAACGAATATTTGAACGACTCTATCTTGCACGCATACTCAAACCTGACTATATTGCTCTGTTTCTGAGATGGGTAAGGTGAAAAGCGGCAGACGCAAATATACCTAGTTTTGTCTTAGTTAAATATATCCTAGGATTAATTGAACTAATATTCAACTTACTGATACCGTGCCAATTTACCAAAGGCAGGAGGCAAGAGCTCGCCTAGAGTTCTAACAGAAATACGGGAAAAGGCTAGCATTCATTTGAAGGATTTCTATTAAAATATTAGCGGACACCGTAAAGGGGTCTCATATTATGCCTGCATATTCAAGAACTGACCTGAGAAACGTTTTATAAGATGCCAATTAAATATGATGTTCAATTTACTTTCCTTCTTAGTTATAGTTAGCAACTTTTGTTCAACACGACCCGTAAAAAAGAATTGATGTGTTAATGTCATCGTAGAACGTTTGTGCTGATTGATGTCTACGAAGTATTTATTTGAGCAACCGTGAAAGGTGATGACTGTACAAGCTGAAGTTAAAAAAATAATAAGTTGTATTTTTCGCGTTATCTGCATTTATATACATTTATTGCTTTTGAAAGACATTTGCCACTCCTCGTGCCACTTAGCAAAGTTTATTTATGCTGACACTAATATAGGCTTGACTCGATGGTGATCTGATTTTCGTAAACATAATTTTATCATTGACAAAGAAACGTAAGTTAACTGGAATGTGAAGCACTATATAATTTTCGAACTTTGAAAACACTGGGGCGAGAGCACAAACGCCTGCAAAGCTCCCATGGAATCGGCAGACCACGATGATTTAGAGCTGCTCAGCAAAATGTTGCCAGATACATAGTTAATCCTGAAGCAATGATACTATCTAATCGTGTGTTACGATTGAAAACAAAGTTTGATTATTAGGCACACAATAATTTCTCATGTGCTACTTTAAGAAATGGCTTGGCGATCCTCGATAGAAAAGATAATGAGAAATATTTGAGTGTCCATCAAAATTTCTGGATGGCCCATCAGACCTTTTTTTATGGCCCATCACACCTTCTTGACGGACCGTCACACCTTCTTGACTGAGGATCATGCATTCTTGATGGTTCAACATACCTTCTTGATGGCCCAACCTACCTTCCTAAAGGCCCATCAGACTTCTTTGATGGTTCGGCAGGCTTTTTTTGTGGTGTCTGATGAACAACTACAATTTTGTTTTAGAGCGCAGCTCTTAGGCACCCGTTCCCGGCTTGAGCGGGGTCGGCGTCGCCGTCGCCGTCGGCGTAGCCGCGCGGTGTATGTTGGACATGCACCGCGCGAGCCCCCCCCCCCCCCCCCGAGGTCACGTGACCTCCCCCTTTGAGGTCACGTGACCCCCAGTTCACGTGACCCCCCCCCCCCCCCCGAGGTCACGTGACCCCCTCCCCCCCCGAGGTCACGTGACCCCCCTGGAGGAGATTGAAGGGTGAGGGGAGGAGGAGAAGGAGGAGGATGGGGAGGGGTATACCCTTCCCTCAGTACCCTTCCCTACTCCTCCTCAAAAGCTGCGCTCCTATTTGGCGTTCCAGGGAGTTGTAAACAGCTTTCATTTTTTTTTAGAGTGCAGCTCTTAGGTACCCGTTTCCCGCTTGAGCGGCGTCGGCGTCGCCGTCGCCGTCGCAGTCGGCGTAAATGCGCGAGCCCCCCCCCCTAAGGTCACGTGACCTCCCCCTTCGAGGTCACGTAACCCCCGTGGTCACGTGACCCCCCCCCCCGAGGTCATGTGACCCCCCCCTCCCCGGAGGAGATGAAGGATGAGGGGAGGAGGAGAAGGAGGAGGATGAGGAGGGGTATACCCTCCCCTGAGTACCCTTCCCTCCTCTCCTCCTCAAGAGCTGCGCTCCAATTCGGCGTTACAGGGAGTTGTAAACGGCTTTCATTTTAGAGCGCTGTTCTTAGGCGCCCGTTTCCGGCTTGAGCGGCGTTGGGGTCGCCGTCGCCGTCGGCGTAACCGCGGGGTGCATGTTGGGACATGCACCGCGCGACCCCCCCCTCCCGAGGTCATGTGACCTCCCCCTTCGAGGTCACGTGACCCCCCCAGGTCACACGTAACCCCCCCGATGTCATGTGACCCCCCCCCCCCCCCCCCCGAGGTCACGTGACCCCCTCCCCGGAGAAGATTGAAGCATGAGGGGAGGAGGATGAGGAGGGGTATACCCTCCCCTGAGTACCCTTCCCTCCTCCTCCTCCTCAAGAGCTGCGCTCCAATTCGGCGTTACAGGGAGTTGTAAACATCTTTCATTTTTAGAGCGCAGCTCTTAAGCGCCAGTTTCCGGCTTGAGCGGCGTCGCCGTCGGCGTCAGCGTCGGCGTAACCGCGCGGTGCATTATAGGAAATGTCCCATAATGCACCACGCGGTCACGTGACCTCGGGAGGGAGGGGAAGGGGGGGTCACGTGACCCCCTCAGGTCACGTGACCCCCCCTCCGAGATCACGTGACCCCCAGTTCACGCCCCCCCCTCGAGGTCACGTGACCCCCCCCCCCCCCCCCGGAGGAGATGGAAGAATGAGGGGAGCAGGAGGAGGAGGAGGAGGATGAGGGGTATACCCTCCCCTGAGTACCCTTCCCTCCTTCTCCTCAAGAGCTGCGCTCCAATTCGGCGTTACAGGGAGTTGTAAACGGCTTTCACTTTTTATTGTGGCTGATAGACCCTTGAAGGCCTCTGTTTCTAGCTCACAAACTGTCGAAACATTTCTTCTGGTGACTGACGGATCATTGAAAAAATTTTATGTTGCCCTTGTGATACCATCATCGACAGATTTCTAGAACATCGAAAGGCTGATTGTGCTTCTCATGACATCTTTCGGTGGTGGGAAGAACCTGACTATCTTCGGGAGGTTTCACCAGTGTCCGAGAGGAGGTGCCAAGTATCTCACGTCGTCGCGAATCCATAAATTACATTCGGTGTGAAAAGATTCCAGCGGCGTAACTCGAGAACGGAGCCTCCAATCTGCAGTAATTCGCCTTAAAATTGTCCCGTAGTACTCAAATGGTAAAAAGATACCTTCTTACAGACTATGTAGGTTTTTAGCAAACACAATTTTGATTTAAATTGTGTTTTAGTCGGTTGGTGAAACAATTTGTTGATCCGCTTTTTATGTCAAGTAGGTCATGTTTATGATCTAGGTGGCAGAGAATGTGCCAAAAAACTCACCTTGATTTATAAAATTTCATTCACTAGGCGGACGTGCACTGTGAACAAAATTTTTTTTGGAGAAAACCTTTACAAAGCCGCGAATGCGGTAAGACGTGATTTACCGAATTCTCGGCCCCACGAGGCTTAATGTAGAGCACGCTGTCGCACGTCGCCGTCATGCACAGCATGGACGTGGAAACAGAGTGTAGATAGCCACACAACGGACACCACCCGATTTGCATGTTTGGGAGTCTCGAATGTTGTGAGTGCATTGTGCGCACTTCCTCTTCGGTTTCGTTTTTGCAGTTTTGTAATTCAACGTTCAATCATTCATATCTAGAACTAATATTATTCCATTGCCAAAATTCATGCTTTGCTTTCAGATTTATATAGGGGGTACGGAAGGTATTCTTAAGCTTCGTATATTACTTTTTGAAATATTAATAGGCACGCAATAAAGTTTATATTTTTCTGTAATTTAACATTTGTCTTCTGCCTGTACATATGTGTGATAATAAATGCAAAGCGACCATTATACCAACAGACCATCAAACATTTAGGCCATCAGATATCCCAAAATACGAGAGACCATCAGACCATCACACTATAGAATCAATTCATCAGACCATCACACTATAGAATCAATTCATTACACCATCAAACCTTCAGACCAGCAAACCATCAGACCATTAATGTTCCAAAATACGACAGACCATCAGAAATGTTTATGGTCCTTTTCTATAGTAGAAAACTAACACTAAATCATCTGCATGATGACTGTTTTAAAGGGTTCGCGAAAATTCATGACGTTCGGGGTTGAATTGAGTGGATCCTGCTTATGTCTTTTTCTTTTCCTTTAATAGAACGTATTACTTCTGCACTGTAATGCAAAGGGTATAGCAATACATCGCGTAAAAGAGCCTTTTTAAATGCGTAAGAAATACATTAAAGGATATATTTTTAACCTAGAAGGCAAGACTGCCCCTTAAAGCAGAAACCAAAATATAGTCGCTAACAGAGTATAGTCGTTATGCAAGAAATATCTACGCCTGGTATCTTCAACAAGGAACAAAAGACGATAAGCATGATTGCAAACTTCTGACACAGAATACTCAAACTTTGATTGCACCTGTCGGGGTTCCCAAATGAACTGACTTGCTTCAATACCTGCCAGTCCGTTATGCACAGTGTGTAATCTTAAAGGGACACGGCCGGGTCAAAATATTTTTTTTATTATCCGAAACAATTAAAAACGGTGCCTGGACATTACCGTCAAAATTCTAATCTTGAAAACTCAGTATTTGTGAAGTAAAGAAAACTATTTCTAAAGCAGAATTTGAAGTTCGCGCGCGGTCCGCGTCAGGGCAGTGACGTCAAAGATTGAGTCGTCCTGCAACTCTAGTTTTTCTCCTTTTTCCGAAGCGCCCCGACCGAAGTGTCGTGTTCGCCCGCGTCCCGCGATCAACAGCACTCTCCGTACTTGCTGCCTATTGGTGTGAGCAGACGACACTTCACCTTCGAGTTAGAATTTCTTTTCGTGCCATTTCGACGATCTCAAAGTCTTTGAAATGGTGCAAGGTCGAAGAGAACGCGGAGTGGACATTTGTGAGCGACGTGAGGGGCCAGGTTGTGCCGTTTCTGCCTGAAAGGCTGCCCCGACGGAGTCACGAAAGGAATTGACATTGGCAGCGGCGGCGGCCCGATCAAGCACATCGCCTAAACTATCGCCCGTACTGTTTACAGATCTGTGGCTTCATACAAGCAAGGATCACCAAGCCATAACAGCGTGACGTCACGACCCCGGGCTTTGGCTGCAAAACGTCCCATCACCACCACGTGCCTTGGCTTCGAAACGCCTCCAGCGATTGCAACGACACCTACCATCCACGTACGCCTACAAAAGAAGACCCGCAGTCTTCGTGACCACATTGGCAGCGGCGGCAGCCCGATCAAGCACATCGCCTAAACTATCGCCCGTACTGTTTACAGGTTGGTCATTCCTTCTTTAAAGGGGCACTGACACATCAAAAACATATTTTTTTTTATTATCCGAAACGATTGAAAACGATGCTGGGACATTACCCTCAAAATTCGAAACTTGAAAATTCTGTATTTGTGAATTAAAAAAACAATTTCCAAATGCCGAATTTGAAGTTCCCGCGCGATCCGCGCCAGTGCAGTGAGTCAAATTTTGCGGTCTCCTGCGACTCGACGTTTTTTCAGACCTCCGCTCCACGCTATGAAGCAAAGCGCCGTTGCCACGGCGACCCCATGCGAGGAGGAGGTGATATCACGCCGGCGCGGGAAAAAAACGGTTTCTTCCCCGACTCGCCGACGAGCGCCGCCAAGTATTCCGAGGGAGGGTACAAATCTAGGAAGCAGCATCACACCGAACTTTGATTTCTAGTATTTTAAAAAGAGGGGCCGTAGTGCGTTCGCAATTGCGTTAAAAAAAACCATGTTTTACGATTGCCGTTATTAAATGTTATAGAAATGTCACCTACAAAGCTTCTAAATTTCCTGATTTTTGACGTCACCAATCAAAAGAATCGAGGAGGTGAGCGCGGGAAATTTAAACGCCAAAAATAAAAAGGCGCGCGCGCGCGCGGGAAGCTTTTTTTTCGCGATGCGGTTTTTTTTGCGTGTCTACGACTACAACTTGCATCGCTTTAGACAATAAAAAAAATACGACCTTTGGGTTGTCAGTGCCCCTTTAAGCCGGCTGTGGTTTCCAACTTTCTCGCTGTCACTGCTGTCATACTGTGTCTTTCATGTCTAGCGATGATGACGTGTCTTTCGCGCTCTGTAACGATGCATTCCTGATGATGGCTGCATTATTTCTTGCACCGAATGCAAATGCCAATATCACCTGGGGGATTGATCGGGCATATCTGTTAAGGTTTGTAAGTCTAAGAACGACTGCTTTAAGGGGTCATGGAAGTGCCGCGACTGCAAAAAGCAGGGCAGTCAAAAAGGGGAAAAAAAGGAGCATGACATTGCAGTCATCCTCGTGGGCATAAACAAACAACTGGCCAGCCTCATGGCACTTAAAGAAACAGTGGAGAGCATCGAAAAATCCCAACAGGTGACAGCGGCCCAATATGATGATATTTTGAAACAAGTAAACCAACATGACAACAAAATAGCTGACCTACACAAACGGCTAGAACATGTGGAGCACCTAGAACGAAAACAAGATCTGCAGTCAGCAGTTCACAACCTCGAATGGCGTAGCAGAAAACTGAACCTTGAGATTCACGGAATCGCTCAAACTATGAATGAAGATCTGCTCTGCAAACTGAATGAGCTCGCGACCCGGCTAGAGATCCCACCCCTTAATGAAAGCGAAATAACCGATATACAAAGACTCCCCTCAAGAGCAGACAGAGTTCCTGGCATTATAATTCGCTTCACCAGACAAAGCACCAGGGATCTATGGCTTGAACAGAAAAAAAAAGCTGAGGGGTGGGAAACCCAATGTATACATACAAGAAAACCTGACTAAGCGTAACCGGGAGCTGCTATTGGCAGCAAAAGAACGGAGAAAGACAGCTGAGTACAAGTATGTCTGGCATAAGAACGGAAGCGTACTTGTAAGAAAAACTGATGGCGAGCGAGCAGTTGTTATCCGTTGCGAAGATGACCTGATTAAGATTGCTTGAGTCCTTTCTTTTTTTTACTTTGTACCTATCTTTAGCAAAAACTATGTTAATAAATGGCTGATCGGTGTTTTAAAGCTCCCCAAGAACTAAAATTCCATGTTGACCATGAACGGTCCTTAAAATGTTTACTTCTGAACGCACAATCGGCAAGAAATAAGGCGCCAGATATTGAATTGCTACTCGACCACTTTGTTTTTTGTTTGACATTGTCATGCTAACTGAGACATGGTATTCGGATAACGATAATGTACTTTGTTTGCCCGCCTACAACACCCACTTCCAAAATCGTACTTCTAGGCGTGGGAAGGGGGGGGGTGGCTTTACTATCTAGGAGAGATATGAATTGCGAATTCCTAATCGACTATTGTGCTGTTACAAACGATTACGAAGTATTGTGCGTACGCTGTAACCAACACGTATTTGTAGTGTGTTACCGCCCACCTGATGGCAATCGACATTTTTTTGGATTTCTTCATTGTTTTCTCATGTTTATAAAGGACCCCAACGACAATTTTATTTGCGGCGGTGATTTCAATATTGACATGCTTGTAGACACTGTTATGAAAGGAGAAATGCTCACGATAATTAATTCTAATGGTTGCAATAATGCATTTTCAACACCAACAGGAATAACACTGCTTTCTGAAACAGCCATTGATCTGTTCATAACCAACTGTCATACTTATAAGTTTCACTGAGTTGTCATAAGCTATGACTTAAGCGACCATCTTCCAATATTCCTGTGTGTAGAGATGTTTTCCTCGAGAAATACTAAGAAATCTAAACTATATTTTCAAAATATAACTAAAGATCAACTAGACAACTCTCGACAATGTCTTTCATGTACTGATTGGAATGATATATTTAAAAAAAGAGCGCAGATCAGGCTTACGATAAGTTCATGGAGCTCTTTTGTGCACTATATCGTAGTCATTTTCCATCAAAGCCTTTGGAAGTGCCAAAAGGTGCTCGCAAACCGTCGATAACACCGGAATGTTTGTGTAAAATTTAAGAAAATAATGCATTTTATAACCGTGTTTTGAGAAAGAGAGAGCCAGAAAAGCTTAAGATTTTCAAACTTTATCAAAATAGCCTAACAAAAGAACGGCGAACAGCAAGGGCGCACTATTACTCCGCCCTGTTTCAAGCATCTGAAGGGCGTTCAGAAGTAATGTAAAAGCCTAAACTTGGTGAAACACCGAAACCGCTCGCAGAATGCTATTGAGAAGCTGATTATAGATGGCATAACGTTGACTGGCAGTCCCTTAGCAAACGCGTTTAATGATTTTTTTTTGTTAACCAAGGCAATATTGCTGTCGGCCGCAATCCATCTAGATATATTGATGAAAGCAACGTAAGTTCTATATTCCTTGAGCCGGTTGTTCCCCGGGAAGTTATATCTCTAACAATGCTATTAAAAAACAGTAGTTCTTCTGACGCTGAACAATATTCAGATCCGACCGGTTAAATATGTCAAGGATCTTCTCCGCTCCACCACTAACACATATTTTAATCTTGCTATCGAGACAGGTGTATTCCCCAAAAGAATGCAATTAGCCAAAGTATCAGTGATACATAAAAAAGGCGTAACAAATGACATAGGCAATTATCGTCCTATTTCTATTTTACCTGTCATTTTCTGAGGTTTTCGAAAAAATATTGCATAACCGAATTAAGTTCATTTTCTGATAGGCATGGCCTGCTAAACGCCGCATAATTCGGTTTTAGAAAACATCTTTCCACGGAAAAAGCACTTTTAGAACAGAAATAATTTATTTTGGAAAACTTTGAGAATAGAAAGCTAGTTTTAGGAGTATTTATAAATTTCACCAAAGCCTTCGATACTAAGGTACTTATTCGTAGTAAGATACTTAGTATCCTACTACGGATACTAAGGAAACCATATATGGTTTCTGCGGTTTTGCGCTGACACTTTTGAGTTCATACTTAAATCATAGACACCAATATGTACATTTAAATGGTGTTTCCTCTTTGGTCAAAGCAATTACTTCCGGTGTTCCCCAGGGTAGTATATTAGGTCCGCTCCTATTCAACATATATGTAAATGATATAATTAACATAGATAAAGAAGCAAAACTTGTTATGTATGCCGACGATACAAGCTTATTTTTTCTGCCGACGAGCCAAACTTACTTATCAGTCTTGCAGATAAAACATTATCAAAATTAAATTCATGAGCAAATGAAAACCCGCTGAAAATTAACACAAGCAAAACGAAAGCCGTTATATTTCGTCCTAAAATAAACAAGTCTCGTACAATACTAGCCTTATCTTAAATGCGTCACCTATTGACATTGTGTGTTCTTTTAAAACACTCGGCGTTATGTTTTCTGAAAACATGTGGGACTGCCACGTAAATCACGTTATCAGTAAGTTATCTTGCATCGTCGGGTTGGTTAATCGTAATCTCTCTGTCTTGCCAATTTTTGTACGACTACTTATATACAACTCCCTTTTCTACTCATACTGAAGGTATTGTCACCTCGTAGGGGCACGACCGCGTCAACAAATTTAGGTAAGATATTTTTACTTCAAAAGAAAATAATCGGAATTATATGTAACGCTCCGTATGACTCTCATACTGCCGACTTGCTTACGCGTTTTGCAATTATTACTGCACATAATTTATATAATTACAGGTTGAGCGTTAGTTTCAAAAACGAAGAAAAAAAGAATTCTCGCTTTCTAGCTGAACTTTCAGCACTGAACAAAAATATTCAGGCGTATCCCACTCTTCACACTGAGTATTGGAAGATGATTCCTCACAGAACAAATTATGGTAAACAAAAGCTCAAACACGCCCTACCATTTTTACTCAACAGCCCTCACAAATAATGATTTGGACCTTAGCTAAATAAATGTGAAATTTGTACTGTCCATGCTAAAAATGCATTCATGAATGACTGTCGAGCCACTGTATTTCATTCTTCATTTCCCTTCCCTGTTTTATAACTTATTTTTTGTTCTTGCTGCCGCGTGTTTTGCCACTGTAGGGGGCCGGAGACTCGTCAAGCTGTTCCTATGCAGCTTTTTTCTCCGGCCTCCTTTTATCATTGATGTGAAATAAAACTATTATTATTAGTAGTAACTACGGTGCACGGACACAAAACCCAGTTGTTTTGACCGTTTGACGATTTCCTTTTCGAAGTCTGAGAGGTCGTCGGGCACCGAAAAGAAACCTTCGCCCGATTCACCGACCCCCGGTCATCCTCAGTGCTACATGTACCCAGCGCCGCCATAATTTCCAAATAGCAAAAAACTCCAGGATGCCACATTACATTTTGACTCCAATTTTCGGTATTTCAAAAAGAAGGTCTGTATGCGTTCTCGAATTGCGTTAAAAAAGGCAAAAAAAAACATGTTTTACGAATGATGTTCTTAAGTATTATAGAAATGTCGCTTATAAAGCTTCTAAATTTATAATCGATGACAACACAAATGAATAGAAGCGAGGAGGTGAGAGGAGGGAGAGAAGGGCGCAAAAGATTAAAAGGCGCGCTCGCGCGTAGGTGAAATTGGTTTTCGCGTTTTTGTATTTTTTGCGTGAATATAACTACAACTTGCATCGTTCTAGACAACAAAAAAAATAGAAACCTTGGGGAGTCATTTCCTCTTTAAAGGACACTGACGCCCCCAAAATGTGTGTTTATTTTTTTGCCCGGCGATTCATTCTGGTGTAAGAAGGCTACCCAATCAATATTTTGTTACAGCGACGCATATATTGTAAACAAAGCAAAAAAACGCAACTGCTCGAAACCGAAATCAAAACTGGACAGGGGAAGAAGAAGAAGTATAGAGGAGGAGAGAGCTGGCGGAAGTCACGCAGGTGTGCAACTTGTTTTTTGCAATCAACGAATTTTAGGCATTTTAGAACGCACTAAAATATGTATAATGTTTCTTTTCTATTTTTAATATTGTGTGTGTGCTTTCGATGACCGACGACACTGAATGCATTTGGCAGTTTTGTTTAAACCATAAAAACGGCACGTGACCACGGAGAAGAGTGTGATCGCGGCACAAACCGGCCAGCTCTCAATCGGCGGTTTTCAGGAGAAAAGAAAACGAGTTTCGAGGCGCAAATGGTTTGTGGGTTGTTGCGCTCTCAAATGTCATGTACAAATAAAAACATTCGGTGAGAATAAACATCTTCTCAGTTTTCCTTTGAGCACTTTACCTTGTGCGAACATGAGAATAAAACTACTTTCTTTATTTCAGTTCAACTCAGTATAGTTATTTGCTTGAAATCGCAGTGCAATATATTTAAGAATATTGAACCTGTGTTTGACGTCTCAGGCGGATCCCATAGAACACAAGTTTGTTCCTCTGGCGTATGTTAGACTTGACCAGTGTCATCTAGTGATAATTCTAATAAAAATTTCAGAAGAAAAAACTCCCAGATATTTTATGTTTTTACACTCTTAATAAAGGCAATTTTTCGCTATTCTGAGTCCAGCAGTGTTATAAAAAAAAGTCTCCCTCTTTGGTATGTGCCGGAGGCGCATTAAATGGATAGCATATATGGGTCCTATGTGACGTCATGGTGGGACATGACTTCATGGTGATAGCACTATGTCACAGTGTCACGTCACCTAAAGGTGCACTCTAACGTCACAGTGCGAAGGCACTTGGTAACGCGACCTTACTGCACGTGGACTCGTGACGAAACGTCAGGTCAGGTGCAGTAAGTGCAACACGGCGTCCCGATGTAAGGTTACGTTATGGCGATACGTAACGTAATATCACAATGTCTAGATACGATGTAACCTCATCGCACGGCGTCACGTGACGTTACGTAAGGTGCCGTCGCGGTGCCACGTCTAAGTGTTCACTGACTTCATAGCTTCACTTGACGCAATAGTGTATGTGACGTAACGGTGTCATGTGACGTCACAGCGTGCCACCAATAAAGGCTTTGTGCGACTTTGTCACAGCGTGTCATCAATGAAGGCTAACAATGGTGGATGTTACTCTGCTTATATGCTTTGCATGATGGATGCCGTAGTTAACAATATTATTGGGGATTCTCGATCTCCCCGTCAAGCCTTCCGTGCTAAGCATTGAAGCGCCCTGTAATGCGTCTCAAGATAAAGAGATATTCTGAGAATACACTTACGTCTTTTTTGTATTCTGCGTAAGTCTTGCTGATGTTCTGATGCGGGTACACGATGCCTGTGGTGTCCCTGAAGACATCTGCCGCTCTGTCGATCACATCTCCCACAGTCCAGGTGAGAAGCGGCTCTTTTCCGGGATTGTGGAAGTAGCTGAGTTTGGAGAAGTCCCTGTCCCGACACGGAGAGAAAATATTTTACATCACAGAAGTGCACAAATACCTCATCAGTGTTCGTATCAGATAACTCCAATCAATGTTGTTTTGTTTTTTTTTTCTTTTAGTACCGCGGGCACACAATGTGCTATTATTGATTTGTTTCTGCTGCAGAAGTGCATCATATTTCTGTCCGCAAGACATTTTGAGAAATAATAATTTTACATGTGTGCCCGAGAAATACGTACGAATTTTTTATATATATTTCTGCTCAAAGTGGTTTTTGTCGTACAGTCGCAGAAACATTAAAACTGTGGTAATTTCGGATTTCAATGGAGAAAAGAGAAGATGACGACGAGGAGGAATGCTGATGTGGCTGGTTGACTGTGTGTTTGTGTGCACGGAGAAAATTCGGCGCGAGTTGCGGGTGGTGGAAAAAAGAAGTAGAAGGAAGCCAGGAGGCGACAGAACAGGACAAGCGATCTGGACCCGGTGGACGAATAAACCGACCCGCAACGATAGGGGGTGGTCGGCACGGCCTCGGTTCGTCGTCCACCAATACCGGCCTGGTCAGCGGGCCTCCGAGGCTGCCCGGCCGCTACTTTGAACCACACCTTCCAACCATCCCGTCGTCCACTACCCGGCCCCGAACGCACCAATCTACCTGGCATCAAGACTTTGGAGTGTCAACCATGATCAGAACTAAGACCCACTTCACGGACACTGTGATATACTCTTCTTTAATTATCCTTTAAGTGTTAGATTTTCCGATAATTAATTTTTTGGATTTGCTCATTCTCTAGTTGTTTAACGCTTTAATATATTTTTTTACTGGCCCAAAAATGTCGTCTGTCCATACTCTTCGCGTCACACACCCACGCAAGCGTGAACACGGTTCACTACAAAAACACACATTCTCTTCTGGGGAACTAAGACATGTTTAACAGCAGGAAAACAAACACATATAGTTTTATTGATATATCGACCACGTGTCGTTTCTCCCCTGATATAGTGAGAAAAACGAATTCATATAGAGATGTGACGTCCGGTCAAGTGACCCCAATTATCCTGCTAAATATAGCTAAAAATTTACGCAAGGACGGACGGACATATTTCTGGGATTCTGGGGCTTCAATAAAACCTGTCTCATGCTTACCAATCCTGTTCAAAACGACATGGACATCTCGGTATTATACTAATAGTCACTGATAGGGATGATCGAGAGATTTCAGCCACGTTTGTTGATAAGTGCTAATAGCCAGCAATAGTCGCTCGAAGCGATTGTACCCTGCTAGCATAGAAATGAAGTAACGTTGCCACTAATAATCACTAATAGCTTGACATTTGCAGCCATTTTAGTCACATGGAGCCAATTTTGTCCATGAAGATTTGAATAACACTACAAGTTATCAATGCTTCATAGTAAGCATTAGATGTGAGTTCGTTGATTGGTACACAGATAGCACAAAAATATAAATTATTTGCCTTACTACGTACTTGAAATCGACCGAATTAGAAAACGACAAATAACATAATATACAGTAACTAATAGTAAATAATATTTATTGAAATTGAACCTTTTCAATAAAGAGACAGAGAGAAGGGTTTATTAAGGAAGGACAGAGAGGTTCACCTGAACGTAGGTTCTGGTTGGCTACTCTGTACTGGGGAGAAGGGGAAGGGGGAAGAAAAGGTATGACGATGAGGAAGAAAGATGAGGTGAAGTTGTCAATGAGGGTGAGCAATGGTACAAATGTTCAAAATCTCACAGGCATTTTAAGCACCCTACGAAGTGTCTGATAATTCCGTGTTCGTGAGGAACACTACCAAGGCCTTCGTGGCCTTCATGAATTGGTCAGTTTTGTCCCAGGCACCAAGCACTTTTGATGAGCAGAAAGGCCGCGAGTCCAACGCCATTAATGTCTGTTGCAGCACTTGTCGATCGTTGTTGAATTTATCGCATTCACAAAGGATATGTTGAATTGTCTCTTCAACTTCGCAGCTTGCACAGTTTGCGGAATCTCTTCTTTGAATCCGACAAAAGGTACTGCGGTGTATATGCCACACCAAGCCGTAGTCGGTGCAGGACCGCCTCTAGCTGTCTAGAAAGTCCAGATGGAACACGGAATGCAATTTGAGGATCAAGGGAGTATAGCCTGGGAAGGTGGTAATGTGGATTCGTATAGTAGTTTCGTAAAATTCCTTTTGCCACATCTTGAACCAGAGTTTTCGAGTCACACCTGGAGTAGGGTATGACCAATTTTACTGCCGTTACTGGTTGATTTTGCTGCACTATCTGCTGTCTCATTGCCGGCGACACCACAATGACCTGGTATCTACTGAAGAGTTACGTGATGACCCTGCTGAAGGGCCCGGTGGCAGGTGCAGAAGATTTGGTATGCCAGAAAGTCGTACGCATTATTTTCCATAAAAGACTGGATTATTTGAAGCGCTGGTCTTGAGTCACTGAAGATGGTCCAGTGCTGGGGTGTTTGACATAAGATGTACCTTACTGCTTCTGTATGGCCGCTAACTCAGATGCCATTGATGTCGTTTTGTGTCCTATTTCGAAACTGGAGGAATGACTGTGGGCAGGTATCACAATCCCAGCTCCAGCTCGTTCCTCAGAAGAGGACCCGTCGGTGTACACATGTGTCGTCGAGTTGTATGTTTCTTTTATGACCCTTAAAGCCAGTTGTTTCAGTACAGGCAGTGGAGTTGATGACTTCTTATGAATAACTTTGGTGTACGGCACTACTAATGGAGTCAAGAATGTCCATGACGGTATGCCCTTAATAGATGGTCGAACAAAATTATTTAGAGTAGTATTGTGCTTTCTTATCGTCCTGGAGAAGCTGGACTTTGGTCTGTTTGTAGGTAACGTTGCTAAGCGATGGCAAGGATGTTGTGTGAGGTGTCTCAAGTGCAACCGCAGTGTCTCTTTTATTATGTATGCTTCAATTTGGGAACCCGCGAGCCTCCGCAATCGTCCCGGGCGTGGAAGCAGATCGCGGTAGCCCTAAAGAGGTTCGTAGAGCTCGCGCCTGAATGCTTAGAGGACTCGTATATTGGTAATGCAGGTGTTGTTTATAACCGGTAAGGTGTACCTCAGAAGTCCGAGGATGAAGGCTTCGAACAGTCGCTGTAGGCAACGAACAGTTGCGCCCCATGTTGTGCCACTGATGAAACGCATAAAATGCACTATGGATGTCAGCTTCATTTTCAGTCGGAATACATGAGGCGTTCACGTTAAGCCTCGATCCAAAGTTATTCCTAGAAATGTATGCTTCCGGACGTATGGAAGTTTTTCTCCGCAGATAGTAATAGGGTATCGGTCCATTAACTTGCGAGAAAACGTAATCGCAGCTGATTTGGAAGTTGATATTTGAAGTCCACGTTCGTTGAGATATTTAGGGGTGATATTCAGAGCGCTTTGGAGTGTCGCCCGTATCTGAGGACGTGTGACGCCGGTCACCCAGATAGAAATGTCATCAGCATAAATAGATGCATGTACCGTGGTTGGTAATTCGCGGATAAGATTTATCAAGACAATATTAAATAAAATTGGGCTTAATACCCCGCCTTGTGGTACGCCTTTTGTGAGGATGTGAGAACTTGTATATCCGTCGTACGTTGACATATATATAGATCTTCCTGTGAGGTAGCTCTCTAACCAGGAGAACATGCGGCCACCAATTCCAAGTTCCTGCACAGCATTTAGAAAGGCCTCATGGGTCACGTTGTCGTATGCACCCATGACATCAAGGAAGACGGCTGTAGTTATTCGTCGTTGCTTCTTGTTCTGTTCTACGAAGGTGACTAGGTCTATGACGTTGTCCAAACAACTTCGTCCTCGTCGAAATCCAGACATAACGTCCGGATACTGGTCGGTATTTTCTAGGTACCATTCAAGGCGATAATTTACCATTTCTCCATTAGCTTACCAATGCAGCTTGATAAAGCTATTGGCCTATAAGATGCAATGTCCTAAGGCGACTTTCCTGGTTTGAGAATAGGTATGATACGCCCATTCTTCCATACTGATGCTACCTGACCCGTTTCCCATGAATTGTTGAAGAAATCAAGAAGTTGTTTTTGACCTCGTGGGTCTAGATTGGCAAGGGCGCTATACGTAACGTCGTCAGGTCCCGGAGTCGAGGTCCGCTTCACTGTAGCAAGAGCTGCCTGATGTTTATCTGGCCGAAAGGGAAAATTTATTCTGTCGTCGGACGCTGGTGGTACGCTTGCTTGCAAAGGACCAAACGATAAATTAGAACCCTCCTGCTGTTGGGTGAGACGACTGCAGAAGTTCTCGGCGACCTTCATCTCAGTCACGCTTAGCCGCAGAGATAAAGCACAGAACGGATATTGTTGCTGTTGAGGTATCCGTTGTTCACGCGCCATACGCCAGACTCCCGTAAGGGGTTTCCTTGGATCTAACTTTGAGCAATTCGTTGTCCATTTGACCTTTCCTAGTTTCTGTAGCTATCGACCTATTTTTTTTTTCTGCGTGCGGCGAGATTCACGTAGATCCTTCATATCTTTGGTCCTTCGGTACCGTCTTTCCGAGCGACGACGCTTAGCACGTAGATGTTCATATTCCCCATCGATTGCAGTCCGGGTCGCAAGAAGATTGTAGCTTCTGGAGTCATTTTTGGTAGCAACAGCAACAGCAGCACTGAAGTCTTGAAGGATAGCAGAAGACTCGCAGAAGGCCTCCATTGATGTTTGGTAGGCTTGCCAATTTGTACGACGAATAGTGTGGCGAATTTTTCGGCTTGAAAATTTCTTCAAGATGGTCTTGGTTGGGCATGGTAACTGACACGTGTTTCGATATCAGTAAACCACATGGTATAAGGGACCAGTTCTTGAGAGACGAACGTTAGGTCGAGGCAGCTACAGTACGTAGTGCGGCGTAGGTATGTGAAGCTACTATCGTTCAATATGCTTAGGTTGTGTAGTTCCAAAGAGTCTAAAAGCTTTCTGCCTCGATTGTTTATGTGAGTACCTCCCCAAATGAGATGATGAGCGTTGAAATCGCCTAATAGGATGTAAGGGGGAGCGCAGTTGTTCATTACAGCTTTAAAGTGCGCGTCATCTAATTTCGCACGTGGTGATAAGTACGCCGCTATAACTGAAAAAGAGCGATTGCCGTTTCTTACTGTGCAGATACGTATTCATTGTTTGCGTGGGGTGTAATGGGATGATTGACATATGTAAGGTCCTTGCGTATAGCGAGAATAACTCGACTGGGTCCATTTGACCGCAGGGATGTGAAAATCTCGTACCCTGAGAACCTGGAGTCTTCTGGATTGTTTGGTTCACAAATTACAATTATAGGGAAATGATGATGATGTGTGAATTGTCGAAAATCTGACATGTCTGACTGGAGTCGTCTTGCATTCCATTTGAATAGTGTTGAGTCACTAATTAGTTCTTAGATGGAGGCAGTGCACATCTTAGTGCGCTGCAGTTGTTGATATGTCCATACTCTAGCTTACTAAATTAATTAAAATTGGGAAAAAAATGTGTAACGCTTGCAGAGCAAGGTGAGCCGCTGGGGACGTGCACTGGATGACATATTTTCGTATGCGTCTTTCTGCAGTGATGATAATGGTTGACCAGATCCCACAGGTTGTTTCTGGAGAAGGAGGAGGGTCTTTTTCAGGTCTTGACTCTTGTTTTCATGATAACGTTCCTACCAGCGCGTCTTTGTAAGGTTGTCTTTGAGATATTTGCCCCCGGCCTTCAGTATGATTTCGGGAGTCGGGGACATCAGTTGAGCGTCCTTGTTGAGACGAGGCTTTGTCCTTCATAGAAGTATTTGTCGTCTGTTGCTCATTGTAGCCGAAGCCGGTGTTCAACTTTGTATGCTTATGGATTCGCGCGTCGCGTTGAGGATCTAGTAGGCCTGTTTTGTTTTGTTTAAGATCGCTGTTGACCGTGTCCTGGGCTGGTTTAGTGAGTGATATGCTCCCAGCTACTTGTCTTTGGTTACGTATTTCCAACTCATATGTTTCCATTTTGCACGTTGATGTGATGTCGCTTCGTGTTCTTTGCCACAGTTACAGCACCGAACTGTCGTTGCACCAGCGTCACGGTAATTTCGCTGGTGGGGTCCGGCGCAACGTGAACACGTTGGAGAATTACGGCAAGTGGACTTAACGTGCCCATAATGACAGCATTGATGGCATTGAATTGGCTTTTCCAAAAATGGCTCTGCCTTGTAACGTACTAGACCGAGGAGAACGTACTCAGGACGTCTTGACGACGAGACAGTTATAGCTACTGTGGTGGACGTACCCATTCGACGAATAGATGTAACAGATGCGTCGTTGTTGGCCTTTAGCTGTCCATGAACCTCGGCACTGTCGGTGTTGGTATCGACTCCTCTGATCACTCCAGTTGCCTGGGCTTGGGAACGGGGCACAAAGGATCTGACAGGGATACCCAACAGAGATGTCACCTTTAGGAGAGATGACAGGCCTTCACTATTTCGGACATCGACAGATATCAAGTTGAGCCTGTAGTTCGGTCTGATCTGAGTTATAGAGCCGGGTGATTTCGACTCAAGCAGCTCTGACAGTCTTAGTTGATATAATTTGGTGATCACTTTTGTTTGGTCGACTGGCATAAAGATGTCAGTAAGAGACGATTTATTTGAATCCACAGATATGACCGTGCTGCTCCTCGAGGATAGTGACTTGGCCTCATGACATCGTTTCCTTCCTTTCTTGCATTTCACAAGAGTGAAACCTTCGTCATCTGTGGTGGAGCCATTTTCTGTGTCAGTAAAATTAGGGAATTGTTGTCCAGGGGTCAGGGAGTCGATAAACATTTTAGTTTCAGGCATCAAAGATCCGTCCTCGTATGTGTACTTGCAATTCAGGAACGTAGGTGGCTGAGATAGAGCTTGGAGTGTCGCGAGTGAAAGGACCAGGCCGCTGACCGATGCCGTTCTGTGATCGGGAGGCGGTTGACCCCTGTCCCCCATGGCCATGGCGGCGTTCGGGTCGGTGGTGGGTGACCTCAGTACCGGTAGATTCAATTGGAGAATAGTTATTTAACTAAATATTGGAGAGCGATGAGAATGCGCCTCAGCGTAGGAAAACTTCGTCGTGTTTTTTTTTCTTTTCAATGAATAGTCACTTAATTCGAATATGTCATAGTTAAGACACAAAATATATACAATTACATTTTACCGAATAAGACTGACTTAAAAGTGACCAGACATATAACTAGGCAAATAAATTAAACTAATAATTAGCCGCATGAAATAATAACGAAATGTAATAGGGTAAATATACCCGTTATATGAATTGCAAATAGGCCCTCTGCAACATGTCAATTAGCAAAACGCCTTAAACAAAATTTAATGAAAATCGATCGCTACATATGAATGTTTAGTGTAAGGGAAAAATAATGGAGCACAATGAGGATATCATTCTAATTTTGGCAACTGAGTTGACCATTCCTCACAAAAAAGTTCACTGCTTTTGTACCTCCCAACCACACCATTCATTTTGGGTTCAGTTTCCTGTATTATTCCATGGCAATCGATAATATCATAAAACTGTCAATTGCAGAAGCAAATTAGTTTTTTTCTTGAATCCCGAGAATAACTCAAGGGAATAGTCAGAGATAAGTGTAGCAACAAGTGATTAGGAATAAATTAGGTTAAATGATTTTTACTTATAAGACTAGGCAGTTCAGTTAGGATGAGATCTGAAAAGTTCGATACTTAAGCCGTTATTTTTGTTGGTGTATCAACTAACTGGGTCAACTTAAAAAAAAAAAAAAACACGCCCCAAACTTTCACACATTCAAGCGATAAAAAAACGAAATGAAAATAGGGCGCAGCCCTATTTTGATTTCGTTCTTTTATGAAAACACCCGAAAACTGTTACGGCGGAGTACAAAAACGTGTTAGAATTCAATTACACACATAATGCAGTTTCTCATCGAAGGCAACAACACGTGGACGTATTCAATAGCAGCATCCTAGGAACAGTATTCGGTGTTGAATGGTAAACATTCACGAGTGGCGAGCGACAGTTGGCAACACCGATATTTAGATTAATAACGCGACGACCATTCGTAGTCTCCTCTTTGTCCAAGTATAATCAATTGTTTTGTTCGAAGCAAGAGCTCTGAGTCCTTTGTTTTTGCCGAGAGTCATGTATCGGTTAACACAGCGATGTTAGGATTGCAACGCTAGTAATCAAGGAACACGATTCGTCACACCAGTTAATCATGCTTCTTTTATTAGTAGTAAAAAACACTTAGTTGATATAACTGTCTACTCACTGTGCCAAGGGGAACGTGGTGCACTCTAAAGTGTCGGGACTAAATGCCCCCGGTACAAATTCGAAAATGCCTGTGAGTATAGTTATTAGACCGGCACTCTGATTGGCGTGTTTTCATGGACGTCGTCTGTGTTAAAGAGCAACTCCGGTCCATACTTTCAATTTTGGAATTATGACTGTTTTTAGCGCATTCAGCGTCCCTGAATTGCAAGGTGTAATTTTTTCTCGGTATTGTGCGCAGTTTTAAAGATATCGACGCCTCAAAGTTTTGTTTAGAGCGAGGCCAACAAAACCGAAACTAGCCACTGGAGGCCCCGGCAACACTGGAAATCAGCCGCTATGTGAACGTGACGTCAGGATCGTTCTCGTTCAGCGAGTACGCAGGCCGAGCGGCACCTACCTCTGTTGCCCTAGCCGTCTAAAGATAGAAGGTAATCTGATTTTGTTTTAATTATGTATACGTGGTAGTTATACAGCATATCTAGCAAGCGTTAGTGCGTATACCCAAAAGCTAGCGACTGGAAAACCCGTGAACTCGTACGGTGCCGTACTCGGCGGCCGCCGCGGTGCGTGCGCTTTGCCGTACTCGTCGCTTGTATCCCCAAATCTGGCGACTGGAAAACGAGTGAATTTGTTCGGTGCCGTACTCGGCGGCTGTCGCCGTGTGTGCGGTCTTCCGTACTCGTCGCTAGGCCTTAATTGTCATCGGGGCTCCGTGGATGGAGCGGCGTTGCTCAACGCCGCGCTGCCAGTGACATACAGTGCTGGGGGCCGTCTCGCTTTCGCGCTGCGGGTCAGTCCCAGACAAGAAGCTTTCAGGCTCTCCGGCGCGAGTTTTCAGTGTCCACTCGTCGAACAGCGTTCACCCACACCTTCTTTAATTTCCGGTCCGTTGGAAACTTGTGAAAAAGCACCTCCGGGTTGCGGAGCAGCTTGTTTGAGCAGCCAACAGCGCTACAAGTTGCACCCGGCATCTTTCGAGGAACAGCTGGGCAGTCTTGGGCGCACCGAGTTGCTCGCTAAAACGAGTCTTGGAGTCCTCACAAGCAAATAAACAAAAGGCTGCAGAACCCAGGCATCCTGGTTTTAATCCTCACCCCTGCCCGTTTTAATCTGAATCAGCGTCATGCCGGCGTGCGGTAGTGTATCACTACTGCGTGATGCACGTTAAAGGCCACACGCTAACGGTTGTACTGCATTGGCTTAATTTCTCATCTACAGCTGAAAGACAAACTGCCCGTTGATGCAGACTAAATTACATGCTGTATAAACATACACACACACCATTTTTGTGTTGGGGAAATGTTAAAGCTTTCAGAATGTTTCCGCAATGCACATTCCACACCATCAAGATCGACGCATTTTCCAGATGTTAGGTAGGAGCTTGATCTGACGATGCGGGGACCCCTACCAGGTCAGCCATAACCCCCTCCCCCTCCAGGATGCGCTGTAAATAGCGTGCTCAAAACACTCAGTGAATACCTTACATTCATTGCTTGCAGGTGCCGCAATTGCTAGATAGTGATGCCAATTTGTGCTTACTGCTTCCCTCGAATTACTACCTTTGCGGTGTAAAACTAACGCGGTGAACGGAACGCCCGTGGCACGAATTCGCAACTTTCAGCGATGGTGGTACCGCGGTGTGAAAATCGCGCTCCCTAGCACCTGGATGATCAGCTTCTCAATAAATATGCTTGCCTTCACCTTCCTGGGATGAAACAATAAAGTAAGGCTCTAATACTGCTCGTATATAGCAAAACTATAATTACTTAGGCGTCGCAGACCCAGTCTCGCACTGCTGTTCTACGACGATCATCCAGATAACAGCCATTTTGACAGGCGCCAGTGCGCCCCCTATAGGTCGTGTAAGTTGCGAATACCGGCATCGCAGCTAATGACTCAACTGGCATGCCAGTTATATACCTTTGCAAGAAATACACCTGCGGGTTGTCACTGTGACCGATTCTGTGACCGCGTAATGTGCTCGTCATGTTGAGGTGGGCTAGGGTCTCGTCATTGAGATGGGCGCGGACAAGATTGCGGCGTCTGCTGCATCGCGACGAATAGCTATGTTTAGCGATGCAGTTACAGTTTTGGAACGCAGGGGGAGGTATCCACACAGAATCGTGGCATCAAATATTGCAGGATGGTGCATATTTAAGGGTTGGAACCACTGATATCTATGACAATTGATGGATCGCGTTTGCCCGCTCCGCGAATGCGGCCACTGGCGGCCATCTTTTTGGTAGAGTTATATTACCTCTAGCAAGGTACAGCTGCTGCAGCAACTATCATCCATCCATGGCAGTCAGCGTTGTGGCAGTTGTGGTGGCAGGCTGCCATCAAAATAGCGTAGGTGATATTTGGTGCTTGATTAAAATTGTTTGACGAAACATATTTTTGAAACCCGGCGTGAACGGTAGCCCGATCTTTGAGGACCCGGTGAAAGTTTCACGAAATCGCAGCACCGGGGAAAAGCAGCACAGCACGCATCGAAAGTCGCATCGAAAGAAGCATCGAAAGCAGACGCCGGTACGGAGTCTGCTTTCATTGCGAGCTGCGCTGTTATCCCCCGGTGCTGCGCTTTTTGTAGAACTTACGCAGGGTCCTCGAAGATGAGGCTACTGTTCACGCTGGGTTTGAAAAATCTGCTTCATCGAACAACTTCAATCAAGCACAAAATATCACCCACGGTACAGTGTACTAGATCCACGGTTATTTTATGGCAGCCTGCCGCACTTGCGCTGTCCGCCATATTACTATGATGGCTAGAGATGGTATAACTCTACCAAAAATATGGCCGGCCGTGGCCGCATTCCCGTCCATAGGTAGAGCTGGTCAAACGCGATCCAGCAAACAGACATAGAGATCAGTGTTTAGAACTGACTTTATAAGGATGGCAGGCTCTGTTCCAGCTCGTCGTGGAAGCCAGCGCTGCCTCGAGCACATCCATCGTTGATGCAATGGCCATGCGGCTCCTAACGACCCTCCCGTTCGTATGTTTTTTATATTTTACTTTGGGTTCAACTGGGGTGAAAATAGCCACGTAGCATGTGCTAAAAACGTTTCCAAAGACCATAAAGGTTCGTACTGTATTTTTTTTCTGGTATTCCTTAGAATATATCCTTATCTTTCACAAGCGAAGCTTGGCAGCATTGTCAGGTAAGCAGTGAACGTTCTGGCCGGAGAATAGGTCCGCCTCACCTGTGCGCGCGGCTAAAGGTTAAGCCAGGATCACACTTGCAAAGGTGTACACTTTTGCAAGCGCGCTATTAACAGCGCATTCGGAGGGAGAGGGAGGGGGGCGGGGGGGGGGGGTGTTATGGTTGGCTGACAGAGGTACACGCCTCCTCAGTTCAAGCTTCTAAGGTCTGCAAATAACAGCAATCTTGATGGTGTGGAATAAACGTTGCGGAAGCGCTGTATAAGTTTTATCACTAGCAAACGCGTTAGTGCTCTCCGCCAAGTCGCATTCAGGACTAAGTGACTTCACGCGTCACCCATACGTCCCCGAACTTGCGTTTCTTCTTAGAAACATATGACGTGGCGGAAGTCTAACGGAGCTCACCCCATAAACAGTAGTGTAGAGGTACTATCCTGGTCTCAAACAGGAACGTGTCATAACAAAAACGTTGGGGCTGAGCCCCAAACTAGAAAGATTCTTCTTTAAGGTCCGCCCCAAAGTTCGGGCTCACGCTCCCGGCTAGCAAGAATTTGACGATCCCCTTACGTCGCTGAACCTGGCCACACAGTTGGGACGCAGAAATCTCCGAAATTTTCTCCTGTATATTTGTTCTCTTCTTTCTTTCCTCTGGGCGTTAGAACGAGCGAATAAAGCAAAAAAGAAGGCTGACTTCCAAAGATCAAGAGAAAACAAAAAAAAACCTTTATAATATACGAAACATTTTTTTATAAAAAAAAAGTGAAAGCCGTTCACAACTCCCTGTAACGCCGAATTAGAGCGCAGCTCTTGAGGAGAAGGAGGGAAGGGTACTGGGGGGGGGAGGGTCACGTGAGCTCGGGAGGAGGGGGGTCACGTGTCCTCGGGGGTCACGTGACCTGGAGAGTCACGTGACCTGGGGGGTCACGTGACGTTGACGATGCCGATGACGTCATCAGTGACGTCATCAGTGACGATGACGATGCGAAAGCCGATGACGTCACGCGTCCCATAATGAACCGCGCGGTTACGCCGACGCCGACGCCGACGGCGACGCCGACGCCGACGGCGACGCCGACGCCGACGCCGCTCAAGCCGGAAACGGGCGCCTAAGAGCTGCGCTCTAAAGTATGACGTAAAGTAAATTTAGCAAATATATGTCAACTTGTTTTCTCCAAGTCATTTGCTACGGTCTATCAAACCACACATGGCAAAAACCGCGGTAACGACCTTGTGGTGTTTGCCCCGTACGTGTCGTTGATTTCTCTCTTTCTGCAATATACGGATGGCATTACGGTAAGAAAATATTATGTCGAGGTGCACGGCAACACCGAATGTTTTGTTTGCCTGTGAAGGAAACTCCGAGTTTATTGCGCGATGACGACGACTTTTTTGATAATTGTTGAAAGGTCTTGAGATCGACGCACTGTGCGCCGGTTTTAAATACTCTGTGGATGAAGCAGAAAAGTTGCTTCGGACAGTTTTAACAATACTTTGATGCTCTTGATCACTAGAGTGATTACAACGGTAGTCTCTTATAAGCCATGCTGTATTCTTTCGTCGCTGAAGAAAGGTGCGCGAAAGCATAGTCTAGGGCAGTTTAGTCTTACTTTTTTTATTTGCACGGCAGCTCGTGTAACAAGAAAAAAAAACCTGCTTCCACGTCTTTCCAAGTCCCTGCCTACGTGCAGTCGGGAGCAAAAGTTTGCGGGGCACGGGAGCGCGTGCCAAAATGCATCGCTGCGCCGTGCAATGGCGCGCCGCCGCATTAAAAAGCCGCGCTTTGCGCATGCGCGTCCTTCGTGCTGGAAGTCGTGTCTCTTTGCCTCGTTTCTGTCCGACTCACTCCTGATAACCGGAGTCGGCGCCAGGGGCGCAAGTTGCCATTTCGCTGACTGTCGTGCCTCGCGTCCTTTTCTGCTGACTCAGCAGCCGCGCTGAGTGACGGAGCGCCTCTAATTACCAACGCGGCGGCTGAGGCGGCTGAAGCAGACGCGCAGCATGACAGCCAGCGAAGCGCTAACTTGCGCTCCTGGCGCCGATTTCTGTTATCAGGAGTGAGTCGGAAAGAAACAAGCGAAAGAGACATGAGAGCGAGCACGAAAGGCGCGCATGCGCAAAGCGCGGCTCCCTAATGCGGCGGCGCGCCGTCGGACGGCGCGGCGATGCATTTCGGCACGCGCTCCCGTGCCCCGCAAACTTTTGCTCCTGACTGTACCTCACTACCTCATTCTCAGTTGTGCGCGTGACGATTCCACGCTCTTTGCTATGGAATCTTTCGTGAATCTAGAAAGCCTCTGTTTACCGCTAACGGTCGCTTTTCGAGTTCGAGTTGTGACGACAGAGTGACGCAAGAGCAAGAATGCACAGGATGATTTGCTTTGCTTAAAAGAGCCATGAAACGATTTTCTACTTTCGGGAATATAATTGCCGTAATTTTGTTTTTTCTAGGCAATGGTAGTAGCGAAATAATTTTTAAAATATGAACATCGTTCATCCCCTCAAGTCGGAGCATGCACAATTGGCCACGTGGCCAAAAGCTTTTCCTATACCTCCAACGTTAATTATGGCCACGCGCTGGGGTTGGCAAAGTAGAAAACGCGTGCTGTGCTCCAAGCCTCGTTAGGGTTTGATTATTTTCACCAATGAAGTGCTTAGACAAGAACCACTACCCGAGTGTCCGTTGAGGTATTGATAGTTACAAGCCAAAGTCGTGTGCTCACGCAGTTCTCGTTGTCCCATCTATGAACCACACTCGACTGGCGTCAGGTGGTTGATTTTGATCCTACAATTACGTCGTCAAGCTTTGCGAGGGCAATACTGAAAGAAATAGTTTATTTCATTCTTGCAATTTCACCGCGACAAAGTTGCTTCTGAATCAGAGGGTTTTGTGTATGTTTATACAGCCTAGAACTTGGTCTGCCTCAACGGGCTACGAGTCTCTCAGCAGTAGATGAGCAATTTAGCCAGTGCAGTACTACCGCTAACCTGGGGGCTTTAACGTGCACCACGCAGTAGTGATACGCGACCGCACGCCGGTACGATGCCCATCCAGATCGAAACGGGCAGGGGGAGGGGGAGGGGGGATTGTACCCAGGATTTCTGGGTTCTGCAGCACGAGCTTTCGGTCCACGTGCTCCGAGCTCGTGGGTGCTAGCCCACTCGGCCACCGATCCCCCTGAATTGGCGGTGCTCTGCGCCAGTATACTTGAACTAGACTAGAACCAGTATGCCTCTGCCAAATTATGAACATTCCAACCCAATATTGTTTTATGACCCCTTTAACCTCGACAACCGTAAACTTGGTGAAATAAACTCAAAAGAAAATAGCCGCAAAACTCGAAAGAACATGGCCGCGACGCTCGTCGGTTCGATCGCGGCTGGAGTTTGACTTGCGATTGGTAACTCTAACAACGCGCACGCGATTGCTTTTGTGACGTTAGATGAATCAATTCGGCTGCAGGACCAGGTCGGAGAACATGGTGAGCTGGAGTTCAACGTCGCCTTTATAATTGTTTGCGAGATGCAAGACTCTGCTTCTAATTGTACCGGTAGTATCAAGCCTAAAAGTGGTTGTGTTGTTGTGACTCGTAAATGCAGACTTGTTGAGATTATGAGGATGGTAAAAGATCTTCATTCTGCGTTGCCGTGCGTCAAAATGCATAGCCTCACCTTGACATCAAGCGACCAGCGCCCAATGATCGACCCAGCAACAAGAAAACAAAGGACAAGCTCATTGAGGGTTGAACGAGTACTGAGTGCTAATACTCCGGACGACAAAGATGAATAATGTCAACCGCAATGAAAGTTTACCAGCATTTTGCAAAACTTTCGCGTTTCGTTGAAAATTTAGTGTGTGGATTTTGTTGACGCCGTGAAAGTTTCACGCGGACTGCAATGTGAACGCGGCATCACACAAGTGTTTCTAGAAGTGTGTGTTTTGCTTGCATGCATGTAAAGCTACTGTAACACTGCCGGTCTTGTGTTCTAAATAAATTGTCTTTGCTGATTCTGATAATGTTGACTGTTTATTGAGCTCTGCTAATACCCGTTGTGTAGCCAGGAACTTTTGCGGGGGTGAGGGGGAAGGGCTGATTTGGCTCGAATATTCCTGCCTTGGGGTGCAGAGGGGTAGGTTCGAAATTCGTGTGTATGTTATAAGGTTGCCCAGATTGTGGGGGGGGGGGGGGGGGGGGGTGGCGATCCCTAGGAGCCGTGACCCTGGCTACGCCACTGGTTGATAGCACAGGCTGCCTTAAGCATGTGCATAGGCACTGAGCTCGTACCATAATACCAAGATTGTTCCAAACACGCTTCATCTTATATAGTCGTTCTTTATTTAGTACAAATGCTCGTTACTTTTTACCACATCTGCTCTGCTTCCGCTTATAGTTTATGCTGGATAGTCATAAGTCCACATTGCGTATTGGTTCAGCATCACAGGCAAATATTAAAAATTCAGTTCAGACTGCTCTTAATTTCAATGAGTTATTGTCGCGAGTGGAACGACAATCAGCCAAATCGTTATTACAATATTTACATTAAATATACGTGTGCTGAAGGTAGGACAATGATCTATTTTATTGTTTTTCTTGGACATGGATATGAAAACCTTCCACAGGAAGGGACTGGCTAAATATCTTGTCTACAGTGGCAAACAATGTTGCCATGCTCTGCAGGCTACCCCCTTGCTATCTAAACGACTAACGACTCGTTTTGGGACCCACGTGTTTGTGCAGTTTAGTGCCGCGTATCGAACAGTGTTTCTTAGGACTGTCCGATGAGTGGCATGCAACTGCAGAAACTTGGCATGAAAAAGTAAGTTTTCTAATTGATAGGATAAGATGGCCACCAACGACCCATTGATACCTGATTTTGTGAATGACAATAGCTACATACCGTAACGAACGAATGGTCAACTGTAGACATAGGTACTGAGCGTGCACTAACTTCAATGCGGTATTAACACTGATGTTTTCACGTCAAATTACCATCATTATGTTAATAGCAAAGTGTTTTTTGCGAACAAATGTAGGAGGCCGTCAGCACGGTTACGGTCTCCTTCAAACCGACAATGGTGACAAAGTTTCTGGTAGATTCTAGGTTCAGCCAACGAACCCCTGATATCGGTGAGCTCGTCGTGGTGGCGCGGAAATCCTTCTTTTTCATGTGCATTTTTCGCTTCGGCCCAGGTCATCATGGCTCTGATCACCATCGACTAGGCAGTAGCGATGTGATCATCGGTGGCGACCATGCCCTTGTAGCTCCCCGTTGCAAAATATCTCAGCGCAATTTGGTTACTACCTGCAGCTCGAGAATTTTCATGCTCGCCGTCTTTCGTCGTGCAGCTGTTCACACTGTTGTCCAACTGTGCTTTTCGACAAGCAGTATTTTCGTCAGAAGCAGTCGTTATTTACTACGAATGCATCCGCGTGCTCGCGGAAAACCTGCCGCTGTACACACACATTGATGAAGCAATCGCTTTGCAAGAAGCATCGCCGTCATGTTTTACACTCCAGATCCAAGCCAAAGCTTGTTCCATTCCACGCAATCGAAACAGAAACCACAAGCAAGAGCGCATCCCCCCGAACGATGGTTGCACGAACGTTGGCTTGTAAAGCACAAGCACGCATGCTCGAGAGACACGTTTAAAGCTCGGAGCAATTCTTTCAGTTCCTGCACTCGAACTGGCACGCACTTATGGTTCATTCTACAATAGTGGTTGTCGAGTTATGCCGTAGTTAATCTAGTTACGCGACTTCCGTTATGTGATACGTAGATCATACCAAAGTTATTAGATTAGCTAGGTTAGGGAACTGCTCATAGACGCTGCATGCACGAGCAGTACACCCCCCCCCCCCTCCTCACTCACCACGACTCGCCTCCCATCGTTCCACGCGCCGAAAAGCTGCTAGGGTAACTGCAATGTATCCTGTGTAATGCGCAGCGAAAGTTCTGCCTCTCGCACAGGGGTTGCGATGCTGTCAGGAAGACGAGCTCTTATCGGCTGATTGAGGAAAATAGTGAGTAGACCCCAAGCCATCTAGCATAGTGGTCTACCCATTGTCGTATCAATCAAAGCGAATCTAAGATCTGCGTCGTTCTGATTTGACTTCAACTCCTGCGCAAGAAGCATACGACTTGCTTTCAGCGTACGCACGTTTTGAAGCGCAGAGTCTAGATGGCGTTCCACAGTACTTTAAAGAACACACAGTTTGTAAACAATGATATAGATGGCGCTTCAAACGACGCGGATTGAAGGAAGTGAGGGGGGTACCACCTTCCGCGGGTCTTCCGCAACTGAGGTAATCTAATAGACCTTATGCGAAATCGCTTGGTGGTCTGACAACACTGAGAGCGTCGCCATGTTCGTTGTGGCAAGCCGGCGGCAGTGAAGCGTGCCAAGTAATAAGCCAACGGTGGAGTTTTCCGTCTTTTGAACACGTAATGCGGCGTAATAACCTAGAAGACTTGCCACGGGTATCTGAGGGCGCGTGAGAAGCCTTGTGCGCTTTGGAGACGCCATCGTCACGGCAGCGGAGCAAGTCGTACACCTTTGCCACCGAAGCGTACACCCTGCCTTCGTCAGTGAAGACGAACGTCTGCGACTCGAGGTACGTGAATACCGTTGCGTAACTTTCGTTCCTTTGTAAACATTGTGAAAACAACAACTTTACTTGCTACGCTTGTGTACGTCGTCCCTTTGTTGTTCTAGTCGTAGCTACGCTGGAGTCGTATCTGCTTCGCAACCGGCCAAAGCAGTTCTTCCAAAGCGGCGCTCTTGTGTTCGTGTTGAACTCTTAAGAAATCAAGGATTTGCAGTGCTTGGTGGGATGCTGAAACGTTGTTTAAACGAGGTGGTTTTTTTGAACCAGCCTAGCTTTCGCTACCGATGTGAGGCTTTAGTTACTATGCCATGACGGTGCGAGCTTGTTGGGCTCGCGGCTGGGTTGGACTACGCTGCGTCTGAAATGGGCCTTAGCTTTCGGCACGTATTTGCATCACTGAATGAAAGGAGACATTTAACAAGAACAAAGTGCGCGCGTAGCTTCCCGATGATATAACCTGCAAGTGTGCAATTGTATAAGCGGTCAACGTATTTCTTCCGATCTAGTTCGCAATGCCAACTTACCGTGACGTAGCACGCATGCTACAACACAGCAACTGTAAAAAACACCTTCACTAAAATTTTGGCAAGTGAGAATATTGTCACGAATGGCAATTGATGAGGCGAAAATAACTGAGGAAACTAAAAGTTTAATGGGGCAAACTTGTGCCCAAAAATAAAAGAGAACAGAAGAAAGCAGAGCGTCGCGGGCGTCGAAGTCGGCGTGACAGCAGAGTCGAACGCTGAGGCGAAACTGACTCCGGACGGCCACGCGGAGCCCCTTTTGTACACGCGTGGCCTTCTGGAACAGTCGGCGTACAAGGTTCGGCGTGTAGAACATTCTAAACTCGAATCAGCAACACAGTTCTCGAATTTACCAGAGCATTACATTAGAGTCAACAAAAATGCGTATCCGCAGCCAGGAATCGAACTCTGGCTTTCTGCGTGGAAG
Source organism: Ixodes persulcatus (assembly GCA_013358835.2). Taxonomy (NCBI): domain Eukaryota; kingdom Metazoa; phylum Arthropoda; class Arachnida; order Ixodida; family Ixodidae; genus Ixodes; species Ixodes persulcatus. Next base: position 1,071,677 of record JABSTQ010009168.1, read on the forward strand.
GCACGCGCGATAACCACTAGGCCACGAGCGCGCTGCCTACTCAGTCAGCTGCGCTCGCGGCATTATTCTCCCCTTTAAAAAAAAAAGTGCATCGTCCCGATGCAGCACAAAACAAAAACACAAATACACTACAAAAGGGTAGCAGAGTCGCGAGCCACAGTTCACAGTTCACACGTTCACAGTTCACTCTTTGATGAGAGTCGAAAGTTCGATCGTTCGTAATACGTCTTGAGCCGGACAACATGCACCACCTCGGGTCGTGGTTGGCGTCTTGCAGATGGGCGCGTTCCGTCAGGTAGAACTTCGTAGTTCAAATCGCCGAGGCGCCGGATGATTTGGTAGGGTCCGAAATAGCGTTTGAGAAACTTCTCCTTGAGCCCGCGGCGCCGTATGGGTGTCCACACCCCTACCCGGTCTCCGGGTTGAAAGTGGACGTCCCGGCGACGAATGTTATAGCGGCTTGCGTCGACTCGCTGTTGGTCATGAATCTTGATTCTTGCCAGTTGGCGAGCTTCTTCCGCGCGTTGCGAGATCAGTTCAGCATCATCGTTGCCATCGTCGGCCGGCACGTGAGGCAGCATGGCGTCGAGCATTGTGGTAACCGTCCGGCCGTGTACCAGTTGGAACGGTGTCATTCCCGTGGTTTCTTGCACCGCTGTGTTGTACGGAAACGTGACGTACGGCAACACCTCGTCCCATATCTTGTGCTCTACGTCGACGTACACGGAGGTCATGTCGGAGATCGTCTTGTTGAGCCGCTCCGTTAGCCCGTTGGTCTGCGGATGATAAGCGGTTGTTCGTCGATGGCTGGTATGACTTAGCCGAAGAACTTCTTGAGTCAGCTGTGACATGAAGGATGACCCGCGATCTGTGATCAGCACTTCAGGTGCGCCGTGTCGAAGGAGTATAGACTCGACGAAAAACTTGGCGACTTCTACCGCTGTTCCCGATGGCAGGGCTTTCGTCTCGGCGTATCGTGTAAGATAATCGGTCGCGACGATAATCCACCGATTTCCTTGCGTCGATGTTGGGAACGGCCCAAGTAAATCCATTCCGACCTGCTGGAAGGGCGTAGTCGGGGCAGGTATCGGGTGCAGGAGTCCTCCTGGCTTCGTCGGAGGCCTCTTACGTCGTTGGCACTCATGGCACGACCGTGTGTACAGGTGGACTCTTTTCGGGAGTCTCGGCCAGTACTACTTGTCACGAATCCGGGCGAACGTCCTGCTGTAGCCAAGGTGTCCAGCCGTCGGGTCGTCATGGCATGCTTGAAAGATTTCTTCTCGCAGGCTGGCCGGAACAACCAGCAGCCACGCAGGGTTGCTCGTTCCGAAGTTCTTCATGAAGAGCACGCCTCGCCGCAGAACGAAGCTTGGCAAGTCTCGGGCCAAGACTCGCGGAACTGAACTTCCTTGAACTTCGAGGTGGTCGATCACGGCGCGAATTTCGGGGTCGTCTCGTTGAAGTGCTCCCATGTCGGTGTCTGTAATTGCTCCGAGAAAACGGGCGTCATCGTCGTCGTCGGTGATGTCGGGAGGAGATTTGACTGGGGCCCTAGACAAACAATCGGCGTCATTATGCTTGCGGCCAGACTTGTGCACAATGGTCACGTCGACTTCTTGCAGTCGAAGGCTCCAGCGAGCGAGGCGTCCTGACGGGTCCTTGAGGCTGGCGAGCCAACAGAGAGCGTGGTGGTCCGTGACAACGCGGAACGGGATCCCGTACAGTAAGAACTTGGTTAACGCCCAGACGTCAGCGAGACATTCCTTGTTGGTTGTTGAGTAATTTTTCTCTGCCTTGGACAGTGCCCGGCTTGCGTAAGCGATTACCCTCTCTGCTCCGTCTTGTCTTTGGACAAGCACCGCACCTAGCCCGGCGTTGCTGGCGTCTGTGTGTATTTCTGTCTCCGCCGACTGATCAAAATGTCCGAGGATAGGGGGTGACTGCAGCCTTCGCTTGAGTTCGTCGAACGCTTGTTCTTGCTCTTCTCCCCACTGGAACTGCACGTCGTCCTTCGTCAGATGCGTCAGCGGTGAAGAAATCTGTGCAAAGTCACGCACGAAACGTCTGTAGTAGGCGCACAGCCCAAGGAATCTTCAGGCGGCCTTCTTGTCCGATGACTTCGGTAATTCGGCGACAGCGGACGTCGTTGCAGGATCAGGGCTTGCACCCTGAGCACTCACGACGTGGCCCAAGAATTTCAGCTCTCCATAGGCGAACCGGCACTTCGAAGGCTTGAGTGTCCGCCCAGCAGCCTTAAATGCCCGTAGCACGGCTCGCACTCGTCTGAGGTGCTCGTCAAATTCGGTTGCGAACACGACAACGTCGTCGAGGTAGACGAGACAGCTCTGCCATTTCAATCCGGAAAGGACGGTGTCCATAACACGCTGGAAGGTTGCCGGAGCTGTGCACGGTCCGAACGGCATTACTTTAAATTCATACAGTCCGTCCGGCATGAAGAAGGCCGTCTTCTCGTGATCTCGTCGTCTACCTCTATCTGCCAGTACCCGCTCTTCAAGTCCATCGACGAAAAGTAACGGGCGTGGCGCAGCCGATCCAGGGTGTCGTCGATGCGGGGCAGCGTATATACCTCCTTTTTTTGTTACTGCGTTCAGCCGTCGATAGTCCACGCAGAACCTCAGGGTTCGGTCTTTCTTCTTCACCAGGACTACTGGGGAAGCCCACGGACTGTTAGAAGGCTGGACGATGTCGTCATCAAGCATTTCCTGAACTTGCTTCTGGATGATTTCCCTTTCTTTCACGGAAACTCGGTACGGTAGCCGATGCACAGGAAGTGCGCTGTCATCAGTAACAATTCGATGCTTCGTAATCGGCGTTTGACGCACCTTTGACGACGTGGAGAAGCACTCACTGAACTCGGCGAGAAGGTCACTGAGTTGTTGTCGTTGTGGGGCTGGGAGAGACGGGTCGATGTCGAGCTCTGATGGCGTGATTTTCTTGCACTGCGTCGGAGAGGCGTCTTCTGAGATCACGGCGATGGCGGCTGAGTCCTGAATTTTCTTAGCCCACTGCTGTACCCTTGGTATTGTGCTGCGACTCTTGCCGGAAGTTGGTGACAAGGGCTACGGTACGCCCGTCCTGGAGCTCGGTTACGCCTCTTTCAGTGCCAATCCTTCGACCAAGGAGAAGTTGGACGCTTCCTTCCAACAGTGCTACACCGCAGGTGGCTTCTTCGGTCATTACGGGCACAAAGACACTCGAGAGCGGCGGCAGGTCTACGTGGTTGGCAAGGACTCGCACTGCAGCTAACGTCGCTTTGGGATTTTCCGCCGATGGGAAAGGCTTCCGAAGCGTCAGCTTGTTCTCCGCAAGGTGGATGACGGCACCGTATTCACATAAGAAGTCCATTCCGAGAATGACGTCCCTAGAACAGTCTTGCAGAACGACGAACTTCACAGCGCACGTCTCAGCGTGGATCTTGACGCGGGCGGTGCATCTCCCGACTGGTGCTATAAGATGCCCTCCGGCGGTTCGTATTTGAGATTCATCCCACAGCGTTGTCACTATTCGCAGGCGGTGAGAGAGCCTCCCACTCAAGACTGAGTCGTCTGCTCCGGTGTCCACGAGTGCCGATGCGTCGAGGCCGTCGATAACAACGTTTAGGTTGTTGGACACCGTTGCAGGGGCGTCGGTGCGATGCGGGGTGTCAGGAGAGTGGGCGCGCTCCGGCGTTCTTGGAGGCTGTTTTCTTCCGTCGCTTTCGGCAACGTCACCTCCAGGCGTTGCCGAACTTAGTTTTTCCGGCGACGCAGGGGAGACAGGCTCTCTCGGCGGGGTCGTGGCGCTGGGGACGCTGAGCGTCGTGGCGATGGGGAGCGGGCTTCACGGCGGTGAGACGACACTGGGGAGGGCGAGCGTCGGAGGTACTCATCGATGTCGCGAGGGCGTTCGTCGTACCTTGGGCGCGGGTCAATCGGGTGGAACCCGTGCAGCCCCAGTTGTCTGTAGGGGCATCGACGGTAAATGTGGCCGGCTTCACCGCAGTGATAGCACAACGGTCGTCGATCGGTCGTCCTTCACACGTCGGTCTTTCGTGGCGCTGATTGTTCTGGGTGGGCGTGCGCCTGATCTTCCTGGCGTCGGGACTGCGGCATCGGAGGGTCTCGTCGGGGTGGCGCCGTGGCCTGGCGGTTAGCTTGCGGCGGTCGTCGGGCCATGGCGGCGTAGCTCATAGTCGGTTCCTTTGGCGTCGTCGTGTTGATCGGAACCTCCGGTTGAAAGGCCCGGTGAACTTCCTCTCGGACGACCTCAGCGAGCGACAGTGAGGATGGGCGATCCGAAGCCGGGAGCATCTTGCGGATTTCTTCCCGGACGACTTCACGGATGATGTCACGGATGCCTGGGAGGTCGGTACCAAGGTCGGATCTGGATGTCGCCAGAGTAGTCACGCCAGGGTGTCGCTCGTAGTGTCTGGCGCATGCTAGTAGGGCACGTTTCATATTCGTCGCCTCCGTGACGAACCCGTCGACAGTGGTCGCGAGATTGCGAATGAGACCTCCGAATATCTCGCTTTTCACACCCCACATCAGGTGTCGCAGCTTCTTTTCCTCTGTAGCCTGAGGATCGGCGCGGGAGCTCAGGCAAAGAACATCCTCGACGAAGCTGGTGATGCTTTCATCCGGGCCTTGGGTACTTGTTTGAAGGATGTCTTCGGCCTCTCGCGTCGCTGTTGGCGGGTAAACGACTTCTTTAGTTCTTGCTTGCACACCTCCTACGAGGTTAAAGAAGCCTCGTGGTTCTCCAGCCAGTACCTCGCAGTACCTTCCAGCGAGAAGTAGATGTTCTGCAAGCACTGCTCAGGTGTCCACCCGTTATGACGGGCCACACGTTCATAGTGTTGCAGCCAGTCCTCGATGTCCTCGTGGGCGTCCCCATGGAAAGGCGTCAGAGTTCGGGGTGTGACGGGCAGTTAGATGACGGCAGGAGCGGCCGGGGTCTGAGACTGGTTGGCCATCGCCGTCTTCTTCGGCCTCGGCTTGTCCAGCAGCAAACCGTATTCAGGATCCTCTCCCTTGATGCGTCGGCTAGCGCGAGTTTCGGGTTCCGCAGAGTGTCGTCTTCTCACCGGGCTTCGAATCGGACTTGCACTGCGGGCTCTTGGAGGGGAACTCTGCACGGGCATGCGGTACCCCGCACCTCCACCAAAATGTCACAAATGACAATTGATGAGGCGAAATAACTGAGGAAACTAAACGTTTAATGGGGCGAACTTGCGCCAAAAATAAAATAGAACAGAAGAAAGCAGAGCGTCGCGGGCGTCGAAGTTGGCGTGACAGCAGAGTCGAACGCTGAGGCGAAACTGACTCCGGACGGCCACGCGGAGCCCCTTTTGTACACGCTTGTGCTTCTGGAACAGTCGGCGTAGAAGGTTCAGCGTGCAGAACATTCTAAACTCGAATCAGCAACACAGTTCTCGAATTTACCAGAATATTACATTAGAGTCAACCAAAATTCGTACCCGCAGCCAGGAATCGAACTCTGGCTTTCTACGTGGAAGGCACGCGAGATAACCGTTAGGCCACGAGCGCGCTGCCTACTCAGTCAGCTGCGCTCGCGGCAATATATTCGGATATTTCGGCACTAGAACTTAGTTGAGTACTTAATTTTTTTTCTATATGAGCACTAGCCCAGAGAAGACTCCACATGCCGCTCACACCTGTCATTTTTTTATGAGCGACTTCTTTGGTCACTGGCTGTGCCTGTTTCTTTGATGCCCTTAAGGTGCTTACCAGTAGAAAAACAAACAAACAAAAAACAAGGCATTTAGCGCAGCTCACATATTCTTCCTTGCTATTCCAACAGGCTCGGTGTCGTCTATGCACAAGCTACATGCTTCAGGAGCCAGAAGAAGACTGAAGTGGCACATAAAATTCAAGTAGCATTTAGGCTTGACACTGGTGCAGTGACAGGTGCAACTCGTGAGTGCGCTGCTGGAGCAAGCGGTGAATGCAGCCACATTCTCGTCACTCTTCGGTTGATCATCCTGTTGAAGACAAATGGCTACAAGGAGACACCGCCAGAGTTGCCGTGCACCGAGCTCCCACAACAGTGCCGGCGCCCTTTACGACAAGGCATTAGGCCAATGAGTGTCCAAGACGTGGATTGGAGGAGTCCCCGTGAAGGCGGCGTGCCCACACTAATGCCAGTGCGGCTGTTTGATGCCTGCGCAAAGAAGCAGGACGAGCAACGGCAGCCGGAGTTGCTGCATGGACTGGGCAGAACTCTTCAGAGCCTTGGGAACCAGAACTTTGGCGGAGTACTACTGGCTGCCCGAGGGCCGCTAACGGACAAAAAACTGGCGCCTGCACCTGCTGGTTCACCGCTGTCTTATCAGCAGGCAATGCTACCCTCCGACTACAAGATGTGGACCTTGGCCAACATTTCTGCAGGAATCGGCGTTGCAACATCGGTAGCAGAGCTCTCCCTCTTCGTGGGACTCCGCGGTATTAATTCTCTGGCACTTTAAGTGCTGAGGAATGACAAATATTGACGGCAAGTGCTGCTTACGGAAACAGTGGCAGGCAGTGCAAAATGTTGTTGGGCTGGTTGTATGGTCGTAAGACATAATGCATAGCGCAAACTAGGTCACCAAACAAGGAAGTACACAAGACGAGCACTGACTCGCAACTGTTTATTTCAGAGATCTACAGGCACCTTATAAAGGTAAATTTGACGCATACCCGCTGGGTATTGGTCAGAGTGCGCGACCGTCAATTGATCGCCAGTGCGGCCAAACAGTGAAACACTGAGGCGGCTCACATTGGCGACGCTGCTGCCGCCTCTGTTTATGCGTGCGAGATACCGCTGTAAGCCCCTTTCACATGCTGCGATTTCTCTCTCTATTCGACTAAAATTGCAGTGGCACTGTTGGAGCAGCTTTTCGACAGGGTTCCACCCAGCTGGAATACTGTAGCAGCGTCGGCAGCGTCTACTGTGTGCCGTGTGACCAGAAGAGACAGCGTTTTATGCACATTGTAAGGCTAAAACGGAAATACCTCATCTTGTATTAGCAATGTAAAAATGTGAACTTATCGGTTAGTCAATGTAAACGTGATATATTCACGGATATGAAGTCGTATAAAATGTATTGTAAGCAAGAACAAACACATGGCGCTGCGACAGACATTGCGACGGTGGCCAGAACATGTGAATCCAGCTGTTGCGATGACTCTCATTGTGCCTGCTGTTGCACCAGTTTTACTCGTACAGTCTCTGCATGTGAAACAGTCATTAAACGCCTTACGGAAAATGTCAATTCCTGACGGTGCTGTTTTCCCACGGCCTCGATGGTAATCTGGCTTCTCGCCTGCTAAGCCTTTAAACCTTCACGCCTTCAATGCTTACGAATGGCTGCCCTTCAGTGAAGTCATCTGGAATTGCGCGGTACAGTCGATAGCGTTGCGACTGCTGTAACCATGCGCAAACAAAACTGCTTAAGTCAGCACCGGCGAAGTGGAAGGAGAGGCTCCACAGTACTCCACAAAAACAACAACAAACATGGCGAAAGGGCTACCTTGATGTAGCAGATATTTAGGTTTAGGTTGTACCACGTCTCAGGCAAAACTTGACTGCCTTGAAGGTTTATGCATTAGGAATAACATCCCTACTGAAAAAAAAGACATTTGAAATTCAAACGGGTGGCAAACTGCTCGACCCGTCTGAAACAAACGGGTGGCAGACTTGTCGATCCGTTCGGATCAAACGTGATTATAGGATACGGGTACCCGTTTGATACGTTACCCGTTTGATACGGTACCCATTTGATATGGGTGCTCGTTTGATACGGGTGACCGTGCGACCTGGCACGTGACCACACATTTGAACGCGCCGTTCGTATAGACAAATTATTCGCTAGCCCTAAATGGGTATCGTCTGGAAGGTTAGTTACCTTAAACTTATTTAAGACGTCCCGAAACTCATAAACCTATTTATAACATGCAGGAAACACGTAGAAAAAAAGTGCTCACGAAGGTGCTTGAAAATGGGCAGGAAAACAGACACAAAATATTTTTTTCGATTGTCCTAGAAGTTTATTTCAAACTATTCCGTAAACAAGTACAAACGTGCAAGCGCTCTGTGAAATGTGAAATGGCACTCTAAGTTTTTATACAACTAAGAAGATTGCAAAGCAAACAAGAACCGAGGACATTCTAGACTATAATGGTAGACTTTCGGCAAAATTATTCTGAGGGCTGCCGCTGCATCATTGTATAGATAATCTGGAAGAGTACGCGTAGAAGAACGGTCAATCGTTGCCAACAAGTAGGTTGCAGTGCACTTACCATAATAATAGCGGAGTTGAACGATGTAATCCGAGATAAATGTCGACGCGGTCAAAGCAGAACAACCACACAAACACCAAAACGAGAAGGAAGGCTCCTTGAAGTTTCAACACGATGCGGCGCAGAAGCTGTCATTTGCCGAACCCAACCAAACGGCAAGGATTCCTGACTTCTTCGAAGAACCGCTTGTGTCTGATATACGCGTAGGATTTTTCAAACACTGATAGCTTTGGTGCACATCCAATACTTTGTCGACACATCCAAATAAGTCCGCAGGGTAAGTCGACAGATCAAAGCAGGTAGGACGTACGAAGTTCGAACTTCAACGGACAAGAAGCAGACAAAGAAAAAAGCGGCTGCCAGCGGGCGCACTACCTGATCTCGCAAGCGATGCTTATCAGCGTGTAGTTCGCGCGCGCTGGCGCACTCCTCTTACTCGGGTGGTCACGTAACAGGTGACCAGAGATAAGTGAGGGGGCGCGGTCAAGGAGGTCAAGGCGCAGCGCAGAACACCGGGACACCCCCGCACCCTCTCCTCAGGCATTACAGCACAACGCGATTGCACGCTCGAACGCAGGAAATCCCGCCGGCCGCTCGGGTTGCGCCCGAGCGAAGAAAGCACTCAGCGCGAGCTCGTAGTTTGGCTGCTGCAATGACGAGCGTGCTCTCGCAATGCTCGATGTTCTTGCAGCCACGTGTTCGGCCGCTACATTCGCTGCGTCTTGAATTGAGGTGATAAGGAGTATAGAAGTATATTCTTTCACGCGGTTGCGCCATCTGCGAGAGAGATTCGAGCTGAATAAGTAAATTGAGCCAACAAAAACGCCGAAGTTTTAAAGTTCTGTCAAAACTATCGAAGCGCCAACGTCGCGCGTTTACGTAAAAAAAATTGTTTATTGCAGTTGCGCTTAAAGCGAACATCAGCGCAATTAAAATATAAATATAATTACTTGCATTACGCGGACGATTTGAAATCGATGAACCGGCGCTCCCGGCCTTCCAGAAACATAGGCTGCCACGGCTGAAACAGGCGTACCCATGCCGCCGATCTGTACGTTCAGTATCAAACGGGCTCCCGCTAGCCGTTCGATTAAACCGGTTCACTTTGACGGTCACCGGTCACCCGCTTGTGCAACATTGTCACCGGTTTGAGCAAACGTGCGACAAATTTGCCCAAACGAGTGGCCCATTTGCCCAGGCGAGTGACCCGTTTGCTAAAGGAGTGACCTGTTTGCCCAAATAGGTGACCGTTATGGCTCATACGGTGGACCCATTTGAGCCACACGAGTGACCCCTTTGACAGACTGGTAACCGGTATGGCTAAACTGTTACCGGTATAAACCCGTTTACTTTCATGTAGGCGCCAATGGTTTTGTTTTTTTCAGTACGTATCCTGCATATCTAAACAAAATAAAATTTTAAATCACAAAAAAAAAATTAACTTCAGCGCATGCGCTCCAGGTCGGGACAGCCAATGTGTGCACCAACCTCTGGCAGCGGCATTTGTAAAATCACAAAAAAAAATATCTGGCCATCGGTGTCAATCAATGTTCAAATGGCCTGTCTGACAGGGCTATTATGCCAAGTTTAGTTTTTTCCTGCAGTGTTTTTTCAAGCATTCTCAAAAACTGCAAATCTATAAAGTGTACTGCCTTTTCATGTCACCTAATGTAAGTTCTTTACAAAATCTAGACACCACATATCCTAGAAAAACATCAAACTCGTGTAAAAGATTGTCAAAGATGAAGCGAAGGTGTAGCATTTTAACGTAGAATCATTTCCAGTCAAGCAGAAAAAAAAACTGCGCAATTACTTCTTAGCAAGGCCGGTGCGCCAGAAGAAATGCGGTAATCTAGCGGCGAGCAGTCACGGGTGTGTTGTGTTCTCATGCTCTAACGACTTTTACCGTTTGTCGCAGGGGATCGAAGTGTCGACGGAAAGTGCACGGGAGCTCGAACTGAACTCCAGACAGCAAGCGCGGAGTGCGCACTGGTGAGACGCGCGGCGCAACCAATTAACCGCGTCCAGCTTTGGTCGTGGATCAAAGCGATAACAGTGGGCAGAAACGGGCTTGCGGAACCTCATCAAGCCATAAGATATCTCGCGTGTTTGCGCAGTTCCGTATGGACTCAGAATTGAAAGTTTGGCTGCAGACCGCTATACAGCTGTTATGAGTAACTTCAAGCACAATGTGTCTCTCCAGCGCTGCGGCTTAGTAGTAAACCCTGGATTCCCGTGACTTGGTGCCACACCCGACAGGCTGGTATATGATCCAAAGGAGCTCTCGAATGGAGTCGTCGAAATCAAATGTCCGTATTCACTCAAGGACACTGAACCAGATCCCAGAATGCAGAACTTCTACATAACATTCAATAATAACGATGAGCCACGTCTTGACCGGGACCACGACAACTATGCCCCGGTGCTTGGCTAAATGCCTCTGACTGGATGTCGCTGGGGAGACTTCGTTGTCTGCTCAGAGAAGTGGATAGTTGTTGAGCGCATTCGCTCTAATTTTCAGGACTGGGTGGAAATGCGTCGAAAGGTTGATGATCTTTACTTTCGGCACATGTTGCCCCATGTTGCCTGCAAGTAAACTAGGTCAGACAGCAGTAGTTAGGGCTAAATAAAGAATAAAGATGTCTTTGGCTGGGTGAACTGTTGTGTTTCGATCATGTTTGTCACCCCTCCCCTCAGCACAGTAGCATTCACGGTTCATCACGCCGGCAGACATCTCTGCCTTTTCAACAAAATGCTCCCTCACACGAACGAGTACTGTCGAGACCGGTTATAACAAAGTGAACGGGAATCGGAAATCACTTCGCTATATCCGCTATTTTGTTATAGCCGACTTCGGTTATAACGAAGTGCAAAAGGGAACGGAAAATCGTGATCGCTTCGCTGTAGCCGCTATTTTGTTGTAACCGACTTAGTTATAACCGGTTTCGACAGTATGAAACAGAAAGAGACCACACAAGCACTACACTCATGACAGGTTTCTTTCGTGAAGGTCAGCACACATTTAAGGATTAGACAAGGTACTAGCCAGTCGCACAAAGCTCCGACACACATAACGCAAAGTAAAATGAAGTGAACATATCGGGGAACTACAGAGCACGTGCCGATGTTGCAAACAGGCGCCCACCCCCTATTTCAAGGCGCACACACTAAGCAAGGTCCCTCGCAAGTCTGTCCTGCTTTTTTGTCCCCAAACATAGAAAGTGCCCGTCCCCCTTTCTCGCGATTGTGTCTGTACTTCGAGTGGGCACTCGATCAATATTTTACGGGAACGGCAAAGTTCATATGAGCTTGTCATAAATATGTGCGTTAGGTTTCAGCCTGTCGTCATATCTGCGCTGCCGGTGGGATTTATGAGACAGGACTGAAACTTCGTGAGTATAGCGTCCACATTCCAAATCTGATTAGCTATAGGGGCAAGAGTCAGTGGCATCGGCCGATCGAAGATATGATATGCCTTAATTCTTTGTATTCTGCGTTTCACATGAATTCTTGGAGTTGAAATCTCCTTTGTTTCTTGCACTTGGCCATCTGTAAATATGTGGCCTTTCAAAAAAGGGGGGCAGATTCAGCTTCACACCTTTTTTCTCAAACAAATCCTTAATAAGGAAATTGTTATCTGCCATCACAGAATCATTCTTTCAAATGTCAATTCTAAAAAGCGGCTCCATATGACAGTTTCTCTGTCTGATGTCGATCCTGTGTAAAGCGCGGACACAAAGGCCAGAAGCCCATTAGTCAGTATACCGACAAGCCTTTTAAAGGCGCTTGCTGATTAGTACATTGAATATGTGCTCTACTGAAGCGACAGAGAGGACGTCACTTCACACTCTACTTCCGTTGCATCTAGAATTACCCTCGTTGATGCATATATCTTAAAAAAATCACCTGGCATCATTGCATATGTTGTTTCCCTAGGTGCCCACAGGGGAAATGAGCTCAACTTTGCATACAGAAAATTCAACCAGGACATGCGAATCCTTAATACTGTGGACAGCGCAATGGAAAACCTGTGTGCCAAGTCTGCTTCAAAGAGACCAAGACGTAGTCTCACAAGAACTAAAAAGAGTTCATTCTCTGTGGTTAGCTTTCACTTGCGGCCCCTCAATGGATTTTCCCCGTTGCTACTTTTTGTTCGCAAGACAATGCAGCCATCTTTCCCAGTGTCCAGAAAACGCAGCAACCCTGCAAAGTGTTGACATCCCGGAAGAGCAGTGTAAAACATGAAGTCTTCATTGCAGTCTTTGAAGCGATGAATGCAAAAGGAAGCCGATTTTCCCTGCTTTTGCGAAAGCTGGCACTCAAGGCGAATTTTTTCTGCATGAATCTCACGTAGTGCACACCTTGCATTTTCCAGTTGCTGTCTCAGCTGTTCACATTCATCACGAAGCCGTACTATTTCTCTCTTCTGCTGCTCAACTGCACTTGTAAGATGCTCGGCTTCTGCAGCACGTGAAGAGCAGACGTGAACAGGTTCCACTGGGCTTGCAACATCGGCATCCACTCCATCACTTCAGCCCATCACTGCGTCTTGGTGCACGTCTTCACTTGCTTGAGCTGTCGGTGCCACTGGCTGCAGTGGCCGGTCATTTCTCTTAAGCGGTAACGGTGTACGGTGCTTTGGGGGCTTCCGAACATTGCTTTGCAGTTTGAAGGCAAACACTGACGGTACTGCAGTGTCCCTAAAGAGTTTGTGCCCGATAGCCACGCCAGGAATAAAGTCACATGTACGGAAATGCTTGAAGCACAATTTCGTCGATTTCATGTTTACGCAAAAGTTAGCGCATTCGTCTCTTTTCATTGCGATAATCCAATTATTGTAGAGGATGGCTTCTCTCAGAAAGCGATAAAAGGATACCTAGAACAAAAAAAAAAAAGGAACACTGAATACAGAATACAGAAGCGCCGTTGGTACGCGCTGCATTTAACACGCGTTTGAATAGTTTCACTGGTGTTCACTTGCAAAACGAGGACTACCAAATAAACATATATTTTTTTTTTTGGCACGGTGACGAGGAGAAGACAACGTAATAAATGAGGCGGCCAAAGCAAGCGTGTGTTGCTACCTGCGCCCAAACGGCACAGATTGTTGAACGATTCCGGTCGGACAGAAAAACTATAGCGCGAGAGTTCGCGCTGCCGCCCTATCGTACCAACAGTTACAGTAAGTCTCGCCAATATATCGCGATAAAGACGAAAACTCTTGGCTTAATCTTTAACTGCAGTGACATAGTCACGATAGTTTGCGGTCACGTCACCAACAAGATACTGCCGCGCGCGCAGCTTGCCGAGTAGGCAGCGCGCGCGTGGCCTAACGGTTATAGCGCCTGCCTCCCACGCGAAAAGCCACGGTTCGATTCCTGGCCGCGGGGACGCCTTTTTGTTGACATCTAATGTAATGTTCTGGTAAATTCGAGAACCGTGTTGCTTGTTCGAGTTAAGAAAGTTCTACACGCCGTACCTTCTACGCCGATTATTCCAGAAACCCACGCGTGTAAATAAGGGGCTTCGCGTGGCGAGCCAAGTCAGTTTCGCCCCAGCGTTCGATCCCGCTGCTTCGCCGCCTTCGACGCCCGCGACGCTCTGCTGTTATCTCTCTTTTTCCTTTTACTTTTGGGCACAAGCTCACCCCATTCAACGTTCAGTTTACTCAGTCACTCGCCGCTTCATCACTTATCATTCGTGACATTTTGGTGGAGGTATGGGGTATCGCATGCCCCTGCCGCGTACCCCTCCGAGGGCCCGCAGTGCAAGTCCGACGCCTAGCCCCCAAGAACCGAACGAAGACCAGACCGGGATCTGATCAAGCCGCCGGAACCTTGGCCTACCCCGGAATTAGGACCCTTACCACCAAAGACCAGGCAAACAAGGAGGACGACGATGGTCAACCAGTCGGAGACACCGGCCGCTTCTGCCGTCGTATACCTGCCCGTCGCACCCCGGGCACCGACGCCTTTCCACGGGGAGATCTAGGGGGACGTTGAAGATTGGCTACAGCATTACGAACGAGTGGCCCGCCATAACCAGTGGACACCAGAGCAGTGCCTTCAGAACGTCTACTTCGCTCTGGAAGGCACGGCACGCACCTGGTTCGAGAACCACGAAGCGTCAATTTGTTCGTGGGAAGAATTCCAGGCCGAGCTGCGACGCACCTTTGCCAACCAGCACCGACGACAGCGTGCCGAAGAACTCCTGCGAGCGAAATCCCAAGGTCCGACCGAGAGCGTCACAAGTTTCGTCGAAGACGTTCTTCACCTGATGAATTGCGCCGACCCAACCGCTCCTGAAGAGAAAAAGCTGCGGGTCTTAATGCGTGGTGTGAAGGAAAACATCTTCGGTGGCCTTGTGCGGAGCCCACCTACTACAGTCGAAGGTTTCATCACTGAAGCAACTAAAAATCGAGCGCGCGCTTCAGGCGCGCACTTCCAACTACCAGCGATACCCAGGCGTCGCTGCACCCACGCTGCTTAACGGCGACAACACTCCGGGTACGCCGGACATCCGGGAAATTATCCGGGACGTCGTCCGGGAGGAACTACGAAGGTTGCTGCCAACCGCCAGTCGTCCGCCAACCCTTTGCATCGCCGAGGCTGTCCGAGAAGAAGTGCATCGGGCGCTCCAACCAGAGGTTCCCGTCACCACGGAGGCACCGAAGAAACCTAGGTTGAGCTACGCCGCCATGGCCCGACGCCCGCCGCAAGCTCCCCGCCAAGCCATGGCACCACCCCGAAGAGACACCCCGACGCCGCAGTACCCCCGACGACAGGAAGATCAGGCGCACGTTCGCCCAGAGCAACCTGCACCGAGGAAGACAGACGTCTGGAGGACAGCCGACCGACGCCCGCTGTGTTACCACTGCGGGGAAGCTGACCCTGTGTACCGCCGATGCCCATACTGACGACTCGGGCTGCGCGGGTTCCACCCGAATGACCCGCGCCCCCGTCATGGTGAACGTCCTAGCGAGATCGACGAGTACCTGCGACAAACCCAGTCCCCCGAGCCTGCGTCCCGCCGAGAGTTCCGGTCGCCGTCGCCACGACGTCCAGCTTCGCCGATACACCGACCCCGACGTGAAAGCCTGTCTCCCCTGCGTCGCCGGGAAAACTAGGCGCGGCAACGCCTGGAGGTGGCGTTGCCGAAGACGACCGAAGTAAAGAGCCTCCAAGAACGACGGAGCGCTCCACTCTCCTGACGCTGCGCATCGCAACGACGCTCCTGCTTCGGTGTCCAACAACATCAACGTTATCATCGACGGCCACGACGCGACGGCACTCGTCGACACCGGAGCTGACTACTCCGTTCTGAGTGGGAGGCTCTCCCGCCGCCTTCGAAAAGTCATGACGCCATGGGATGGACCACAAATTCGAACCGCCGGAGGACACCTTATCACGCCTGTCGGAAGTTGCACTGCTCGCGTCGAAATTCACGGCGAAACGTGCCCTGTGAAATTCGTCGTTCTACAAGACTGTTCCAGAAATGCCATTCTCGGCATGGACTTTCTGTGCGAATACGGCGCCGTCATCGACCTGGGGGAGAACAGATTGACGCTGCGGAAGCCTGTTCCGCCCTCAGAGAAACCCCAAACAGCGTCAGCCGCCGTCCGAGTCGCCGCCGCCCACGTGAACCTGCGCCGCGATCAAGTGTTGTCGTACCCGTCGTGGCCGATACATCTACCTGCGGTGAAGTTGTCCTGGAAGGCAACCTTCAATTGCTTCTGGGAAGAGGAATAGGCGTCGCAAGAGGAGTGGCCGAACTTCTGAATGGGCGGACTGTGGTCCTCGTTACAAACTTCCGAAATGAAACGCAACACCTCACGAAAGGTGCAGCCGTGGCCTCGTCGAGGAACTTCGAAACGCCGCCGAAATCACCGCGATTACTGACGAAACTTCGCCACCTCAGCAAGATTGTACGTCGCCAGCGCAGCTCGACATCGACCCTAAGCTTCCGGGCCCGAAACGACGGCAGCTGAATAACCTCCCCGCCGAATACCGCGACTGCTTTGCGACGTCGTCGAAGGTGCGACAAACCGCCGCTGCGAAGCACCGCATCGTTACCGAGGACGACGCGCGCCCTGTTCATCGATCGCCGTACAGAGTCTCCGTTAAAGAAAGAAAGGTAATCCAGGAGCAAGTTCAAGAGATGCTGAGAGACGACATAATCCAACCTTCAAATAGTCCGTGGGCCTCTCCAGTCGTGCTGGTTAAGAAGAAGGACGGAACGCTTAGGTTCTGCGTGGACTACCGGCAGCTGAACGCGGTGACGAAGAAAGACGTCTACCTACTTCACCACATCGACGACACTCTAGACCGGCTGCGCCACTCTCGATATTTCTCATCGATTGACCTGAAGAGCGGCTACTGGCAGATTGAAGTCGACGAACGGGACCGAGAAAAGACAGCCTTCGTCACGCCGGATGGACTGTACGAGTTCAAAGTTATGCCTTTCGGACTATGCACGGCGCCAGCAACGTTCCAGCGTGTCAAGGACACTGTTCTGGCAGGGCTGAAGTGGCAGAGCTGTCTCGTCTACCTTGACGACGTCGTAGTGTTTTCAACCGACTTTGACGAGCACTTTCGATGACTCCGCAGAGTTCTCCAAGCCATAGAGACCGCTGGGCTCAACCTCAAGGTGTCAAAGTGCCGGTTCGCCTATGACGAACTGAAGTTCCTCCGCCACGTGGTTAGTAACGAAGGCGTCCGCCCAGACCCCGAGAAGACTCGCGCCGTCGCGGCATTCCCAGAGCCGAAAGACAAGAAGGCCGTGCGAAGATTCCTCGGACTTTTTGCCTACTATCGACGCTTCGTTCGGGATTTCGCAAGGATTTCCGCACCGCTCACAAACCTCACGAAGGACGCCGAGAAGTTCGAATGGGCCGAGGAGGAGCAGCAGGCATTCGACGAGCTGAAGCGACGACTGCAGACTCCTCCTGTTCTTGGACATTTCAACCAGGATGCGGAAACCGAGATTCACACGGACGCAAGTAACGCTGGACTTGGCGCGGTACTGGTTCAAGTACAAGAAGCAACCGAGCGAGTCATCGCTTACGCAAGTCGGACACTGTCCTAAGCGGAGAGAAATTACTCCGCAACTGAGAAAGAATGCCTTGCGGTCTTCTGGGCAATCACGAAGTTTCGTCCGTACTTGTACGGGAGCCCGTTCCGCGTCGTCACGGACCATCACTCGCTCTGCTGGCTTGCGAACCTCAAGGACCCGTCAGGACGCCTCGCTCGATGGAGTCTCCGACTACAAGAGTTCAACATGACCGTGGTCTACATGTCAGGCCGCAAGCACAGCGACGCCGACTGTCTGTCCAGAGCTCCCGTCGAAACACCTTCCGGCAGCAACAACGACGACGACGACGAGTGTTTCCTGGGCGCAGTGAACGCCGACGACATGGCCCGACGTCAACGAGGCGATCCTGAGCTGCGCGCACTAATAGAGCACCTGGAAGGGCGCGGAAGTGCCATACCACGTGTTTTTTCACGCGCCCTGCCGACCTTTGCCATTCGACGAGGTGTACTCTACAAAGAGAACTTCGGGAACAACAACTCGCCGTGGCTGCTGGTAATTCCGACCGACCATCGGGAGGAGATCTTTCAAGCCTGCCACGACGACCCGACGTCTGGACACCTTGGTTACAACCGTACACTGACCCGTATTCGTGAAACGTATTACTGGCCCAAGCTCCCCAAGACCGTCCACCTATACACACAATCATGTCTGCTGCATAGCAAGCGCACACACGGTGCGTGGACGACTGACGAGACCAGCGCTGGGGACTGAAAACGTTTATTCGTCCGTGAACAGAGTATTTAACGCAAGCAAGAGAGAGGGAGTTGGGAAGGGAGAAAGGGCGAGGAAAGACATAACGCTGCAGTTGTTGATACGTCACACGCCTGGCTCAGGCGGCGGGAGATAGCATATCAAGATGATTTACAACATTTCTCCTCCCTTAGTATTGAAGACGCTGTACAGGCTTCCTTTCCCGAGTAGATCGTCGCAAAGCTTGAGGGGGTTTCTGCGCATTTCTGGATAGGCGGCGACGCTTGTGCCGGCGCCACCTGGTCTGTAGGCTGCTCGTTCAAATCGCCTTCGTTGTCGGTCGGTGCGGGCGCAGCTGCAGCCGAAGGGCTCCTCGTCTTGGTCTCGAACGCCGCTCCGAGCGGATGCCGGGCTCGGCCTGGAACGCACTTGGTCTATGTGACGTCGAACCACCCCAGTAGGCGTTTGTATGGTGACCATGCGTGACCCTGTAGTGGACTGCACTTTCCCTGGTGTCCATTTCTCCCCCTGGCCGTAGTTACGGGCGTACACGGCTCTGTCGGGCGGCAGTGTCCACTCTTCCGTCTCCTGGGTTGACCCTGGGAAAGGTGGGAAACACGAGTCCAAGCGCGAGCGGATCAAGTAGCCGAATAGAAGTTCGGAAGGGGATTTTCCCTCGTGGCACGGCGTTCTCCTGTAGTTGAAAAGAACTTTGACTAGCTTCTCTTCAAGTGTGCCTTCGCTCATCTTCTTTAGCGCTTCCTTAATCGTACGAACAGCTCGTTCAGCAAGTCCGTTAGACTGTGGGTGATACACAGCCGTACGTAGGTGTGCGATGTTATTGTTCTTAGCAAAGGTGGCGAATTCTTCGCTAGTGAACTGCGTGCCGTTGTCCGTAACTATTGTGCGTGGAACACCGAATCTGGCAAAAATGCTGCGCAAGCTGGCAATCGTAGATGACGTGCTTGCCTGCCTCATGGGCACGGCTTCAATCCACTTAGTGGCAGCATCCACGACTACCAGTATCATGCTGCCTGCGACCGGCCCGGCGAAATCGGCGTGGAGCCTCGACCATTTTTCCTTAACGGCTGGCCAACTGATGGGTAGAGCAGAGGCCGGCATAGGCAGGTTTTGAACGCAATTGTGGCACGACGCTGAGAGGTGTTCTATCTCTCGGTCTAGTCCCGGCCACCAGAATGCCGATCTGGCAACCGCCTTCATGGCCGAGGACCCTTGATGCGTTTCATGCAACATGTGTAGTACCCGTTCTCGTGCTTGTGTGGGAACAACAACTCGATGACCCCAGTATACCAACCCGTGAGCCACAGATAGTTCCAACCGGCGTTCCGAGAATGGCGCCAATCCCGCGTCCTTTACATGTGTAGGCCAGCCGTGCTTCGTATACTCCACAACCTTCGTTAGTAACACGTCCTGCGCATTTAGCTGTTTGTGTTCCTCGACAGACACAGTGCCATCATCGAAACTTGCCAGCGCGTGAACATACTCGGGGGTTCGCTCCTTGCTGGTGGTTCTGGAGTGTGCAGCGGTAGACGGCTGAGTGGGTCGGCGTTTAGTAGCAGCTTACCGGGCGAATACTGAAGTTTGTAGCGAAATCCACCGAGGTAGAGAGCCCAGCGCTGTATTCGGGCTGCGGCCAACGCCGGCGTAGGCTTGTCCGCTTTCAGCAGGCCCAGGAGCGGCTGATGATCTGTGACCAAGGTGAAATCTCTGTTTAAGAGATAGTCGCGAAATTTCGACACCCCAAAAACCAGAGACAAGGCCTCACGTTCTAGCTGAGAGTAATTCCGCTCGGCACTGGTCAGCGTTCGCGACCGGAAGCCAATGGGCCGGTTTACTTTTCCGACCGTATGAAACAGCACTGCACCGATGCCATGCGGAGAAGCATCACACTCCAGTTTCAATGGTTTCGCGGGGTCGTAGTGAACGAGTACCCCTGCCGCAAGTAAGCACTGCTTTGCGTTGGCAAAGGCGGCCTGCTGAGCTTCTCTCCAGACCCAACGCGCATTTTTCCCCAGCAACTGGTACAAAGGTGCAAGCACGGATGACATATTCGGCAGGAACTTGGAGTAATACGACAGCATGCCCAAAAACGAGCGAAGTTCCTGCACATTTGTCGGGTTAGGAGCCTGGGCGATTGCTTCCACATGTTTCTCAGTGGGATGTAGGCCGTCTTTGTCGATTTGGTGCCCTAAATACGTGACTGAAGGCTGACTAAATTTGTATTTGTCTCGCCGGAGTTTTACACCGTGCTCGCGGGAACGCTGCAGTACCGCTCGCAGAGTATCGTTGCTTCCCTGTCGCTCCGCAACCAGCACATCATCGAGGTAAGCTTGCACGCCTGGTAGTCCCTGCAGGACTGTTTCGATTTTACGTTGGAAGATGGCTGGGGCAGACGCTATGCCAAAAATTAGCCTCTTGAAGCAAAATAGCCCTCGATTCGTGTTGATTACGCATAGCTTCTGTGATTATTCGTCAAGCGGTACTTGATTATACGCGTCACGAAGGTCGAGAGTACTGAAGTACTCTCCGCCGTTTAGGCACGCAAACATGTCGTCAATCACCGGGAATGGGTACTGCTCCAGTTCGCATACAGGATTTAACGTGATCTTGAAATCGACGCAAATCCGAACTGTTCCATCTTTCTTTAAGACAGGCACAATGGGCGTAGCCCACTCCGCATGCGCAACCGGTGATAACACGCCAATTGCTACCAGTCTGTCTAGTTCTTGAGAAACCTTATCACGGAGAGCAAAAGGGATGGATCGTGCCTTACAGAACTTTGGTGTAGCTCCCTCCTTGAGTTGAAGGTGTACAGGGGGACCGCTGATGCAGCCGAGTTCCGCACTGAAGACGTCTTGAAACTCGTTGGCGATGTCGTCCGCGGCCGGGAGACTCGTTGGCGATCCGGCGTCCGCAGTCATGTGAAGAATAGGTGACCCTGCGTTGCTCAGCTGAAACAGTAGGTCCCGCCCGCATAGACTAGGACCGGGGCAATTCAATACAATTAGGGGGCACTCTACTACGGCACCCTTGTAGGCTACCTTCATGTCCAATTGTCCTAGGACGGGGAGCTTGCCAAGATAACAGGAAAGCTTGACACCTGAAGGTTGCAATGGCGGCCATCTCTCCCAGTTCTTTTCATAAATTTCGCGGGGCACAACACAGACGGGCGACCCCGTGTCTATCAGCATTGGCATGTCAACGCCGCACCACGTGAATGTCCTGTGAATTGGAGGCTCTAATTGCCACTTCCGAGAAGAAGTCAAAGTCCAGAGGTGCATAGCTTCGTCTACGTTCCCCTCCGCACAGTCTTCCGCCATCGCCAGTGCTCGTCCCCGCATGCCTTGTGTCGACGCCGTTTCGCGTTTCCTCGGAGCGTCGCTCGAGCACATTTTCGCAAGACGACCCGGCCTACCACAGTGATAGCACCTGCTCTTGGCCCAGCGGCATGCGTGGCTGTTGTGCTTCTTACTTCCGCAACGCCCGCATTTTAGAGTAGGCTCGTTCGTCAACACGCGCTGCGCGTCAACCTTCAGTACGGTGGTTGTATCGCCCGATATCTTATTTGCGTCGTCATCTGCCATTTCGGCTGATAGTGCTATCGCTTCGGCCTCTTCCAAAGTCAAGTTTGCTTTTGCCAAAAGCTGTTTTTGCAAGGCCTTTGATCTGACGCCACAGACTATACGGTCGCGGAGCATTCGTTCCAGCATGCTGCCGAAATTGCAGTTGTCTGCAATGCGTCGGATGTCGACAAGGAAATGTTGCAAAGGCTCACCTTCGTGCTGACATCGATTGAAGAACCGGAAGCTTTCGGTTATCTCGTGGCGCTTTGGGTCGAAATATTCATTCAGTGTTGCAACTACTTCTTCGTAGGTCAGACTGTTGGGTTTCTTCGGAGCGACTCGTCCCGCTAGGATCTGCACAGTCTTTGTGTTTAACGCTGCTACGAGCAACGCCCTTTTTCTCGCTGTGTCGGTAACTCCCGTTGCCTCGAAATAAGCTTCTGCCTTGATGACGTACGCTCTCCAGTTGTCCCTCTCGCCGTCATACTCGGGAAGATGGTGGTGAGCCAAGGCTGGCGTTGTCATTGCTGCAGGTTCTTGAAAGGCCGTCCCGTGGCTTTGCTCGCCGTGATCTTCTTTTAGTGCATGGGTTCCTTTCTTGCTCGTCGCCACTGCTACATAGCAAGCGCACACACGGTGCGTGTGTGCGCTTGCTACCGGAAAAAGAATGGACACATGAAGACTTAGTTAGTGTTTTAAAAAGAGAGTTAGAGAAATGTCAAATCAAACAAGAAGGTAGAAAACTAAAACGCAAGCTCAAAAGCTGGTGGGATAAGGAGGTTAAGGCAGCAATATCGAAACGCCAAGCGGCATCTAGAGAACACAGAGGGGCAAAGAAAAAGGGGGCCACACCAGCTGATGTAGCACCAAAATGGGAGGACTTTCAGGAAAGGAAGGGGGAGGCATCAGCATTAATACAGGCCAACATTGGGAGGGCAGGGGTCCAGTGGATGATAGAGATAGACTAGAAGGATAGGAATGCGGCAAAAAGGTTCTGGGAACACATCAGTGCATAGGGAAAAAAGACTGAGGGGTACCATCAGACACTAACCATTCAGGAAGGTACAAAAGTAGAGGGGGAAGAGGCAAGAGAAGGCATTACACATACAATCGAAGCAGCATTTTCGGAGTTAGAACCAGATCATGTCGTAGGGAATGGTAGCGTCTAAACAACACAAGAGGAGGTCCATATTGAAGAAGAGGAAATGACGACAGGGGAATGGGGAAAAAGCAGAAGGAAAGGTTCCGGCTGGAACTGCGACAGGTCCAGACGGCGTACCAATGAGACTGACAAAAGTTTATTTATTTACTTTTATTTTCTGTGAGCCACCAAAAGCTTAACGCCTTCTTAGTGGTGCACTTATCAATGAGTCAATTAGTAGTAACATTTTTAACAGGATAAAAGCGAAATGTTAGGAAAAAAAAACAATAGTCTCAACACACTTTCGAAATTTACGCTGTTCATAAAAAATATCAAGATTAACGTTCCCACAAATTTGTTCTAAATGGTTATAGGTCGGTTGTAGGCGTGTCATGGGTGGAGCATAGTAAAAATCGGTAGGGTAAAACAAAGTATAAAGTCTACAAGACCTACGAGGAACGTGCAAATAGATGTGATTGAGTAGCTCTGGTGAATCAATTATACCATTTACAATCTTATACAAATATGTCAGTTCACGAATTGTTCTGCTCTTGTGCAACGAGTCAAACTTCACGAGTTCACAAATCCTCTCATAACTATAGAAATAATTCGGTTGAAAATAACGATTAAACAAAACACGAACGAATCTACGTTGAACACTCAATTACACCTGAATTTGTCACTCCATTACAGTTCCAGACAACTGAGGCATATTCAACAAGACTACGCACCAGTGAAGAAAACGAACGTAAAATACAAAAGGGTTTAGAAAAACCGCTTGTCACTCGTGTAATGGCTTCCAGAACTCTAAAGAAAGCATTCAATTGTAGTCACGTGATGATTGAAATGAATTGCAGTATCTATAAAAACGCCTAGATCACGGATGACCTCAACGCGAGTAATATCGGTGGAATCTAATACATAGGGAAAACTCAGAATTTCACGCTTCGTAGAAAAGGACATAACTTTCGTCTTTGACTCAATTAAGAGTAGGTCATTTGAAAAACAGCACGCCGAAATGGAATCTTATATCACGCTGAAGACATTCACAATCGTCAACCGTTTTAACCGCCGTAAACAACTTAATATCATTAGCAAATAACAAAGACCGCGTGCGTTTAATACAGGAAGCTAGATCATTTATGAAAATTGAAAACAGCAAAGGACCGAGGTTACTGCCTTGAGGGACCCCAGAAGTAGATAAAAAAGAGCAGATAATCGGCCGGATACTCGCACAAAGTTCAACCGATGAGATAGGTACTATCGAGGAGACTACAGTACTCAAGGGACAGACCGTAACTACAGAGTTTACTCAACAGTTGTCGATGATTAACTTTGTCAAAAGCTTTGCTCATATCAAAGTACACTACATTAGCTTGTCCTCCGCTATGGACAGGTGGTACAATCTGATGTAGGAACACAGGTTTGTTTCTGTGGCAAAACAAGCAAATTGAAACTAAGGCAGGTGATTGACCAGATATTTATGGAAGGGGAGGTACCCACCGACTGGAAATTGAGCAGGATGAGATTATTATATAAGGGCAAGGGAGACAAAGACAATATCAAATCATACCGACCAATCACAGTAATTTCAGTAATATACAGACTTGCTATGCAAATTGTAAAAAGAAGAATGGAAGAATGGGCAGAGAGAAAGCATATTCTGGGGGAGCTTCAAAACGGTTTCAGGAGGGATAGACGCCTAGATGATAACTTATTCGTAATCACTCAGTGCATAGAGATAGCGATGACAAGTCAAAGGCCATTATGGGTAGCATTTTTGGACATCAAAGGTGCATATGACAATGTGAATCAGAAAAAAACTCTGGGACCAACTGAAGGGATATGGGCTAAGGGGAACCATGGTTAAGTTTCTGGAACGGGTTTATACAGAAAATAGGGTGCTTATAACATGGGAAGCCGAAACTACAAGACCAGCAGCAATAAAAAAAAAGACTTAGACAGGGTTGCCCATTTTCTCCCCTGCTCTTTATGATGGACCTCAGTGAGATGAAAAAAAAAAAAAATAGAGCAGTGCAACCTAAGTTTTGATCTGACTTACATGGAGGAAGGAATTAAAGTAAATCAAATATTGCCAGGGTTAATGTATGCAGACGACATTGTACTCGTATCAGAAAGTCGTGAGACAATACAGGAACTGATTAGAATTTGCAGCAGGGAAGGGGAGAGCTTAGGCCTCAAATTCAGTAGGAACAAGTAGGGTATAATAGGTTTCAACGACGGGAAGGGGGAACCCCTGGAGATACAGGACACAGTGATAGAACACGTAGAAAAGCACAAATATCTGGAAGTATGGTTAAGTAAGGGAAAAAAGTATCTAAAAGAACATGAAGATATTGTAATAAAGAAGGCGGAACGAGATCCAGCTATTATGAAACAGAAGGCATTTTGAAACTATAATAGGTAGGAAGTCGTTAGGGGTGTATGGAAGGGAGTCATGGTGCCAGGACTGTCATTTGGGAATGCGGTATTGTGTATGAGGTCAGAAATCCAGGCAGGTTTAGAGATAGAGAAAAGGAGTGTGGGTAGGTTGGCATTGGGGGCGCATGGGAATACGCCAAATGAGGGAGTACAGGGGGATATGGGTTGCGCATCTTTCGAGAGTAGAGAAGCGATCAGTAAAGTAAAAATTTAACAAAGACTAGCTGAAATTGAGGATACGCGGTGGGCAGCGAAAGTGTACAAATATCTATATATGAAAAGTTTAAACACTAAGCGGAAAAACCGAACCCGCAAGCTGAGATCTAAATACATTCAACAAGATGAGGCCTATCAAAGCATATCAGTAGAAAAGGGAGTAAAGGAAACGGAGAGGAAATTGTGGGAAGAGAGAATGCAGGGGAAATCAGCTTTAGCAATATACAGGGCACAGAAACAAGAAATGAAGAGGGAACAGTTGTATGGTAATTTATTGGGGAGCTCATTGCTGTTTTAAACTAGAACGGGGGTGCTAAGAAAGAAAATATATAGGACTAAATACCAAGAAATAGACACCATATGCAACATATGGTATTGCGAATGGGAAACTATAGAACGTGTAATTTTAAGGTGCACGGGGCTTCGTTCCACCCTCTTGGAGGGGGGGGGGATGGCTATTGGCTACGGATTTGGAGGGGGCACTGGGGATTTGCAGACATGGATGGACGAATGGATAGGGAAAGAGTTGCGGTATTTAAGAGAAAATTGGAAGATTGGTGGAAAAGATCTAGGGAGGGGTAAAATACAGATAAAAATAAGCAATGGAAACGCTTTAAAGAGGGAGGGGGGAGGGTAGTGTTAGAACAAATTTTATACAAATTTTAAAATAGAAGGGATGACGAAATGTTAGGCTAGGTGGCGCAAGCTGCCGCGCGTTACAAAGAGTATAGCCATTACCATCCATCCATCCATCCATCACTTTGAGCAAATAATCAACTAACTGATTTCCTGTGAGCTGAAGTCAAATTATGATTACTCTTTTGGACTTTAATTCGGCCTAACTGACATCTTGGTGACTTTTGATTATTTTCAGCTAATCAAACAAGTGATTTGTTTTGCGCTCGAGTGATGTTAAGAATAGTATTTTGATTACTTCGAGTTACTATTAACTAGCTAGACCTTACGTCAGCCTAAACGATATGTTGCAGAATCTCTTGATTACTTTTAGTTATTATATTACAAACTGATATATTATGAGCTCAATTCACATTATTATTTCCCCTTGGACTTTAGTTACATTTACTTTTAACAAATAAACTTAAATTCGGCCAAATTGACATTTTGACGACTCTTCATTACTTTGAGGTAATATTCAACCAATTGATTTATTATGAGCTTAAGTGGCATTATCCTTATTCTTATGATTACTTTTACTTACTTTTGACCCAATAGACTTTAATTCGGCCTAATTGACATTTTGTCGACTTTTTATTACTTCGAGTAATTACACCACCAGTTCATCTATTGTGAGCCAACTTAACATTCATATTACTCTCTTGATTACTTCAAGTTACTATACTGACCCAATGGACATTAATTTGGTTTAGTTGACATTATGATGAATATTTTGGTTACTTTGAGCTAATATTTAACAAAATGGGTTATTATGAGTTTGACGTGATGACTACTCTTAAATTAATTTGTGTTACTATTGGCTCAAAGGACTTCGATTCGGCCTAATTCATATTTTAGTGAATCTCTTGATTACTTCGAGTTACTACTACCAATTGATCTACTATGAGCTCTATTCAGATAGTATTACTCTTAAGTACTTCAAGTTACTTTTGACTCAATGGACTTAATTCAGCCCAATTTGACATTGTGATGACGCTATGATTACTTTGATCCAATATTCAACCAATTAAATTATTATATGATGTTTATTGACATTATAATTACTCTTTTTATTACTTTAAGTTACTATAAATCCAATCTACTTTAATTCGGCCTAGTGACATTTTGGTGACTCTTGTTTACATGGTGTAATTATACGACCCATTTGTCAGTTGTGAGCTCAATTCACATTAAATTTTACCCTTGATTACTTCGAGGTACTTTTGATCCCGATTACTTTAATATGCCTCATATTGATATTGCGATGACTGTTTTGAATATTGTCACGAATGTCGAGGTGACGAAACAAAGAATAACTGAGAAAACTGAAATGTTTAATGGGGCGAACTTGTGCCCAAAACAAAAAGTGAACAGAAGATAATAACAGAGCGTCGCGGTCGTCGAAGTCGGCGTAACAGCAGGATCGAACGCTGGGGCGAGACTGACTGCGGCTTGCCACGCGGAGCACCTTCTGTAGCCGCGTGGGTCTCTGGAACATTCGGCCTAGAATGTTCGGCGCGTAGAACATTCGTAACTCGATCAGACAAGAAAGTTCTCAAATTTGCGAGAACGCCAACTAGAATGAATAAATAAAAGAACATTCCGCTGCCTGGAATCGAACCCAGATCTTCCACGCGACAGCCAAGAACGGTAACCATTCGGCCACGTACGCTTTTTTTTCGTTATTACTGGCTTGGCACAAAAAACATACACTACTGGACATGAATTAACGATCAAAATTGCCCGGCAAGCACTGTCTGGCGCGATTAGGTTAAAAAGCCCTTAGTGCCACCAATCCGTCCAGAACTGGCAACCAGTCAGGCTGCTCGCTCTGCGCTCTGTACACTTCCCGCAAATGACCAACACTCTCGATAAAGTAATCCCGAACTGGACGAGCGTCTACGTCAGCGGGCGGCCATCCTCAGATTTCTACATACTATGCAGCAGGCACGTAGCCAGGATATTGTTTCGGGGGGGGGGGGGGGGGGAGGGGGCGCCCATGACAAAATGCTGTATGAGGGGGAGGGGGAGAGGCCCTAGCAAAATATAAGATTTTGGGGGAAGGGGGGGGCCCGGGCCCCATAGGCGCCCCCCCTGGCTACGTGCCTGCTATGGAGTGCCAAGACCATTAGCAAGGCACGCCCTCGTCCCGTTCAACACAAAGAAACCGGATGCCATACGCCGACGCTGAGAGGCTCTTTTTTAAAGCACGCTGCATGATATCCCGGCGAAACACAGCGTCACAGAAGTCGAGGAAAATATTTTCTACAGTTTCGGGTTTCCTGCACAAAAAACAATCGACCGACCAGGGCACAAAATTGCATCTTTCTAGAAGCCAGGGCTTAACAGGTAGCGTGCCACTATGAAGTTGAAAAAAGGAGGATTTCACCGCTGGACGTACTGGCATCTTTTTAACCCTTTTAAGTGCATCTTGGCCTTGGCCCTCACAGCAGACAGAACGGTACAGGGGCACAGGAAAAACACTGTCGACAAGATCTTTATACAAGCGCTTCTTTGTGACTTCGCTTAGGTACTCAAGCGAGAAGCGCACTTTCAGAAACTGACCGGCACCTAATGTTGCTCGCTGAGACAACGAATTCAGGCAACGTATCACGGAATCTAACTTGTAACATAGTTCCCAAAAAATCATCTCTCCAGTCCCGTAGAAAAATAAATCGAGACACAACCTGCCTAAGAAACAAGTGAACCAAACTCAGCCCCCCACTTCACGGAGCGAAATACGTTTGTGCGACTGGTTCGCTCCCATCCCGAACCCCACACAAAAACCGCGAAAACTCTATGCACCTTTTCAAAATTGGCCCCGGATATCCACAGTGCCTGGAGAACGTACCACACGTTAGCGACAATGAACAGGTTACAAACAGTTGAACGAGCAAACATTGAGAGATTTAATCCTCCCAACTTAAGTGTTTTAGCGCGAACCTGCTCAACTTCTCTCCAATACTCAGTCGCATCTTTGTAATGCTGCAGAAGTATTCCGTGGTACTTAACCGGCATAGACGTCCACTGCATTCTTTCAAAACCAGCAGGTGTGCTATCCCAACTACCATGCCAGAAGCCCACACATTCGTCCTAATTGATGAGGCTCCCGGAAAACTTACAAAAATCAAGGGCATCCTTCACCACCTCATTTATGATTTCTTTATCGTCGCAGAAAACAGCTATATCATCGGCTTACGAAAGGACCTTTACTTCGCTATTCAACAGCGTAAAGCCGCTAATTGTCTCGTTGAATAAAAGCTTTAAACAAAAGGGTTCCAGAAAAAGAGCGAACAACAAGGGTTATGGAGGACACCGTTGCCTGACAGAGGAGAGAACCTAAAAGATTGTCACTAACGCACTTATTGACAATAATGCTCTCGAAACACTCAGGGCAGGACATTTTAACTCCTTCCAAGAGTACACAACCAACGTTCACATGTGATAAAATAATGAAAAAGAACATCGTGTACTACCCTATCAAAAGCTTTGTCAAAGTCAAGCTGCATCATAGCCACGCGTCTTTCAAATACGTCGCAAAATTCTAAGATGCTTCTTGCAACGTGTATGTTGGTGACAATCGTTCTTCCCTTAATGCCACATGTTTGATGAGTCCCAATGACGGAGGTTATTACGATTTTATGACTTTAAAATAATAAAGATTTTATAGCCCACATTTGTAAGGCTAATTGGTCGATAAGACTTAACGGATAGCAGTTTCGCGGGGTCATCACTTTTTGGAATCAATACGATATACGTTTGGGGAAAAGATGGGGACATTACTTTTTTTTCGTATGCTTCCATTATCACGCGGTGCAGGGCCTCGGCCACATGGACTTTGAAAGCTTTGTGGAAAGCTGCACCTAAGCCATCAGGACCAGGCGATTTCCCCGAACCTAGCTCGTCAATCGCCCTTTGTATAGGCAACCTGCAATGCTGTTTGGTTTGGCGCCATCTAGCGACTGAAGCTAGAAATATTGGGTACCCCTGGGAGTGGCGGCTGCATTGTTCAAACGTGAACTTTTACTCTGGTGGCGCCGCTTAGCCTAGTGCCTGAAGCAAGAAATACTGGGTATCCCAGGAAGCCATGATCGCGTAACATGCCAGTACAGCGGAAGCTACGGCCCTGGCGGGCCAATGGGAACGTGACTGCGTATCATCGAAGCGCGCCTCTACTCCGAAGAAGTATCAGGCTTTTCACTGCGTCATGCTCCAATATGTGTGGGTTGCGCTCGTACACGTCACGCATTTCGAAGCCTTAGGCACGCAATGTGGGGCTTATCGTTCACCCTTTACCAAGTTACAACGAGACAGGGTATAACCGTGGGCTCTCACTCTGCTGGAGCCGCTTGGCTGTTGCCGGCTGGCTATTTCCCTCACACTGATCGGTACCTCCAGGCGATCTTTAACGTCGTAATCTAACTTTGACATGTAGTTTAAGAAAACGTTATCAAATCCTCTGTCGCTGTGTCTCCGATGTCCCACGAGGTCCCGATAGTAATCTACGAAAACACGCTCGATTATCTTTTGGTCCCGAGTAACCATGGTCCCGTACTGTATCTCGTTTATTTCGTTTTGCGACGTCTACCTCTTTTCGTCCACAAGCGAGCGCTTGGTCGGCGTTTCACCTAGAAAAAGTCGTTCAGCGCGGGCCCTTATCGAAGCCCCCCTGTATCTTTCGATATCGATAAGCTCTAGTTTACTGTTTAGTTCTTTTATGTCTTTAAAGGGGCCCTCCAACAGTATTTGAGCGTCTACTTTTTTTTGCGGTTTCTCCACGCTAGTGGTCCCGGAAACCCAGTGGACAACGAAAAAGTTTAAAAATATTAGCGCATCATATTTTAATTTGGCAACTCGGAAACACCTCCTCCGACGGTGGCGCCGCGAGGTGCCGAATGCGCGCGCATAACGGCGCTCCCTTTCAGTATACGTCACATTCACTGGGTTTCGTGATTGGCGAGAGCCGTCCCAGAAATTTTGAAGCGGAATAAAGTATATCACACGTTAACCGTCATTATTTCTCTAAAAAGTCGTTTTTATAGAGCTAATAAAGTTGCAAATTAAAGTTAGAAAAGGGCGAAAACAACGCCTCGTCAGAGTCGCTCATGCGCGCCTCTCAGCGGCGGAGTAGCTCCTACTTGCCGATGTCACCGAGGTGGCTCCGGCAGCTCCGGTGGCGGAGTTGGGGCAGACGGGGCTTCCACGGCTGTCGAAGCGGACTGAGGCAGAGACGCGTCGCGGCGCTTGCGTGGTGCGTCCTCGTACGGCGCGACGCCCAGCTCCGCACTCCTTTTTAAGAATTCGGCGCTCAAAATCCGATAAGCCCGGTAAATTCATCGATGATGGCAACCCGATTCCAAAGCTACGATGGTTGCAGCGAGGCCTAATGGCCGACCGGGCCGACGGGCTATCAACCAAACACCAAACTCGCGTCCAATTGGCCAACCGCTTTGCTCCAATCGCTAAACTGTTTCATTTTACGTCATGAAGCGCAATGTTTTGCTTATTTAAAGTTGTTTTCTGCAATATTTAATTTGCTAATAACTCACAAAATATTGCGAATTTCTGTAATATTTTTTTTCCTTGGTGTTCCTGCTTTCATGGAGCTCCGTTTCAGCGCGAACTTCAAACCAGTCAAAAAATTGTTGGTGGGCCCCTTTAATAAACGAACCGGGTCGCGCACTTTCTGCGCTTACCAGAAAATACAGCTGACACTGTAGTTCCTTTTCATTTTCTTTTTCCTAGACGACGTAAAGTACTACATGATCTTTCAATCGCGTTGATTTTGACTTCAGCTTTAAAATTTTCTCAAAGTTCGACGAAACTTCTCGACTCGGCAGCAAGCGGGTTTCTAAGGCTCTCCTTTACTCCGCCAACAAAAGTTTCATCTTTCAGCAACTTGCCATTGAAGTTTCACAGTTCGCAGTTAAACCGCGATTTTGTTTCTTTCTTGCCAGTCGTGAAAGTGACTAAACTGTGGTCCCTAAAAGATACGTGCTTAACCTCGTAGTTTTCACACAGCGGAACCAAGCCCGCTGAAACATATGCTCTATCTAATCGCGTATGACTCTCTCGTTGAAAATGCGTAAATTGGGGAACAAAAAGACTAGACAAAAAAACAGCAGACGTCCTCCAGACCACACGCTTGCTCTAGGGAATTTAATAAAAGAGCTTTTTGATCCCGCACAGGCACATTACGTACTCTATCTTCTGCGGCGCATACACAGTTAAAATCCCCCAACAATGTAACAATTCTTTCAAAATGTAGGTAAGAAGCAACGCGCTTAAAAAAACTCTTCGATCACCCTCCCGATTTGGCGCGTACACGCAGATTACCCACCACTGGTAGCCAGAAAATGAAAAGTCAAAACAATTAGGCATCCAGTATCGCAAACAACTACGGTTTCTACTACAATGCCTAAATAATTACGGATAAAAAGAGCGCAACCCCCCGGTGACCCAACCGTGTGGCATATACATAAATTGTAGCGGGTTTTGAAAGGTTGCACCATGCGGTCCGTTTGCTCTTGGCTTTCCGCCTTTGTTTCTTGAACAGAAACTACGTCCAGGTCGTCTTCCAGGAGAAGGTGACCGAGTTGACACTGTCGGCGCCTTGCTGACAGACCTCTCACGTTCAGCGTGGCTACACGAAGAGCTGTTTCAAGACTTACTGCCATGTAATAGTTAAACCAAACGGGCCGCATGGTGCCTAACTGGGCTTCGCTGCAAAGACGATGTACTAATATACCGGATGCCTCACCGGCAGTCAGGTTAGACAAAAGAACCCACTGACCGCGTCTGCCAGGCCCTCGACGAACAAACTCGGGGCCCTCGTCCTTTCGAAGTAACGTCCGTCTCCAGCTGGAAAAGAGTTGCTGAACGGAGCCCGGCCCATCACAGCTACGGTGGTGATGTCGCCGTGATGTCGCCGTTGGACGTTGCTCTGTCGGAATTTCGGGTTTGGGCTTGAAGCTAATTCGTCGCACCGAAGCCGCTTTTGGAGGCGGCTCCTCTGGGAGATCCGCGCTGGTGTTCAGTCCTTCGGCAACGCCTTCCTCGCGGGCCCGCTTGGCGCAGCTGGATCTTGCCTCGTCAACGCTCCAGTCCTCCGGCTCCTTGTTGGGCGTCGTCACAGGCACCGAGCTGTGGGTCTTGGAAACGCCCTCCGCTGCAGACACGTTACCCGCAGCCTGTTCTTCGGGTAGCGTACGGTTCTCGAGGTCGCTCCGGCTGCAATTCTTGTCGTCGGCTTTCTGAGGGGGCGTTGCCTCTGGGAGCGGTGGTCTCCCTGCTCCGTCGGCAGCGTCTTCGGACTCGGTCGCGTCCATCAGGTGCTCGGTCGCGTCCTCATTCTCCACGGGCCCCGCAACGGTCGCGTAAGTCTTGACGCACTGGCTTTCCTCGTGGCCGAAGCGTCGACAAAGTACACAGCGCGGCACACGACACTCACGCCGTATGTGGCCTTTCCCACGGCACCGTAGACAAAGCGGCACCCTGCCCGGAACAACCACGAGAGCCAGGTTCCCGGTGACCCGCAGTTGGTGAGGGAGGGCGTCCACCGTGACTCTTGCGTTGAGCCTCAGAGACACCGACCGCGTCGTCGACGACACGCCGGCACACCCTTGAGCGCGCCACCGGTCCCTGGCGACTTCTGTGACCTTTCCATAGGGCGCCAGGGCCAAATGCACTTCGTCGTCAGGAACGAAGTGAAGCAGCCAGTAGTGCTTCAATCGTGTATCCTGGTTGCTTGGGTCGACCACGATGCACCGGCCCTCCTTGACGCGGAGCTCACTCGCGGCGAGCAGCTTCTTTTTCCCTTCGACACTCTTGAAGGTTACCGCCCACACATGGTTGTACTGGTATGCCCCAAAGGCAATCACCTCGGAGAACAGCCCCAAGACAACCAGGGCGCCGCGGAAATGTTCCAGGTGATAAGGCCTTCCTCTCACGTCGGCGTGTAAAAAAACGGTATTCAAAACTGTCGTACCTGCAAAAAAAAAAAAAAAAAAAGGCGGCAAAATTACTTGATACTCCTGGGCATCAGATTCCGTGTTCCTGTTACCGCGGCCTTGGGCCGCTGATACCGCTCCGACGGAGAACATGATGACACGTCCGTTCGCTGTCGCGTCCGGAAGTGGAATGATTCGGCCACGTACGCGCTCGCTCTTTTGTTTTTCTTTATTGCCGGGCGTTGTACATCAACACATTGCGTGAGGGCACCTCTCGAAGTAAAAGACTAAAACACATCAGCTGACTCACTGACGTCACTAATGCTAAAAATCATTGAGGGAAGGGAGTGTCTCAAGAAGTGGCCACCATTCGGGT
Source organism: Ixodes persulcatus (assembly GCA_013358835.2). Taxonomy (NCBI): domain Eukaryota; kingdom Metazoa; phylum Arthropoda; class Arachnida; order Ixodida; family Ixodidae; genus Ixodes; species Ixodes persulcatus. The sequence goes on from JABSTQ010009168.1 coordinate 1,106,140, forward strand.
TGGGGCTGCTGGGCCCTGTACAATTCTTTTAGGAAACACATATGCTCAACAAAATAATTGTGCGCAGGACGTACATCGATGTCCGCGTGGCGCACGGCCATACGGCCCTTCCATAAACTGTGAAGGCGAATCAGCATGATCATGTCCAGGGGCACAGTGCTGTCTCCTTCCACAGATAAAAAACGAATCCCGTGTGGCGTGAGTGGGAGGTCTTTCTTGAGGGTTCTTTGCAAGACGTCCCAAAAGAACACCGTATCCCAGAAGTTCAGGAAGACGTGTTCGATTGTTTCTTACTTTTTGCACAACAAAAAATTATTCGACCACGCAACGGGTAAGCCATTTTCAGCTAGCCAAGCTTTAATGGGCAGCGTTTGAGTATGCAATTTTAAGAAAAAAGTTTTCGCGCATGCAGGCACCATCATTCTTTTGACGTGCTTCAGGACATCCTGCCCTGGGCCTTCACAGTACAACGTACGGTACACCGGAATCGGAAAAATGAAATCGATCAAGTCATACGACACCCTTTTACGCGAAACACCAGACAAGTACTCGTGCGAAAACCGCGTGGCTAAAAAGCGATAGGCTTCAATGACTCCTTTCAAATACCCGCGTACACAAGCACTGACGTCGTCGCTTGACGAAACGATAAACTCAGTTGGGTCACTGCGTAGCCTCACTTGAATAACCGTGAGCAAAAATGGATCTTTCTGGTCTCGTAGAAAAATAAATCTGTTGACAAGCTGTCTGACAAACAAATGAGAAAGGCCTAGACCCCCAACCATAACGCGACGAAAAAGGTTTGTTCGGCTCGTTCTCTCTCAAACCGAGCTCCAAATAAAAAAACAGCAAAAACTTGGTGTATTCGGTGAATATTTACATGCGAGCAATGCAAGACTTGCAAAACATAACCTTTTGCCACAAGAAATGCTTTGCAAACAGAAGCGCGAGCAAAAATAGACAACCCACTGCTCCCCCCCCTTCCCCCCCCCCCCCCCCCCCCCCCCCCCCCACACACACACACACTTACTTGTTCGCCTTTGCGCGCAAGGCGTCAGCCTCACCAGGCCAGTACTCATCATTACTGCGGTAGTGATTCAGAGGTACCCCAAAATAACGAGACGGGCAGTCGGTCCATACAACACGCTCAAATACAGCCGGCGTGGAAGACCAATCACCGTGTCAAAAACCCATGCATTTTTCAAAGTTAACAGAACTACATGTGTGTTGGCAAAACGTTTTCGTTAAATCTACGGCTCTCTTTACACTCTCTTTGTCAATACACAAAATCGCCACATCATCCGCGTACGACAAAATACGAACTTCTGCAGATTGTAACCTGAAACCTTTAATATAACGACTACGAATAATGCTTAAACAAAAGGGTTCGAGGAAAATACAAAAAAGCAAGGGCGAAAGAGGATTCTTGTCTCACGGAAGAAGAAAGACTTATACGCTCAGTGACATGTTTGTTAACCACGAGACGGGTGGCGCGATTTTGGTACGCCTACGTATACCTTGGAACAAAACTGAACCTATATTTTCATGTTCTAAAATATCAAAAAGAATTTCATGTGACACACGGTCGAAGGCTTTTTCCAGGTCGACCTGTAACATGGCGACTATTCTTTCCAAAGTGTCACAACACCCCAGGATACTTCGGGCAACATGCACGTTTGTTAAAATGCTTCTGTATTTTATACCACAGTCTGGTGTGGTCCGACAATATGGCTTATGACACTCTGCAATCTTTCCGCTAGTACTTCATCAAAATCTTGAAATCTACATTAGTTAATGTTATAGGGCGGTAAGAACCAACCAATCGAAGCTTCAAGCGGTCGTCACTTTTGGGAATGAAAATCGTATGTGTGCACAAAAACGACGGGGAAAGGCATTCATGCGGTAAGCTTCTTCAAAAACAGTGTAAAAACGGGGCTAGTTGGTCTTTAAATGCTCTATAAAACTCTGCTCCCAACCCATCAGGACCGGGTGACTTTCCCGGTTGCAAGTTGTCTATGGCCTTTTCAACTTCCCACAACGATATTGGCTGTTCCAATTTTCTCTTAGGTCGTCTGCTAGCTTCGATACTAAACAGCTTCGATAGCGATAACTAAACTTTTTTTATAGTAATCTACAAACGCGCGTTCGATTATCTGTTTATCAGTCGACACTCGACAGAGCCCCTCGGTACACAATTTTGCTGACTTCATTTTTGCTCGCGTATTTTCTTTCTGTTCCTACGGCTTTTTTCGTGGGTATCTCGCGTGCGACAATTGTTTCGACAGCGCTCGCACCAACGCCCCCTTATATTTTTCTGTATCAAGATATTCAAGACGCTTTTTTATGCTGATAATGTCGTCGGAAAACAAGCCGGGCGATTGACATTCTTGCTGCATCAGCTTCTGAAGCTGGCCGTTTAACTCGCGTGTTTCTTTCTGTTGTTCGTGCTTCAATACAGCGCGCTCAATAGATAACATTTTTGTTTCCCGTTTAAATAATTCCCATTTAACCCCAAAATCTTGCCTTTTCGCGCAAGATAAATCTTCGAGATTTTTGCGAACCGCCTTTGCAAAGAATTCGTTTTCGAGAAGTTTTGCATTAAATTTTCCCAACTCTCACATGAACTTCTTAGGAATCTCTTTAGAAGAACACATTTGAAAACAAACAAGAGAATGGTCACTGAAAGACACGTGATCCACTGAATATTGCCGACACGCTCCAATAATCTCGGGGGAAACGTACGCTCTATCTAATATCGCGCGTGACTTGTACATTGAAAGTGCGTGAACTGCGTACCCCTGCCGCGAGACGCGCAATGAGCAACATCCTCTAATTCATGACGCTCAACCATATCGCTCAAAAATACAGTACTCGCGTCTCTATATACCGCGCGCTATTGGACCTATCCTGCGGCGCGCACACACAGTTAACATCGCCCAACAAAATAACTAACCTATCAGGTCGAACATAGTTTTCAATGTGTTTGAAAAGACATTAAACCTTCCTCTGCCTTATTAAGGGCATAAATGCACAACACGCGAAACCTGCAACAAGAAATTAAAAAAAAAAAGAAAATCACACAATACAAAGCGGCCCGACTGGCAACTAACGACGTGCTCTACAGTCCCCATAGAATTTTTTTTTTAAACTAAAAGAAACGCATGATCACGCCACATTTACTGCGTGTGATTGGTTTAGCCGCTGATAGAAACCCACAGAGAGGACGAGGGCCGTGACGTCGAACTTTTATCACTGCTTGATTGGCCCTATAGGATCTCATAACTTTGGCTGCGGCTGGACCTGATGGGGAAATGAAGTACAATTAAAGATTTTCTTTCCCCAGGCCTGGGGTATTTTTTTTATTTTTTATTCTAGGACAGCTTTAGTTAGGGGTATTCCAACCGTCCCCAGTTTTGATTAAACCGGCTTCGGAGATAACGTTCGATATTTGTCAATATTTACCGAAAAAATAAAACGAACCCTACTGATACCGTAACCTAAGAAAACGTAAGGAAACGATATTGTGTAAATGGGCCTTAACACAACGTGACGTAAGCGAATGGTACTGCGCGAACGGGCCTTTACTCGCTTTTGAACTTAGTCACGTGCTTCTCAGTGAGCCCTTATTGCGGCGCGTGGTGCAGGGAATTGTGGGGCAGTTCCGGTGCACGCGTATGTGACTGATAATTCAAAACACAAGGAAAACGGAATTAGCAGTACAAAGCCTATTTGTTCCCTGCTCTGTGATCGTTTTGCATCCTTTGCGTTCTAAAATCGCAAAATTCCAACTCACACGAACCACTCCTATTTATAGGTGCCGTGCATTGGAATGCCGTAATGTATCGAAAAAACGAAGGGGGTGCTGCGTATTGATTCGCTCGTACTTTTTTTATACGCTTAAAGGTTGTCGGTGGATAACATTTTTGGAATGGTCTGTTCCAGGGGTACGTGGCCAGGCTGACCCGGCCTAAGAGCCGCAAACAAAACCACGAAACGTCCAAGAGCTGCGGGGGGCAAACATTTGTTTAGAGCAATGAAAGAAACTCGAACTACTTTCCATCTATCCGAGTCAAAAGCAGTCCAACTGTTTGTAAGGTAGCAGCAGCGCAAGATTACCAAACCGCAGCCTGTCTTTCAATTTAAAACGCGTGCCATTTCTCATTTCGGGGAAATGCTTGTGTGACCGGGAGGGTGGCGGGAACGTGTGTGTGTGTGTGTGTGTGTGGGGGGGGGGGGGGAGGGGGGGAAATGGGAGCCGCGAGCCGCACTTTAACACACGAAGAGCTGCATGCGGCTCGCGAGCCGCAGCTTGGCCACCGCTGGTCTATTCAGTGCACTGATGCTTCGTATCATGGGACTTTGATTCTGTTCCGGCTACTCGATGCTGACTTTAAAGTATGGTAAGAGATGTGATTTAGTTTATCTGATCTTAGTCTTTTTTTTGGCACACCTTAAATTTTACTAAAAACATCTATATATATATTTTTGGGGGGGTAAAAATCAAGGTGTGTTTTTTGGACCTTATTTTTGGTAGATTACGACGTTTTCGAAGTTCAGATATTAATTTTTTTGTATTCCCAATTTTCAAAAAGTCAGCATATAAATTATGACATCCGCGACACAAACGTTTTGCAAATTTATTAAGGGCCGCCTGTCTCGAATTATAATTTTTCACTTGAATTTGGCATTGATGTCCTAGCTATTGATAATACGAATTCTCCCTCCATAAAATGTTCAAGCAAGTGTTACTTCCACAAAGGGTGATATTTTAAAACCTGTAAAGGAGGAGGAGCGGTCACTCCGATGGTACGACGGATGTTTTAGAGACCGTTTTACTGAAAGAGAGCGAGAGAGAAAAGGAAAAAGGGCTACCGGTGCTTTCCCCTTTGCTGGGTCGATAGAAAGAGTGAACGTCCCGGATGAGAGGTTTCGCCGGTGTTGGGTGTCTGCAGTGCCCGAACTTCGTTCGCGCTTTTTGTTTTCTGTTTTAAATTCGAAAATTTAATTAGAACCACGTGCTTCGATGGCGACAGTCCTCCGGTCATTGGGACACCATTGCTCGGTCATGGGGTGCACGAATAACGACAGAAAGCATCCAATACAGCCCGAGGACATATGTAGCTTGCAAGGAATCTGGCAATGCGAGAGCGGCTGCAATGTCTTTGAGCTCCATCGCTTTCCACATGACCCCGGTCTCCGGTGGCAATGGATTGCGTCCGTAAACCGAAAAGACGATTCCTCAACGCCATCCTTTCGACTGTGCTCGGAACGTTTTGTGAATGGAGTGCGCACAGAACGCTATACCGCCGATGAACATGCGGTACACTCGCAAGGTGAGTGCGAGTTTTCTTCTGATAATTGCTGTTTCAACTTGTAATTTTGCAACTGAATTTATCTTAATATTAATATTTTGCAGTGGTGATATTGAATCGATTTTATCATCTACAACACTTAGTTGAAGGCTCATTTCTGCCGTCGAGTGTGGCTGGAAAGTTTTGAAAATTTAGTTCTATCGGTTTTCCTGAATCGCGATTTCCTGCGCGATACCAGAGAGCCGGCAAAAGCGCTCCTTGGAGTGCCGCTGGTTTGTTGTTTCCGTTGACTGGGCGCTTTAAAGCGCTGGATAGTTGCTGCAGGGTACGTCTCGTGTGTTGCGATCTGCGTTTTCGAGCCCATTCTGCACGTTTCTTTCTTCGAGTCATGGCATCCGCCAGTGCGGCGACGGGGGAACATCGGCAGCGAACGTGCCAGCGCAAGAAATATGAGGTTAGTACTCAAAATATTGCATCAAATAGTAAAATAATTCGTGCCTGCTTTGAGGCTTTCTGCGGTTCGATATAAGTACATCTCAAACGTCTTCGTCGTTCACCCACGAGGAACTATAAGAACACGGACACGCATGATAAAAGCAGCGCAGCAAAACGATCGGTAGCAGCTCCGGGTATTGGAAAAAGTTATTTGAGGTTCCCGTGTCGTGTATCGCTTGTTTTTTTACTAAAACGGCTACGTTGAAATAAGCCCACTGCAAGCAAAAATTGATTAACGAGTCATCAGTTCCAGTCATGCGGAAAGGAATGGAGCTTTAAAACATTGCAGCCGCACTCGCTTTGCCGAATTCCAAGCATGCTATATAGGTTCTCGGACAGTATTCGACGCTTTATGTCGTTATTCGTGCATTCTATCACCGAGCAATGGTCTCCCAAAGACCGGGGGACTGTCGCCATCGAAGCCCGTGGCTCTACTAAGCTTGTGGGTTTAGAACAGAGAAGGAAAAGCGAACGAAGTTCGGGCACTGCTTACAGCCAACACCGACGAAGCCTCTCATCCGGGACTTTCACTCTTTCTACCGACCCAGCGAGGGGGAAAGTGCTGGTAGCCTTTTCCCCTTTTCTCTCTCGCTCTCAAAATGGAAATCCCCCGAGTCAGCGACTCACCGCAGACTCGGGGATTTCCGAACGTCCGTGACGCGGCGCACGTTACTTCAAAACTCGATGACGTTTAAGCCCTTCTGCAAATAAAAAATTTCTCTTGCAAAAAACAAACAAACAACAAAACAAAACGTAATGATTCTTTTTAGAACAAAAATCGCTGCGATTTTGCCTAGACACGGCCTTGAAAACAAGCTATGGGTTCGGCGGCGTACAGGAGACGACGGCACTGGGTTCATCCAGTCACTCCTTTCCAAAGAGGATCACCAGATGGATCGTTTTCTGGACATGACCTACCAGAAACAAGCCACTGGGTAACGTCGTGCTAAATGAGGTAGTTTTGTCGGAATAGCCAAAAGACATTTTAAAGGCATTTTTGTAGAGTGCTCTGAACGTTTGACGAAAAGCGTCTCTTCGGTGATCGTCTCTAAAGGCTGGTGAACACACCTGAGACTTGTTATAACCGGAGTGGCTTAAAAAAACAAAGTTAATAATTTTGTGACTGTTTACGACTGGCTACGCGCAGGTGCGCGAACCAAGGTGACCTCGGTTGCAATTAGGACCCTATCGTCGTAAGAGATTGCAAGAGGTTCTAACATATTCGGTCGTAAGCATGGGCAATTGTGTGTGAACCAGCCTTGAAGACCGACCAGCAAAAGTTTTTCAGACCAGGGGAAAAATTCTCTTCTCCACCCTTCCCATTTTCCCCCTCTCCCACTGCTATTTTGACGGCGGGGGGCTCCTTTTGTTGCTGCATCTGGGGCCAAATAAGCCGGGAGCTTATCCCGGCTTATTTAGTCCCAAGATGCAGAAACAAAAGGGTCCCCAGCAGTCAAGTTAAGAGTGGGCGAGGGGGAAATGGGAAGTGTGGAGAGGAGGAGTTTCCCCTGGTTGAAAAATATTTTGCAGGTCGGCCTTTAAGGTGAATAATTTTGCGATAATGTGCTTTGATGGGCCAGTTTTTACATTGAAAAGGGTATAAAGCGACGAAAAAACACGGACCGAGACACGAAGAAAACAACGTCAAAGGGCGCACTCTCAACTGAAGTTTATTCGAAAAAGTACACGCTATTATTTCCAACGGGAACGCACAGTCATCTATCAATCCCTGCCTAGCTCACGTTTTTAGTACTCATACTTATCCGTAGATAGGGACAAAGACGTTTCGCTGGCGCACTTGTTTACCTTAGCCCTAATCCATCTCGGAGAAATTTATGAAGAGTGATGGCAGATACAAGGCATTTAGGTACGCTGATGATTTTCTCATTCTTGGACGGCACAATCGGTCCCTCTAGCTGTGAGGTGACGGAGGTGCTAAAGGTATTTATGTCATGTTGCCACGGATTCCTCGACAACAAGCTTAGTGTTTTAGGGGAGCATACCTGCTGGACGTGTGCACCTAGGTCAAAAAATGGGATTCCTTTTTATGACTACTGTCATTCAAAGCTCGCGAAGAGAGGTATCGTGAGCTCCTGTTTAAAAGCGTCCCTTAAGAAGTCCTGTCTACACTGCGCACAAGATAGCTTTGTGAGAAGGTAGACCGATTGTGGAGCGGGGGATTCCCAATGAGCTCATTGGTCGAGGTACGTGGGAGCCTGATGAAGACATTTAAGGCATCACCGAAACCACTCTGCGAGAAAAGACCTCTACGGCCGGTGGTTATTCCATATATGCACGGCGTCACACACAATCTTAAGAAGGTGGCTCAGCATCACAATGTCCCGGTTGTGTTTTCAGCGCCTTGTAAGATGTCCCAATTATTCCAAAGAATCAATAATCCCCAGCCGATCGATCATAGACCTGTGCAACACTAAGCATAGGAATAAATACACAGATTGCACGACTGGCGTCGTGTATGGGTTAGATTCCGATGACGTGTGGGTTAAGCTATTTAGGGTAAACAGGCAGATGTGTTGATGACCGGGCCCGCGAACACGCAGTTTCCACTATGACAACACCGTCAGGACATTTCGCCGTTCATTGCAGCAGATGCCCTTGCACCCCGTCGTTAAACAGCACAAATATTTTGGCAAAATAGAAAAAAAAAAACAAGGTGTCACGCGAACTACAAGAGACTTTTCAGATTAGGTATAGGGGAAACAAGTGCATCAACGAAACGTCTTTGGCCCTATCTACAAATCACTATGAGTACTTAAAACGTGAGCTGGGTTGAGATTGATTGATGACTGTGCGTTCTCGTTGGGAATAATAGCGTGCACGCGTTTTCGAATAAACTTCACGTGAGAGTGCGCCCCGTGTCCTTGTTTTTTCGTGCCTCGGTCCATGTGTTTTCGGTGCTTTATACCCTCTTCAATAATTTTGCCTTTAAGCACTGTTGTTTCTTTTTCCCTTTACTTGCAGTTTTACTGAGCTGTGGGCCTCTCAGCGATCCCACATTGCAACGCGCGGTGTAAATTTTGAGGCTGCTTCGATATTTGCTGGGGTCGACTCGTACGCTCCACACGAGAAGACAACGTTTTTTTGTTTGTTTATTCTTTTCATTTGGACAATTTCTGGGACTCGGAGTCAGTGTAAGCAAACATTAAAACGAGCTTAGTTACTTAGAATGTTTTTTCGAGAAATAATAACGCTTGTGCTGTCGAAGATGAGCTGTCGTCCATCCATTTAGAAAAGCGGCCGATGCCTGGAAATTAAACCCGATGGAGGAGGATTAGCGTCCGGCACTGGTGATGACCGCCAACAAAGGTGGTCGGTCTCGGCAATAAATGTTTCGCCTTGTAATCACCTGGTCGTCCTTCAGTCACCCCCCGAAGGCCTGTAGATTCGCGAAGGCTTTGTCTCCAGACATTCCCGGGAACGGTGGAGTGGAGCATAGGGTTATTATAATGTACCCTAGCGGCTCAACTGACACTAGAGTGCGGTTTCAAATTGAAGCAGGCAGCAACCAGTCTGAAATTGACTTCCGGTAATGCATTTCTACGGGAAAAAAGGAGTGCATTCCCTCCTTGCTCTTAATCGTAAAAGGACACTGACCCCCCTTCCCCAAAACAAAACAATATTATTTTTACTTTTTGCCAGGCGATTTAATTTGGTATCAGAAGACTATCCAATCAATATTTTGTTACAGAGTCATTTATATGTTTAATAAAGTCAGAAAGGGCAACTGCTCGAAACCGAAACACCAGCAAGGACCAATGGCGCGACATGATACCTAGAGAGGTGGGAGATGTATAGAGAAGAGCGTTGCCAGAAGTCACATAACTACACCCGACAGCGTTTTTTTTTGTTTGTTGTATCGGCCGTGCGAAGCAGACGACAGTTTTAACACTGCAGTGATCAAGCACACGAGGAAGAACTCCTCCTTGCAGTAATGCAGCCAGTCGACTGTAAGTCGACTGTAAGTAAACTGTAAGTTTGCTGCCAATCCCCTGTGGTAAAGGCACTCCCCAGGCTCAAAGTTGGGCAGCACCACGCATTGCCCACATTCGGACCTAGTAAACAAACCGTACGCATGCATACTAAATACTAAATAAGCACTTTGTTCTTGACGTTTTCGTGTGTTTCACGCTCTTACCAACTCGTGTCTGTAAGACGAGGAATTTCTTCTCCCAGGAGCGGGGGCGACGACTCGGCGACGTCCTCGTGCAAATCAGCTTGGTGGTCGGGCCTGTGGTACGGAGTAAATCCGAATTGGTGTGATTTGTGTAAAATTTCTTTTTTGAAGCTAGACAGATTCGCCAGTACCGCGCACGATACTTCTGAAGTAGAGGTCCCACGCCCGTTGTCCGCCGACATCGCTTAGTCTGCTTCGTCCAACCGTGCAGCCTGCGACTCCCGCGCTGCTCCCGCGATCCCACTATGCGGTGCCATGCTGAGAATTGACCTCGTTCCAGTAAACTTCTGCGCAAGCGCACAACCTCCCCCTGGCCTTGCGTCCCTCTGTCTTCATTTTCGGAGGGCACCATCCCGCGCTACCAGCATTGTCAGCGTCCATCTTTCCGCGTATTTCATCTTGTCTGACGATTCTTCTGGATATGGTAGCATGGAGCATCAAAAGCAAGAAAAACCAGTGCGACGGCACGATGTCAATGTGTTTTGACGAGCGGAGTCTTGTTGGGCTGCCCTTCATTTGTAGTTCGCGGACAAACCGTCCCACGGCGCCCGTTACTCGAAAAAGGTTAATTATGCAGTGCATGTGCTTGCGGCACTTTTGAACTTTGTTTTTCAATCAATGTATTAGCAATTTCTTAAAATCCACAAAAATAGTTACTTTCTTATATATATATATATATATATATATATATATATATATATATATATATATATATATATATATATATATATATATATATATATATATATATATATATATAGATATATAGATATATAGATATATAGATATATTCTATATATATATATGCATTTTTTGAGCCGTAAATTGTGTTTTCGCTAGCTGGGTCCCTCATAGGTCATGTACACATGAAAACCTTGGCAAGCATGAATAGTCCGTCAGTGTCCCTGAAAGAGACGAATCTTATCACGATTAATTCGTACGTACTAGATAGCTTGGAACATTTCGCAGTTACGCAGTCGAAAATATTGGTCAGTAAACGGCGTTTCTCTTTCAAATTCATGGCAAGGGAAATGGTGCTAAAATAGCTTCGTACATTTATTGATGTACACTGTCCGACACCGTTTGCGTGAACACGGTTACGGCGCTTTTCTAAGGGTTTTACGTGCCAAAGCAATAAAGAGAATCTTGGAAATCAAAGAGAAGTCAAGAACTAAACATTAACACCATGGCCGTATGTACCTCTACATGTAGACGATAAAATAAAGTAAAGCCGAGTAATGAGTGTGATTAGCGATAAATAACATTCGTTTTCTTCACTCTGCTGCTCAAATATGGGTTCAAAGGTTAGTTTGTTCCAGCGTTCAAAACTTATATCCGCGCATGCTCGAAAACTTTTAAAATGGGTAAACGCCAAAAAACTCTTACCGCCCGATAAATTCAGCCAGTGCGTCCTGCATAAGTTACACTATGCCTGCCAGCTTCCCTCCACGAGATGAACAGGCCCGGTGGTTCAACCCACGACACGCACGCACGGGTTATTGACACTTCCAAGCTGCTGTTTTTTTTTTTATACTTTTAATGTGGTATATTTGCATTACTATTAAGATTATAATGTAAATGTTGTTTCTAACAACCCGTACAACGTTTCTCTAAATGTGACCACCTTGTTTCCAAAAGATTTCGGGACATAACACCGAAACCAAATCAAGCGCGACCAGAAGATACTGGTGCAGCGCGAACTGGCGCGAAGTTGAACAGTGGCGCTAATGGCGCAAACGCTTGGTCGTCTGCTTCGTGCGTCGTCGATTGGGAGGATATACTCGGCAGTGCTAACGTTGATAGCGCGTATACCAAGTTTATTGAAAAGTTTAAACAGGCTTATTCCGACTGCTTTCCAGTCAAGGCCGTGAAGCCCGCTATAAAGGGAAGGAAACCTTGGAGGACCATCAACACTCTTAAAAAAAAAAACACACACTCAAGAAATACCAGCTTTATAAATTATTTCTTAGTACTCGAGGTGAAATTGTATTAGAAGAGTTTAGAATGTACAGAAATAAATTAACCACAGAAATAAGAAGAGCAAAAAAGATGTATTACTTTAGTTTATTCGATGCTGAGTGCCCGAGAAAGGCCTAATCTGCTGTTGAAACGTTTAAAGAGTTTTTGTTTTTAATACGTCATATAACTCAGATTAGATTGAAAGCCTAGAACGGAACGGATAAGTCTTAAATGGCCAGCACCTGGCGAACAAATTCAATAATTTCTTTGTGAACATAGATTGTAGCCCTTACAACTCTAATGCGTCAAAACGTGTATTATCAACACCTCAATCCCTATTTCTCTCCCCTGCGGACGAAGCTGAGGTCTATTCCTCTGTCATGTGTCTTAGCAACAGTCGCAGTCGTGATGCGGATGATTTACAAATTCTACCTGTGAAATATGTGATCGATATTATTGCCCCATGCCTAATGTTTATTTACAATTTTGCCATGCCATCCGGTACATTCTCAAAAAAGATGCAAATTACGAAAGTTTTAGCCTTTTTTAAAGGCGGAAACAAAAAATGAATTAGGAAATTACCGACCAATGTCCATTCTACCAGTGTTTTCAAAGGGGTTAGAAAAAATAATTCACTCTCGAATTGTAAATTTTTGTGATAAACACTCCCTCATAACAGAATGCCAATTCGGCTTCCGTAAAAAAACGATCAACAGCAGCAGCGTTATTAGTTCAAAAAGAGGAAATACTGAGAAACTTCAAAGGAAAAAAAATAACGCTTGATTAACGCCTACTAGAAAACTTGTTTGTTTATGGTATTTGTGATCTTCGACTTTCCTTAATTAAATCATATCTATAATATCGTTCTCAGTTCGTTCTAATCAATGACCAACGCTCAACTCTTTTAAGCATTTCATCAGGAGTACCGCAAGGGAGTATACTGGGACCACTTCTTTTTTTTTATTGTATATTAACGACATAGTGAACATTGACTCAGAATTAAATATATAATCTATGCGGATGATACAAGTATATTTTTTTCAGACATATGCGAAGCGGGTCTGAGAAATAAAGCTAATGCGTTTCTTTCAAAGTTGAAAACTTCGGCAGAAATAAACTGCTTGCATAATAATGTATCCAAAACAACAGCCGTGATGTTCCGCCCACGAGGTCCGAGTAATGGACTTTACCATCCTCTTAATTTTGGTTTTTTAAACACTGCATTTGTAAGAAGTGTTAAAACGCTTCGAATCGTTTTCTCGGAAAACATGCTTTGTACTAATCATGTTAAATATCTCTGCGCTAAACTGGAAAAAATCGTGGGAATTTTTAATAAACACTGACATATTCTTCCAACAAGTGTAAAGAGAGTTCTATATATCGTTATTTTAATCTCATGAGTGTTATTGTAATCTATTCTGGGGAAATACATCTTTCTCGAATTTAAACACACTTCATTTACTGCAGAAAAAGTTGATTAGAATAATTTCAAATGTCCCCTACATACATCCAACACAGTCATTGTTTAAATCATCCAAAATTCTGAATATACAAAAGGTCTATGAATATCGAGTAACCATCATTTATAAGTTATATAGTTCTTAGACTTCCTGATTTGAAAGAAAAATCAGTCTTTTCTTTATGTAGACATAACCAGCCTTGTCAGATTCCGAAGTGTAGGACCAATTATGGAAAACAGAAAATAAGTTAAACTTTGCCTGTTTTATTGAATAGCTATTTGGATAGAAATATTGATGTTGTACATCTGTCCAAAAGTTTTATTTTTAAACTGTTTATTTAGCATTGTACGTTGTCCATCATATGTCATACTCACACACTTTGTAAATAGACTTTCCATTTCTCTGTCGTAGTTGCTGAAGGGGGGGGACCGGAGCTTAGACAAGCTGCATTTCTGCAGCTTTTTTCTCCGGCCTCTCATTCACCACATGTATATGTGGTGAAGAATAAATTCGTATCGCATCGTATCGTATACTGAGCTAGTTGTTGATTCATGCTTCTGAAAGAGGTCAGTTCACCGCAGGCACGTATCCAGGGGGGGGGGGCCATGGGGCCCGGGCCCCCCCCCCCGAAATCTTTCATTTTGCTGGGACTTCCTCTCCCCCCTCCCTCTCATACAGCATTTTGTCATGGGCGGGCCCCCCTCGAAACAAGATCCTGGCTACGTGCCTGGCTCACCGTAAGAAGGTACACAAAGAGAGAACGAGAAAAGGCGACAAACACACTGCTGGACTAGCCACCATTTACTGAAGATCTTCCACACCCATTAGTTTCATATCTCAAAAATACTGGGTGTGAAAGAAGCTTATCTTCAATAAATGGTTGCTAGTCCAGCTGTTCTGAGCATCTCAAGGAAAGAAGAGGCAGGCACCTCGACGTACCCGAAGAGCTTACGGGAAGCGGAGACGGAACGAGGTAAGGATTGCTAGTTGATTGACAGCTTGCGTTGGGTTTCAGCGCATGGTCAGTTTAGCGAACCCTTCTCTGGCCTAATCACGCGGAAGCTACAGCTACTATTTGCCTTCTTCCTTCCGCTTGCTACTGCTCGGAGCCCACAGGCATAGCGTAACGTATATATAGGGTTCGGAGTTTTCGGTTTAAACCGATAAAAACTGATAAAAGTACGCCGAATACATTTTCGGAAATTCGGTTTTAACCGAAAAGGTCAGTTTTTTAGGTTCAGCATTTTCAATTTAAACCGATAAAAACCAATAAAAATACGTCGAATCCATTTTCTAAAATTCAGTTTTAACCGGAAAAGGTCACTTCGACCTTCCAGTCGTACCGCAGAGCCATGGCGAAAAAGTGGAACGACAGTGCCTATCGAAACATGTCCGAATGTATGGGATACACGGGTGCCATCACGACGTTTTGGTTTAATGTGCGCATCATCGATTGGGACGTGAAGTCCGAAATGCCCCATGACTTTGCCATGTACGAGCGTGTTTTCAAACTCGTTGTAAGGAAGACTAACTTGATGCAAGCTCTGCATGTTGTGTTGAGCTTCAAAACGTCGCACCGTGTCTCTTTTGGCGGTCACAATTGGTTGATTGGCCGATTTTGGCTCAGGCAGCGCTGCATCTTCTCAGCCTGCCATTGTCCAGTGTTAGCGTTGAGAGGGCATTCTCGAAGATCAGGATAATATTAACAGAAAAGAAAGAGTGAGTATCCACGAGGAGAACCTGGGAAAGTCCATGTGTGTGTACTATTATAAGATCACGTAATCCTGATGTACAGAAGGTAAAGTTCCATGTTTTTTGGGCATAGGCTTCATATGTGACTTGTTTGTACGGCTGTGTTTTTTTTTTATTCTTTTACAGTTGCACACATTTGCCAAATAAAGTGTCCATTTCTTTTTCAATGTATATGTGCCGTTATTCTTTGACTGATCACAAATATCAGAGCTACAAGGACCATCTGATCCGGTGTCCGTTGGTGTTTATTTCAAATTCACCGAAAAAAGCCGATAAACTTTTGTGGGCATAAATATACGCCGAAAAAAACCGAAAATTGAATTTTAAAATGAACACCGAAAAAAGTACGCCGATTTCTGAAAAAATAAAAACCGAAAACGCGTAACCCTACGGTATATAGGAGTCGCTGATTCAGGACAATAATAACACTTCTTCCTCCTCCTGTTTTTAGGTTTTTAGTGATCACTTTATAGTGGTACATAAATCTCGTAAGTTATCAATATTACAGTCATCGGGATGTTGGCACTCCTTGAACAATGTTATTTTAGACTGTTATTCTCGCTTAGATTCGGCGCTTGTCCTCACATACTTCCATGGAACTTTGGACTGAACCCGGAGTACTTGGAAGTTCGCTCACTGATCGGAAAACTACTGTAACTAAAACAATTTTACTTTTAAAATGTTAGTAATGTTATATCTGTTCGCTATGACCCAAATAAAAAAATAATTACTCTTATTACCCGGCGGAAAGACAAAATTTACACGCGTCTTCCCATAGGAATGCACAGGAGCACCGCAAAAGGGGACTGGTTGCTCTCTGCTTCAATTTGAAACCGAACGTCCCATAGGGACTAGCGTCACGTGAACTTCTAGCGTACATTATAATAACTCTATGGAGTGGAGTACGAATTTTGAGGAATTCCTCCGTGGAGGAATCGTGGAGAAGCGCCTGTGAAGTCTCTTGAACCGAGGTGTTCTTTTTCCTCCACTTGACGGAGTGGAGATGGAGTTGGAGTCGAGTAGCGTTGAAAAATACAGCCGTAATTATTTTTAATTAATTTACCAAGTCAGAACATCGTTACACCGCCCATGTTATGCTTGACACGAGTAGTGCGGAAGCTCTGCAAAACAAAATCGTAGCTTTCTCGCAAATTTCCTAGAACCAAATAAATGGCACACAACAACATACAGACCACGCGTAGTAATTGCCACATGATTGTTTAAAGAGCAGATCTTTGCCGCTCAATTTGTTCTGTACCGCAGTTTATGTACGTTTAGAAAAATTCCCGAGAATTATCTCCGTCTCGTAAGAGTTTTCTTCAAACATCCGTAGGAAGGGCGTCACCGGAATCTTATTTAATATCAATATGATAGGGCTTTCGCATTTCGGTTCAGGCCCACAACCGTGCAGGTCATCAAGTGCAAGTAGTCATAACCACTTTTACAGTTCTTTTTTACCTATACCAGCGATGTTTCATTCATACTGAATTTGGAGATTGGGATGGAGCAATTCGCTCATTACCAACAGTTATCGGGGCGTAAAATTAATCGTGTTGTGTGTATGCTTATGCAGCGGAAAGTTAGTCTGCCTCCATGGCCGTCTTTTGTCTCCGCTGTAGACGAGGAATTTAAGAAGCTCAGTAGCTACCGCTAGCCGTTACCATGCATCAGGCATTACACACGAACACAGGTCGGTGTAATGCTCATTCGATTTAAGACGGGCAAGCGTGGGGTTCGATCCACAATATTCCTAGGTTCCGCACCGCGAGTCTTGCTTTGATGCACGTGTTTCGTCGTGATATGCAAAACAAATGTGAGAAAATACGAGTAAACTCTTTTCTGAACCAGATATACACATACTGTTGCCCAATATTGTATACTTCGTTGTGCTTTAAGTGCGACTGCAGCCGACGCTAGGATTAAGTCCAACATCACAGCGCTATAGTTGTGTAGGGACCAAGTGTAGGTCCTACACATTTATTTACACTATTTGCACTTTACAATATCTGACGCTATGAGGGATATCTTCGGTACCCACCGAGATCGTCGGCCGTACTGCACGCCCTATCGAGTGTCGCGCGCTACCCGACCTTGCGCTCGTCTTCTTCTCTTCTTGGCGTTCGGCGCCTACAATACTCTCCCTCCCCTCTCTCTCTCTCTCGCGTTCCTAGGGTGACCGTACGATGGTGGTAAACACCACGTCACTTGACGAGGCGGAGCTCGGAGAGAATCTCCTGTGCTTGCTTGGTTGCGGTGAATAACGGTCGTCGTGTGTGACGGAGAGTTTGATTGCCTAGATGCAAACTGACCGGAGTCTCTGCGGTTGTTTTCGGAATAAGCAGAGCTGGGTCTGTTGGATTCTTGAGGTGGTTGTCTGCATTGGAGGCATTCTGTGTCGGCCTCATCAGATCGAGGGGATCGGTTTGAGGTGAGGCAGTGGTGATCAGTGGTCGGTTGAGCGGGAAGGGTGGAAACCTGAATGTCATGGTTTGGATTACAAAGTGGTTCCTGATGAGCGGATTTTAGGCGGTCAATAGAAACGGTTTCTTGTCGTCCATTGTAGTCGATTGTAAAAGTCTTGGCTTCTCTTGTAAGTACCTTATGTGGCCCGGTGTATGGTTGTTGAAGCGATCTTTTAGAGCCGTCCCTGCGTAGAAATACGTGGCTGCACGTGTCAAGGTCGTTCGATACGTATACTGGAGCTCGTGCTTGCTTACGGGGTGATGTGGGTCGGAGATTTCGCATTATCGTTCGCAGCTGATTGGCATATGTCATAGGATCAGGAGCTGGCTCTTCCATACCAGATGTGAAAAATTCTCCGGGTAGGCGTAGGGTAGAGCCATATACTAACTCGGCCGGACTGTAGCCGAGGTCTCGCTTCAAAGCAGCCCGAAGTCCAAGGAGGACAATCGGCAAGCTTGTGTTCCAGCTATTTGGGTTGAATTGTGCCATTAGCGCAGCTTTCAATGAGCGATGAAAACGTTCGACGAGACCATTGGCGGAAGGGTGGTAGGCGGTCGTTCGTATTCGTTTTGTTCCCAAGAGTGATAGAAGTTGTCTGAAGAGCGCGGATTCAAATTGACGTCCCCGGTCCGTTGTGAGAGTAGATGTGATGCCGAATCGGGACACCCATCCTTGAACGAAAGTGCGTGCTACGGTGTCTGCTCGTATATCTTGAATGGGAAATGCCTCTGGCCAGCGGGTGAACCGATCCACGCATGTAAGAAGATATCGATACCCCTCAGGTGGTGGCAGGGGTCCCAGCGATGTCGATGTGGATGTGGTCGAAGCGCTTTTTCGTGGTTGGAAATGCCTGTAGCGGCGCAGAAGTGTGACGTTGGACCTTCGATTTTTGGCAGTGAATGCAGGATTGAGTCCAGCTTCGGACATCTTTATTGATTCCGGGCCAGAGGAAGCGTTCAATCATTAGATGTTGAGTGGCACGAATACCGGGATGAGATAAACCGTGTACGGAGTCAAAAACTTGCCTTCGGAAGTTAAGCAGGTATGAATGGTCTTGGTGTACCGGTCGAGACGTCGCAGACTACTCCTGTTGTGGATGAAGGTAAAGTAATCTCCTCGAAGGCAAGCCGACCAGGAAATTCGCGTAGATGTTTAAGCTCTTGGTCCTGTTGCTGTACAATGCTTATTGCATCATAGTCGACAGCAGGAGGGAAACCAAGTCCGCAGGAAATTGGCGTGCTCCGGGACAAAGCGTCAGCAACAGGATTGTCGATGCCTCTGACGTGGCGTATGTCGGTCGTATATTCGGCAATATAAGCCAAGTGCCGTGTCTCGCGAGGTGAGTGTGTGTCTGTGCCATTTTGTAGAGCATACGTGAGGGGCTTGTGATCTGTCAGCACGAAGAACTCTGTTCCTTGAAGAAAATTACGAAAATGGCGGATTGCAGTGTATATTGCTAACAGCTCGCGTCCGAAAGTGCTGTAGCGTTGTTCCGCCGACGTCAGTTGTCTTGAAAAGAAAGCAATTGGCTTCCAGACAGTGCCGATTAGTTGTTGTAAGACTGCTCCTGCGGCGACGTCGGAGGCGTCTACCATGATGTAAGTTGGAGTGTTGTGCTGGGGATGTGACAGAAGCGTCGCATTTGCTAGTTCCAGCTTAGCTCTGTTGAAAGCTTGTTCTGCGGTCGGTGTCCACTGCACAGAAGACGAGGGTGTCTTGGTCCCTTTCAGGAGACAAGTGAGGGGCAACAGAATCTCAGCGCACTGGGGAACAAATCGCCGATAAAGGTTCACCAGTCCAAGGAATTCGCGAAGGTGGCGGATGGTTGTGGGTGTTGGGAAATTGCTGATCGCCAACACTTTTCCTGGAAGGGGCCGTATGCCGTGTTGATCTACTTCGTGGCCTAGAAATTCTAGATGTGATGCCCCGAGTTGGCATTTTCCTTTGTTGATGTTAACACCATAATCGGCGAGGCGCTAGAAAAGTAGTCGCAGATGTTGGATGTGTTCAGTCTCGCTTCGACTGATATTAGGAGATCATCGACATATGCAAAGCAGAAAGGCAATCCTCTGAGGACGGTGTCGATGAACCTTTGAAAGGTTTGGGCGGCATTTCTGAGTCCGAAGGGCATTCGAAGGTACTCAAACAGCCCAAACGGTGTCGTGATGGCCGTCTTAGCAATATCTGCAGGTTATACCGGTATCTAGTGGTAGGCCTTTACGAGATCTACCTTCGAAAAGATGGTTGAGCCGTGCAGAGACAGCGAAAAGTCCTGGATGTGTGGTATCGGATACCTGTCTGGTAGTGTGGCGTTGTTTAGAGCACGGTAGTCGCCGCAAGGTCGCCAGTCTCCAGGCTCTTTTTTAGGTACCATATGCAGAGGCGAGGCCCATGGACTCGAAGAAGGACGAATGATGCCCAATTCCAGCATGTGTTCGAACTCTGCCTTGGCGATCTTCAGACGTTCTGGAGCAAGTCGTCGTGGTCGAGCATAGGTGGGAGCACCCGTCGTCACGATATGGTGGGTTACGTCATGTGGTACGGGTCGGGAAAAGTTGTTGGGACATGTTATACCCTTGAACTCCTTGAGAAGGTTGTCGTAGGGTGAAAGAGGAGGATCAGGCATGATCGGTCGAAGAAGTGACGACTTTATTTCAATGCCTTGCACAGTCAAGCGAGTGGTGTCATCTATTAGCCGAAGATGAAGCATGTCTACCATGAGATTGTAGTGACGAAGGAAGTCTGCGCCAAGTATCGGGTAAGAGACAGCCGCGACGAGAAATATCCATCGGAAGGTTCTGCGAAGCCCTATGTCGAGGGTGAGGGAAGATTCGCCATAAGTTGGAATAGGTGTCTTGTTGGCTGCCTGTAGTGTACATGGCTGTCTCTTGCTCGGGGTTATGCTAGGTGGCGCAGGGAGAATGCTCACTTCGGCACCCGTGTCTACCAGAAATCGTAGTTTAGAGTTTCTGTCTGTGACAAAAAACAGGCGGGAAGTAGAGTGAGCGCTCCGACTATCCGCCTCTAGTGGCGCGCTGGGCCGTTTCCCGACACCGTACATGGAGCTCGACATTTTTGTGCTTTGTTCCCAAACTTCCAGTGGTACCAGCAGATACCTGGTGGAGGGGATCCGGGTCGTGGTGGAGAACGTCCGAACTGTGAAGCACGAGACCTTGAACGCTGGCGAGATCTAGATGGAGCAGTGGTCATGAGTGCGGCCACTTGCGTTGTCAACTGGTTGATCTGCATCCGCATGTCCTCGATGACATCTGGGACCAGAGATTTTCTTGTGTCACTGTTCTCTTGCTGCGATCTGCTAACAGCCAGAAAGTCTGTAGCAACCGTTGATATAGCCGGTGAGGCTACCTCAACGACTCTGTCCGCGAGCTGTGCTAAAGCTTCGATGGTGATGTTCGTTGTTGGTGCCAGCACCCTCCTGACAGTCGCGGGTAGCCGCTGGAGGAAAAGCTCTCGAAGAAGCGAAGGGTCAAATGCCGTAAGAGAGTCACCAAGCAGTTGCTGGAGGCGTCGAAGCATTTGGGATGGCGTTTTATCGCCAAGTTCTTCCGTTGTGAGCAGTTGTTGTAGTCGTCGTTGTTCGGAAATGGACGTTCTTCTCACCAGTTCCGCTTTGAGGGTGTCGTACGGGTTCTGATTTGGAGGTGTGAGAATAAGGTCCCGGACCTCTGTTGCGACTTATGGTGACAAAACTGCAATGACTTGGTGGAATTTCGTCAGTTGTGCTGTGATCTTTGCTGTGGAAAACTGAGCCTCCACTTGAGCGAACCAGTGGAGGGGGTCAGATAGCCAAAACTGCGGGAGCCGAAGACGAACCGCACCGACATCTCCGCTGGGCTGTCCAGTGGCCATGTCTCGTACGAGGGCGGCGAAAACGCTGAAGAATGCGTGCGTAGCGGGGTGTAGAGACAGTTGTCTCTACACCAACTAAACCAATCTCGCATAAAAAAAATGCAGGATCGAGGCGCTTTGATTGTGTATGGTTGATTTAGTCGGTGATAATAAACGCACAACGCTAACTGCAATCGTAGTATAGACCTTTGCATCACTTATCACCCGGACGAAAAATGCTGAGTCACCGTGCTGTTGAGGCACGCGCAGCGTCTGATATGCCGTACAGCAGAGAAACAAAGTATGTTCAGAAGGAGTTACACAGCCCAGCTGGAAAGAGGGCAGCTCGCCTTCGGCGGGCTGCCCTCTTTCCTGCTGGGCTGTGTAACTCCTTCTGAACATGCTTTTTTGCCTTTTGCGAAGGTCTATAACAGTTGTTTCAATCGGGGCATGCTAAGGTAAAAGGATAGGATCACGCACCGCTGCTAATTTTGGGGACTCCGGTTAACCCTTGAATCTTGTGTTTCTTATTAACACGTGTGTTTGACTACGATACAAAAAATTGTGATAAGAAACAATAAAGCGATACTATTTTTCTGTCTAAGTGTCCACAGAGGAGCGAGTAAACAAAGTTTCCACGATGCAGTGATAGAAATAAGACGAATACTTCGGAGGTGCTACTCTGTACACTACGTATCAATTTAGGCCACACCACAGCAAACTCTAAGATTCGCAGGTGCTAATCAAGCAGCACTCAAACTGCATCGTTACGGCGCTCACCATCTTTGTGCGTTTGCTGTTACCGTCCAAACCAATCGCACACAGTTAATGCGCCGCGATCTCGCATTTCTCTCTATGCGTGATTGCTTTATAGCCGGCGATAAAAACCCCCAAACGAAACGAGCGCCGCGATAATGAAATTTTATCCCGGCTTGATTGACCCCGTCGACTCGTTGCGTCGCGGCGGCGGTGGAATGTGAAGCGAAACGGAGTGTAGACGTGTACAACGGCCAGCGAACTGTGCTCGAGCAATTCATTCACTCCATTCCGAATCACAAACTTACGCGTGTACGCGCAAAAAGAAATGTGCCCGAGAATTAGGCGTGATTCATCGCAGACTTTTGTTCTCTGCTGGGTACCTGTCCTCGGTACCTCTCCTCGTCTTGATTTAGGAGACCGGGAGTAAAGTTCGTTTCTACCGATGTTGGATGCGGGTGTAGTTTAAGGTCGGAAGAGGCTGGTGGTGGAGATGGTGGAGGAGGGGATCTAAGAGTTCAATTTTTGGTCACTGAAAAAGCGAGATCTATTTCGCCTCTCGCGCGTTTCTATACTCCGTCTCACCCTAAGAAGGACTCAACTCCAAAGGCTAGCCAACAAAGTACTACATTGAAAAAAAAAAAAGTGCCTCCGTGGTGAAAAGTAGTCCGGCTAATTAAAATTGTAGTACGGACAAAAAGATGCAAATCACAAAGGTATTGCCATTCAATTTTGTTGTTATGCTGTTTTATATTGGTAAGTAAATAATGAAATGTTTATTTAAAACAAAATTCAAGATTTGACAGAAAATGGTTTTGTTTTGCCATATGGCCATTACAATCTAATTCAATCCAGTTTCGTGTGTGTCACGTGCATGGTGGAAGATGTCCCGTTTTTCCCACGCGGACTTTTTTCGCTTTCTAATGAACAGCGTTAGTGGTCGTGCGGTGTCTTGTGAAGAACTGTTAAACGGCTTCGGGATCTGCAAGGCTGACTACTTCGCAAGCAACTTCACCGCAAGCTCGATACGTCTATGAATGCCGCCGATGCGTCACAGCACGAGTACACGTTTCCGACATTCCCGCTATACAGCGTGTATACACTAACGCTTCCCACTAGGATTTCCTACAGACGTGCCCGAAGGCAGCGCAAGCTTTCACTAAAATTGTTGAAAAATTGACATACATGAGCGAATCACGAAAAAAAAAAAAAAAAAAACTATGATTTCCTTATGCTTTGCATGTACAAATAAATAATATTTTTGCGGCCCTGTGGCGCTTATTTGTGCCAAATGAAGTGAAAAATAGTCAGGCAAATTGTATTTTCTTTCTTTTTTCCCCGATTCTCAAGTCGTAATAAGCGTCCGAATATCCCAGAACGAATTTTTGATGATTTTGATAAAAAAAGGCTTAGCGATACTTTTTCCATATAGTTTTTATTTTCTTTCTTTCCAGTCTGGGGGTTCCATGTTTTCATACTCTCAATCAATTAATGCACCACCTTCGAGCACCTCTTTAGAAACCCCAGCGCGATATGTTGAGCAAACGATTTTTGCGTACCTTTCGAAGTGGGATCGAAGCGTTAGTGTACACGTGGCAGAATCGCTTAAGTCTGGTGTTGAAAAGAAGTAAGCACCTGGAATATGCCAGAAGCTAGACATTTTTAATAGCAAATGAAAACGTTCTGGTGCAGGGACGTCGGAGTGATATAGCACGCAGTTTCTCGTGCTTGGAATTGGACCTGGCGGCCCATAGCTTTGGCTCTTAATCCCTTTTAGGATGACACGGAGTATAGATGATTCGTCTGCTAACGCTGGCAAAGAGCGTGGTTCGTCTGTTACGAAGCGTCATTCCCAGGCTGGAAATAAAACAAGAAACAACCACACGTCGTCTGCTAACAGACCGAAATAAGCTGATCGTCTGCTACGAACCGAGCGTTCGCGGCGAAGTGAGATCAGACGCAGGCTGTAATTGTGATTGTGCGATTATTTCTCATTGGAAGCCGTTGACGACCCGCTCTTTTTTTTGCAAATCTCCCATTGTTCTGCTGCCGTACGAAAACTCACATCGACCGGCGTACGGAAGGACTTCTAAGGACAAGCACATCAGAGGCCGTGCAATATCTCTCTCGGCATTTGGATATTGGTGAGACGTTTTGACCAATATATTGCCCCACTGCTAACTCGTGAACGACGTAAGAAACTTCTCAGTGGTTGAGTTCGTGCAAGTTGTGACCCCTCGTCCAATCAGCATCCAACAACTGTTTCGTTCTCACCTTGACCGAAATCGGGCCAAAAATGCATTTCTCTCACAAGGTTCATTTTGTATACGTATTCGCAAAATATGTAATTGTAAATGTTTGCACAAATAAACTTGCTTCTATCATTTCGATAATCCCGGGCTACACAAAAAGCGTCTTGCCTCTATTATCCGGTCGCTATAATCTGCTGTGCTTGGTTGCGGGGAGCGTAGGTTTGGGGGGGGGGGGGGGGGGGGTTCGGATGCGCTGCATAGAACTCTTGAGGTCTCTGGGTTAAGAAAGATCGAGTCAAGTTTAATTTTCTTTAGAAGTAGACTGTGTCACGAGAATGATTTAATAAGGAGTTTTCTGTATATTTTTTTTTGTTGGTGCGTGCGTGTAGGGCCTTGAATTCTTCGTGTTCTTAAATTGTAAGGAGCACCTTGTTGTAACTAAAAAAATGGCGAGGGACAGACGTTTATCGCGCTTTTAACTCTCTCAATTATCTTTTGTTTCAAGTTTTGACGTCCTACGCCCGCTGCGCTATCAATTGGTACGATCATTCACCCTGTGAGGTCGCGACCCCACGTGGGAAGCTACGCCTTGTCTGGAATTAGCCGCGCACGCCGACGGTCGCCTTGCGGAGTATACGTATACACTGAACTAAGACGTATTCGCCGCCGACAGTCGCCTGCTGTGTATAGTTCATTTCACTTTATGTTCGATCACAGCCGACGCTACTTTTCGGTGGCGCCAATCAAGGAGTGCCAAAAGTGCCTCGTCACGTCTCTCATTGTTTTTGTGCGTTTGGTACACCCGACTAGACCAACCACGCGCAATGAAGGCACCGCGATCCTGCACTTTTTTCTTGCGTGATTGGTTTACCCTTTGTAGGAGACCCGCCAAGAAAACGAGCGCCTTGACATTGCTCTCTTTTTACTGCTTGATTGGCTCCGTCGGAATGTAGCATCGGTTGTGATCAGACTTAAGTATAATTATGTTGGACTAAGTGTGGCTCGCTGCCGACGGTAGCCTGCTAATTGAGTGTGATGGACTAAGTATGACTTACCGCCGTCGGTCGCCCGAACTAAGTATGCTGGACTAGTACGACTCGCAGCCGATGGTTGCCTGCGGACTAGGTACCCCGAACTTAGAATGAATCACTTACTTCCTTTTCAACTGTCGCCTGAGGACGAAGTAAGCCGGACGGAGTATGACTTGCTGCCGAAGGTCGCTTATGAGCTACACTCTAAGAAAAAATGAATGAAAAAGGTAGCAAGGCGCGTCTTCATTCTTCTACTGACGCACCCCCAAGCGGACACGAGAAGAAGGGAGGAACGAAACGTTTTTCTTTTTCTACAGGCAGACGGGAGAAAGGAATCTCAAATCTTCAGTGCAAGGAAACGCTCTACAACACTCGTTCTGAAGATGCGTGGGCAGTACCGCACTCCAGGACCAATTACGGCGATCAAATGTTGAGATGTACACTACCGCGCCCTTTAAATTGTTGCAGGGAATTGAATATAACTAATTTGAGTGGGATTCGGAAGGATGTACTTTCTGTTTTCGTTAATGATTTTCTTAAATGCGTTTCTGAATAGTTAAAGCATGAATCGATTGTACGATTTAGCTCACCTACTTTCTTTTTATTTGGTGTAGAGATTGTGAATTTGTATGAATGTGTGTACGTGTATATATTTTTTTCTCTGCTGCTGTAAGGGGGGGGGGGGGGGGGGCAGAGGCTCGTCAAGCAACACTGAGTTGCTTTTTTCTCTGCCTCCCCTCTCCAAACGGAGAGAAATAAAGACTTTTTGACTTTGACTTTGAGGTTCCGCCCTCCCACCTCATCTTCTTTCGGTTTCGTTTTTCGAGCACGTCGCGCGCGTTGTTTAATAAATGTTGAGTTGATTGCCCTTCAGCGATAGCTAAGGCCGCCTGCAATTCCGTCTCCCGGTCCAAACATGCAGAACATTTCGGTTGCACTAACGTTTTTATCATTAATTTTATCAAATGAGCAAACGAAGCCTTTAGAGACAGCAAAGTTCTGGAGCAGCGCCAGCAGTGTAGGTACACTGGGCTAAGATGGCCGCCTCCGGATTGCGGAACGACGTTTCTACGTTGACGAAATTATGGAAACCGCGGAAATTGCGTCCAAGACAAACAAGTTTTGCTGCCGGGTGCCTGGGTGCCTTTTGTGCTGAGTTCAATTCTCTTTTCCGATGCCGAGTGCCAACCGGCAATCAACGTGGTTCTATATTTCTGCATGTCACCAACATAGCAGCAACATCGCGATGGCAGTGTTGTCCGTTGTGAAGAGAAGACTCGAATTATCGCCCATATGAAAGTGTGTTCGCGTATCAGTGGTGTAACAAGATGAGATGACGTAAACTGTCGGGCATCGATGCCGCTGGTCGGGCCGTGATCAGAGGGGGCGGGTGTCGCAGGTTGACATTCTGCGTTGCATCAAAGAGTTTAAGACCGCTGGAGGAATTACGGTGCAATCGATCGACCTGCGGATAGTCATGTTGGAACGCAGGTCTGAACAGTAGCTCTTATTGTACAGTGGTCAGCGCCAATGTGTCTCTGGTCTGCGATGTCCTGTTGTCTCCACCTCGAGGACGGAAAGTACGTATATTTACAGTTGGGAATTGTAGCATTAAGAAAAGATGGTAGGTAAAATCGAAAAAAAAAGCTATCCTTTATTTTGCTGTTTAAATATATTACGGTTCCTGGAGAAACTGCCCTCAGAGTGGTGCGCTGGGATGAGCGCTAGAAGTTTTCGAGCTCACCACTACGTAGCTCCATGCACTTAACACCTGCCGCAAGTCGCGTCTTTGACTGCATTCAAGTTTATCGAAAAGCGATTTCTCTGCCCCTTGAAGAATCGCTTCCACCTGAATGAATGCCCACTCTACAGATATTAATTCAAGACATCAATTGCAACCGCACGCGAAAAGCACAAATATAAAAACAAATACTACAATAAAAATACCGTGTGGGGAAGCAAACACGTGGCTTGGAGCCGCAGTGGAACGGTTTTATTTATTGGCTTTTAAATAATTGTGGCATCAGCTTTCACTTTTTACTGAGAGATTCATCCCCTGAGCCGTTCAGAATACCCTCAGAAGTATGGCATTACTGAGAAAAATCAACATGCAGGGAATATTATTTATTAATTAGGTGGTCACCAAGAAAATCTGTTCCTTCAATAAGGCCAGTATAAAAGGCGGAAACGCAGAGCTCAGAACTAATGATCGGTTTAGTGTGCTGTTGTGTTGATGTTTGTATGTGCAGTGTATGTGTATGCGCTCAATGTACATGTTCAGCTAATGCTAGTGGTATACGTAATGTATCTGCATGTGTGTATAATAAAGGAGGTGTCGTAGCGCAATGGTGGCGTGAGCAAATAAAAATATTTTTGTAGCACATCTAGATGTGCTACAAAATAGGTACCACATCTACATGTGCTACATTTTGTGTAGAAACAAGGTATTGACCTGTTCCTAACCCTGGCTTCCTATTAGATATAGATTTAAATGATTGCATGTATGGAAGTTCCGTGCTACGGGCTAGTTCCGTGCTACGGAACTAGCCCGTAGCACGGGCTAGTTCCGTAGCCTCGTGCTTCCTCTGAGCTTTTTAGAAAATGGAATGTGTCTTAATTTTATTATTTGTGTAAAGTTGTGAAAAAGATATATTCATTAAACTAATAATAATTTTGAAATCATTCCTTCCGAGCAAGATATATATACGTATATATAAAAAATAAAATATAAAGGAATTCACGTAAGAGATTGAACGAACTCATATAAATATTACCCTAGAGAGCGAAGTTTAAAAAAGAAATAAAGGAAAAATGGAAAAATTGAGGAAGGAAATAGGTTATTATTACAATAGATATTGATTCTTGAAAAAAAAAAAAAAAAGAGAAAAGCAGAAATTGAGGGTACCTACTGGTTTGGGGCGGAGACCTGAAAAGGACTTCGTTTTGAATTACTTATAGGTGTATTGGAGGCAACTCAGGGGGAAGTATACCTCTTGAAACAAAGTGACACTATACTCTGTTTCACCTTATGATGTACCGCAGGAAAGGCTACGAGCGCGAGCTCCTTGCTCTAGGGCACATCTCGGCGGCACTAGCTCTCGTGCATTAAGAGTAGCTCCCAACTCTATGAGCTCGCGCTTCTAGCCTTGTCTGCGGTACAACATAAGGTGAAACGGAGTATATCACTGAGCAGACCATAAACCCCTATGGCTACATAGCTTAATGGGAGGAAAATACTCAAATCCATTATCACGAAATGTAAGCTTTAGAATATGGAAAAAAATCAGTTTCGAACAGTAATTTTAATTAAACCTAAAGTAATAAAATAAACAACCATTTACACTTTAATAAACCCAATAATAAAAATATGTATTTTTTATATTACAAATTAAAAAAAAAAAAACCAAAAGAAACCTGTATCGGGATATACCGGCACGAGGTGCATGCACATAGACTAGGAGTAGAAGAAGATAAAGTTTACTCGTTCCACTGCTGGTCATGATGGTCTTGTGTCTTCGTCGCTGATACAAAACCAATGAAGAATCCTTGTCGTTGTCTCAACCAAGAAACAAGACCAAGATGCACCGAACCAAATGGACAATATTTTCAACTACGCCGTTATTACCCTGAATTTATGTTGCATTCAAACTTGGGTTTGGGCTAGTTGGTTTATTACTGAATAAAAGGTTAAAAAAAACGCGAACAAACGGGGACAACAAAGAAACACGGGCGACAGGACAGGCGCTTGAAGCCTGTCGTCCGTGTTTCTTCGTTGTCCCCGTTTGTTCGCGAATTTTTAACTTTTTATCCTGAATTTATACTCGCTAAAAACTCGCTGAGAAAACACAATCCCGTACTCGATTTAGTAGCTTCGCTGCCTACCGTTTTTTTTTTTGTTGTTGTTGATTGGCTGTTAAATCAAAATTTCCTTTTTGGTGACATTAGACCCTTTTTATTTATTTTTAATTGGTTTAGACCTATTACACTGTTTGGTGGTGCAGGTGGGGAGACAACGTTTATCTTTATGCTTTTTAGATCTTACTTAGAAAATGAAAATGACCCTGTCATCTGGGGGCAAACGATTTAACCTCTTTCACGCTTCGCCATAATTTCTTGTTACCGTGCAACAATGAGCCAAGTAGGCTGCTTCGAATGCGCTCTTTTGAGAGCGGCTTTTGGTTTCGCGAATGGCTTACCACTCCTCCGTGATGTGCGGTTGACGAAGGAATTTTGGCTTGAGGAATAGCAAAGGTAAGATGTAAAGTGCGCGAAGTAACTGGGTACCGGTTGTCTCCGTTTTACATCGCAGTGCTGACGACGAGAAGACTGAGTGACTGCTTTCGAAACGCAAGTTTCTTAACCAACGCGGGGAAGCCGGATATTCGGTTATTACGAATAGCCAATCGAATTCTGTTCTATTCGGCATTCGCTTCGAATCGAATTTAAGTATTCGACAATATCGAATTATTCGACAATATAGAATTATTCGACCTTTCTAAATACGTCAAACCCGACTATATCGAACCCGTTTACATCGAATTATTCCTTATGTCGAACAATGTTTGTGCACAGTAATGTGACAGTGATAATATATAGCAGAAACTAGGGTTACATCGAACAAAAATAGCAGCCGCTACCGATATATCGAACTGCCAAGCGCGCCGTTTTGCTCTGCAGGCTGCTTTCCCGCAACGCGAGCGGCCGCATTGGGGAAAAGCCAGCTTGGAGAGCACGCTAGCTTTTTTTTTTTTTTTTTTCCGGCAGAGATGGCAAAATTACTTTCAAAAATGAAAGCCGTTTACAACTAACTCCCTGTAACGCCGAATTAGAGCGCAGCGCTTGAGGAGGAGGAGGGGAAGGTACGTAGTGGGGGCAATGCCCCTCCTGCTCTCCTGCCCTCCCGCATTTAGGGGAAAAGTTTCCGCTAGATTTAGCGGGGAAAAGTTTCCGCTAGATTTAGCGGGAAAAATTTTACGCTAGATTTAGTGGGGAAAATTATCCGCTAGATTTAGCGGGGAAAATTTTCCGCTAGATTTAGCGGGGAAAATTTTCCGCTAGATTTAGCCGGAAAAATTTTCCGCTAGATTTAGCGGGGAAACTTTCCCGCTAAATTTAGCGGGGAAATTTTTCCGCTAAATTTAGCGGGGAAATTTACCCATGATGCACCGCGCGGTTACGCCGACGCCAACGGCGACGGGGACGGCGACGGCGACGGCGGCGCCGCTCAAGCCGGAAACGGGCGCCTAAGAGCTGCGCTCTAAAAGTAATTAAATTACATTACTAATTAGTTTTCTGAAAACTGTAAAAATCTAATTAAATTACATTACAAATTACCGCAGACTAAATTTAATGACATTACATTACGATTACTTTCCAAAAGTAATGAAATTACTTTGAAATTACTTTGACATTACTTTTGAATACCTTGAGGTAGTAATTCGGGATTATTTTATTTACCGTATACACCAACCCGCCGCCTTGTAGCCTATGAGCCGTTAATCCCTAAGCTGCCGCATTGTCAGTTTAGGGATGAACGGTGGAAGCTATACGTGTTTGTTGGAGCAGTCACACGTCTATCGTCCGTCACGTAAGCACGCTCTCGTTCATACCCACGCGCAGAGAAAGGGACGGGACAGGTGGTTAAAGAAAGGTGTTTGATTGGTTTTGGTTACCTTGCATCTCCCAGCGCACTGTCAGCTTAGGGATGAACGAAATATACTATCTTCTTGATGACGCGACGCCGTGAATCTGGAAGGCAACGGCTTACGAGCTCCAGCTCGTAAGCCGTTGCCTTCCAGCGATGTCTACACGTAAGCTTTTCTGCTTCGCATTTCCAGCCCTCCTCTGTGCGTCTGCCCTGCCCCTCGTAGAAGGCTTTGCGCTGAGGTGGCCGTCATTTATTTCCTCCCATGCTCTTTCACAACATTTCACCATGCAAAATAATTTTCTCTTCTTTTTTAAAGCTTGCAAACGAACTTTCTAGTTTAGGACAAAAGTAATTTCAAAAGTAATGAGTAATTTTCTCGAAATTACTGCCTGAAAGTAATTAATTAAATTACTAAATTACTAGCCTAAAGAAGCAATTTATTACATTACTCATTACTCCGAAAAGTAATTTAATTACTGTAATTCCATTACAGTAATGTCATTACTGCCATCTCTGTTTTCCGGGCGGCCGCGTCGACCGGTGGACCACCCGGAAGAAAAGAAAAAACATCTTTTGTGGAGGGAGCGGAGAGAGGGTGCTCTGTGCTCCCTCTCCGTCCGCAAAAGAAAATATTATTTTTTCTTCCAAGCAATTGACGCGGCCGCCCGGAAAAAAGAAAAAAAAAAAAGAAAAGCCAGCTTTTCACTTGTCTTAGGGGGAAAGCCAACTTACAGAGCAAAATGGCTCTCTGCAGGAGAAGGTGCTCCTGCTCAGACGTACTCCGTGCTCTCGGCACAGTTCGGCGCTAATGCGCAAATATAGAAGGCGGCGGCCTCAGAATTTTGGAGTCCGTCGATAGCGTAGAAAAATATCGTTATCGCGGATGCAATGAAGAAAAAAGCAACAGAAGATGCAAGACTACTTCATTGTGTAATATTTCAGCAGAAAGTGGATTTTTGAGAGACAAATTCATGAAAACGTTTATATCGAATTACTCGCTATATCGAACTGGTAGACGTGTTTTTGCGAGTTCGATATAAACGGGTTTCACTTACTCTGGCTTGGATTTACGGCCAGGTGGCGCAAGCTTCCGACCGTTTCGACCATTTCGTGCAACCGAACTCAGTACACTTGAATTAACAAGTACAGTATATCAAATACCAAATAAGGGCAAATATAAAACTATAGTTTAAACATATCTTGTGGTATTTGTTGCTTGTACTATTCGAACTATTCGATTCGAAATTATTCGGCCAAAATTCCTATTCGCTTCGAATTCGATTCGAACCCAAAATCCTCTATTCGCCCATGCCAAATAAATACATTTCGCGGAAAGCTCGTGTTACGCTTTTATTTGCTGCTCCTCTCGCCCCTTACAATAGACGTAGCGTCCTCGTTGAGCCTTATTGAGCTTGATTACTCGATTCGGGGCCGCCATAATGAGATACAGGCTTTGCTTCCTTGCTTTCTAGACGAAAGTTTCTCCCTTTCTAAAGGAACATATATAACAAGAGCGTTTCTCCTTTTAGGGAGGACTATAGAGACCCTTTTTCTAAGGGTGTAAGTACTCCGCACTAAGTGGGAATCGCCGCCGACGGTCCCCTGTGGACTAAAGGCTCTGTTATACTCCGATGTCGAGCGTAGCAAACGCGGCGTAGCGCAGTACACACAGACACTGATTGGTCGCAGATATCGAGTTCCTGCTCGTCGGCCAATAAAAGGCGCGCGTTCTGCGCTACGCTGCGCTACGCTGCGCTACGCTGCGCTCAACGTCGAAGTATAACAGAGCCTTAAGTATGACTCGGCTTCGTCGGTCGACTGCGGACCAAGTACCCTAAATAAAGCTCGTCTCCAATGGTCGCCCGCGGACTAAATAGGCCGGACGAAGTATTACTCGCCGCGGACCGTCGGTGGCAATTCATGCCTAGTTCAGTTTCTTGCGCTCACCTATAGACGCTTTACACACGCGCCAGAATACATGCGCCATTGCTGACCTTCTTTTGTTTTACCGAGATACCAAGCCCCTGAAATTGGTGTGGACGAGCCTCCACAAAGGCCAATGCTGGGGAGAAAGACAGAATAAAATCTAAGATGGCAATAACCTGGCCTGCTATGATAATAATGAAGTGAAGTAAACGTAATAAGGGGAAACAAAAACTGAAGGTCAGTTATGGCGGCGCCCATGCACAGCTGCTGCAAAGCGTCTATACTCTCCTACTCGCGGCACCAAACGACGATGTCGGTCTGCGGAGTTTGTGATCCGGGGTTCAATTCCCACTGAGCTCTTTGATGAATCTATTTTGTTTCGATTGTGTTTTTCTAGATATGATCATGTGTGCATTTTTTTTTTTTACAAATCTAGCCTTCCATGTGCTTCGGGGGTTTATGTCTCAGGGGTTATGCATCCTTTATGTTGCAGATATCTGCGTGTAGCGCTTTTTCGTTACACTCGAGTGTTACACGTTTCTATGAAATCCAGCATCATAAATGCATTCTGCGTTAAAACGAGTTTTATAGAATTGGTGACGCATGATCGGGCGCTCAAGAACTCATCAAATATAGCGGTTCTCCGCAAATCTCGGGATTTTGTAGGAGTACGCATCCTTTCCCTCTGGCTAGAAGAGGTCAATCAGTTCAAATCACGCCAGCGACAAACAAAATATTGGTTGGTTGGAAGTACCAACACCCATCCATTAATCGACTGACAGTCAACGTGAACATTCGCCGTGCCCTCCACGAACGCTTCGGAATTCTCCGTGGAATAGCTGCGTGCAGTGCACGCCGCCACGCCAACGCCGAGCCTACAGTCTAGACGGATCAAAGGGTGAGTGCCCCGAGCGACATGAACAAAGGTGCCGCAGACAATGCAAAATAAAATTACAAACAAAACTTAAGGAAACGCAATTACAAAACACGCGCGCTGTTTACGTGACATTACAATCGAATTTTTTGGCTCAGTTCAACGCTAGTTAAATTCCATTCTCATCTGCCCATCAAGCAGCTGTTTATAGTAGACGTACTATAACTGTATAACGTGGCGTATCATGGTGTAATATGCAAAAAAAAAAAAAACGCGGACGAAAACGAAAAGAGAACAGGAATGGACGTGGTGTAACATTCAACTGAATGGTTTATTTGGATGAAATACTTTTAAACATATAAAAACCGGCACACATGACAAAACACAGATATAGTCTAAACCCCTCTCCCCCCCCCCCCTCCTCAAATACCAGCGTCATTGGTTCTTTAGATAGTCGAATCCTTTATCGGACAAGAACAAATAGGGTTCACTTACACAAGAGTTGTCATGGAGGGACTTAATTAGGAAGGCTTCGGGGATTTCTTTGGCTGTTTTTGTTTTTTGTAATGGCCCTTGAGACAGGTTTCACCAAAGATGGGGCTGCACTTCTCAGAGTTGGGCCAGCATTCGCAACGGTCAGACTGATCCGCTAGGTGGCCAGACGGGGACTGCTTGATCGCCAACGCTTGCTCTCTGACCCTACCCTTGATGCACCTCCCCGTCTGGCCAAAGTACACTTTACCACATGACAGAGTACTTTTGTACGTGACGCTGGTGGCGCACTCGCGGAACTTGGTGACATGTCGTTTTTTGCATGACTCTTGCGAGACAACCTATTCCTCTCCCCATCTGCTTATCCTTTTACACAGCGAAGATAGTTTGTTTGGTGCAGAAAAAACGACCGGTATGTCAAAGCGATGGGTCACCTTCTTCAGATTGTGGGACATCTTGTGAATGTAAGGCAAGATGACAAGACTACCGACCCTCCTGACAGCCCTGTCACACACTACGCTGTTGCCTTTTTTAATATTTTACGCTAAGGTCTCGGGAACAGCTCGAAGAACGTCCAGAGGGTACCCTGCCGCTTCAGGTCGGCTCATCTGAGAGTGAAAACTGTTTTTTATTCGGTGTGGGCAAGCATTCACCAACTTAAAGTGCGCCGAGCTGAATGGCAACATTCCTTTCCTGGAACGTGGCTCATAAGCCCAGAAGGCATGCTCCGGACCGAAATAAAAACCAAGATACAAAAACTGCAGCCGACCACGAGCCGAGGTCTCGTGGCTGAATTTTAAGCCGAAAGCACAGCTCGTGAACAGTTTTAAAAACCCCTCGGTCGCTTGATCATCCGCAATTACAAGGCGGAACAAACAGAATAAATAATCGTCTAAGTAACGAAAAACTTTTACATGTTCATTCGGTTGCATTTTGTCAGAGATACGCTCGTCGCAATTCGCAAGAAAGATGTCACACAGTAACGGTGCCAAAACATGTTTTAACAGGTTTGAAGGGTTTTCCAGTGGCTTCACGTGACTTCTATTTGAACAGTTTCCCTTCCGCTACCACAAAGCCGCCCTCCTTGTCAGCTAGTAGTAGACGGAGGTCATGTTTTCTGAAGTGTGAAACAACATGCCTCAAATTGAAGCCTGCTTGACTATATCCTGACGTGGACACAATAACATCTACACCTTCAGATATGCACCTGTCCCAGTCTTGCTGTGCCGCCTTATCCGTGGAAATTCTCACCAATCCAAGCTTGTCCACGGGCTTCATCCTTGGTGCTAGGCTGTACTTGGGGCATTTTTCCAAGACACTGGTGACATCCGGCGGTGCAGAAGCATCTCCCCAAAACGTGACATAATCATGCAAAACAAATTTCTTCTTTTGTTTTTGTGGCAGCGACGTTCGGAGCCTATCCCATAGGAATTACGTTACATTGAAAGGAAGTCGCAGGTGCTCACCATACTTTTTGCAGGCCTCTCTTTCGGTGGATATGGGCCCGTGGCAGAGCAACCACAAAGCATCCCAAAGTCTGCTTCTTTGCTTCCACTTCTCCGAGCGAAGTATCCTGCAGACTACTAAGGTTAAACAGCGCAGAAAACGATTTTGGCCAACGCCTATGCGCAGTAACTTTGGCCGGCCAGGCGTGAAAGTGCCGTTTTCTACTTTTAACTTTTATTTCACTTTTTACAGCGGAGCGGTTAAGGGATAGGTTCCCAGGATTGTGTCTGGTACCAAACAAATGTCTACACAACACTCTGGTGGCCGCCGTCTCTCATAGATAGTGGTAGCTGTCCAGAGTGTTGTGTTTGCCGGTTGTCTGCTTGCCGCCATCGCTCATAGATCGCGGCAACCTTTCCAGCCTCGGCAACCAGACAATTGGCTGCTGCGGTCGCTTATAGATGGCGGCAACATTTCTTCGGAGGAAGAAGAGCGGGAGCGGAACGAGCGACGATGTGCGCAGCAGCGCGAATGGTTCCGCAACCGCCGCGAGGCCGCTGTCGCCTAAGTTCCACTGCTTCGAGCGCTTCAGATTCCCTTGCGAAAGAAGAGCAGATCGCTCGCTTGGAAAGCCACTGCCGAGAACAGAAGCTACAGCTCCGCTGCTCTTCCTTTTTCAGCAAAATAAAAAGGCTGAAAGATCTTCCTTTTTTTTTCATTCTTTTTGTCAATATTTTCTGTTCTTTTTTTCTTTCTGTTTTCTTTTTTTATCATGTATGTACATACTTTCTCTTCTTTCTTTTTTATCTTTTCTTCACTTCACGTGGGTTTCTATTTTCATGGCTTCTTTTTCCTCCGTTTCTCCTCTTTCTAAATAAATCAGTTGGGAGTCAGCCCACTTTCGCTCTACTACTTTTTTCTTCCTGCGACGTTTTGTGCGCTGTTTAATCTTAGTGATGTACCAACTAGCTCAAATTACCACTTTGCTACAATATCCTGCAGATCCCTTTTCCGTGACCGGCTGAAGGTGGCACACCGACAAGGAGACGCAGCACTTCAGGCGGGTTGAGGCCGTGGCGAATTGCGAACGAGTAAAGTCTTGCCTGACACGTTGAGGCGGCAATCAGGCTTACATGGACAAGAAGACGCGATGGTATCGTAGCGTAGTCGTACCGTAGCGTAGTCGATGAAGTATTCACCTTGCTTATAAAGGCACGAAAATAAAAATATGTCTTAACGGAATTCAAGCCTACGCGGTTCAAATGCCACACGAGGACAGACCTTGGGTGTGCTAAGCTGTTGGGAGA
The DNA here is from genome assembly GCA_013358835.2 of Ixodes persulcatus. Lineage (NCBI taxonomy): Eukaryota > Metazoa > Arthropoda > Arachnida > Ixodida > Ixodidae > Ixodes > Ixodes persulcatus. Next base: position 1,143,353 of record JABSTQ010009168.1, read on the forward strand.
AAGGATGAAAAGGAGCCCGGCAGCAAACAGCTTTCCCCGGGTGGAAAGGCGTTGCGTGTAACTATTCGCTCTTTCTTGCGTGTCTTGCGTGTCTTTCTCGTAAAACCCACCGTCTATAAACGGTGGGTTTTGCGATCTTCGGGAAATGTCCGGTAATAACACTGACGGACGTAATTCACTATTATAGTAAAAGAATAATGCGTAAAAAAATTAGGAAAAATACGTTAACCGGAAGTGTGCAAGGGCTACCCTATAGATGGCGCGACAGAGTTTGTTGCGAAACACAAAAATGGCGAATACCTTAGAATAACATGGCAGAGCCTTTATCTTTTGGTAAGGGCCCAAATACCGCCACAGGAAAGGCGCACTATTGGAAAACAAATGCAAAAATTGGAACAGCGGCGAACTCCAATCAACTATTACGACCTACACCTCGTTTAATAGTCATATTTCATGTTTATACAATCGTGTTCATGTCATAGTTAGTGGTACGGATTCAATAAAATATTATTTTTGGCACCGCTTTTAAGCCTGAGTGACGTTTTGGGTGAGAAGGTAGGAAATATTAACCAAGGCTGTTAATGAGCTCGTTTGACCCAGGGACACCGCGCATACGCATGACGCCTTTTTTTTTATTGGAACAAATGCTCATGACCGGACCTCCATGTTCGCTGCGTTACTCCACCGTCCTGTCGTACATGAGTTTGTGTATACTATCGTAAATTGTTTTACTCGCATGTTCATATTAAGCAAAATGTTCCATCACTGTGTGAGGTGATACGGACGACGCGTCAGATGTAATTGTATTAAACATGCATAATTTGCAAAAAATGACAAACTTTAATTTGATAAGATAAGGGCTGTGTTAATAATTGTACTTTTCCATGCTTTTAGTTGTAGTAGTAGTAGAATTACGAGTAGTAGAAGTTGCGGTAGTAGCTCTTTTAGTAGTAACGTTGCGATAGTAGCTGTTGCAGTTGTAGTTGTCGCAATAGCTACTGTTAAAGTAGTAGTTGTTGAAGTAGTAGTGGTTACAGTAGTTGCTGCGGTAGTGGAAGTAACTGCCGTGCTTTTGCTTCCAGACAAATGTTTACTGCGCATCTTGTACACGCACCTTTCCTGTTGTCATATAGCAAGATTGTAACTATGTAACATCCCTGACATCTCCGACATTGTATGACGACAAGTATTATGGCAGCATTGACGCTTGATGGGGCGCTCAAGGTCGTAACAGAAATCGCAGCCCCCCACCTACTTGTATTTCGCGCTTTTGTAGGAGTACGCACCCTTTTCCCCTAGTTGGAACAGCCCAGTGAATTTACACCAGGCCGGTGCTACGTGGAAAAGTTACGCACAACGATCGGTTTCTGATGGTAAATATAAGCATCCCCCGAGCTTTCAACGAACACTGCAGAAGTTTTCAGAGAACGGGTGCGTACTGCTTCCCGCCACGCGGGTGCCTGGCCGTAATTGTACACGGACGAAATGGCGCGGGGGTCCCTCGAACAACCCAGAAGATGGGGCCGAAAACGATGAAAAACAAACAAAAGCTTTCGCTAGCAGACGCAGTCATAAAACGTGTGCGTCGTCTACGTGACCTTTTCACTAGACTTCTTTGGCTCCTCGAACGCTGGCTTCAATTCTATACGAATCTGCCTGTCAAGAAAACATTTGTTGTACAATCACGAACAGAAAGAAACGTATGATTCCGCCACATTCACTGTGTGTGATTGGTTAAGCCGCTGATAGCAAACCCACAAAGATGACGAGAGCTGTGACGTTGCACTTTTATAACTGCTTGATTGACCCATAGTATCTTTGCGTTGGCTTCAACTGGATTTAATATAAAACAAGGTACAAGTAACTATATTCTTCACTGAAGCTTGGGGTATTTTTTGTTCTGTTTTGTTCCAGGAGAGCTCTAAATCGAAGTATTTCGATTTTCCTGATTTGTGACAAAAACCGGCTCCAAATATAACTTTCAATGTTTAATAATACTTACAAAAAAAAAAAAACAAAAAAACTAGAAAAAACGAATCTTACTTTAACATAATCTAAGACAATGCTAGGGTGCGACCTCGTGCGAATGGGCCTGAACATAACGTGACGTATGCGAACTTAGCCACGTGCTTCACAGTGGGCCCTTATTGCGGCGCGCGGTGCAGGGGATTGTGGGGCCAATCCGACATACGAGCATTTCACTGGGAATTCAAAACACAAGTAAAACAGAATGAACAGAACAACGCCGATACGTTCCGTGCTTTATGATTACTCTGCATGCGTTGCGTTTTCAAATTGCAAAACGACGAGCAACCGTGAGCCACTCCTTCTATGCGTAGGTTCTCCTTCGCGTGACATATGTACATTGGAATGCCGTAATACAACGGAAAAAAGAAACAAAACGATGGGGGCGTTGCACATTGATTCAGTCATTCTTTTTTATACGCCCAAAGTTATTCCTCGGAGAACAATTTTTGGAATGGTCTATTCGGTGCACCGAAGCTTCGTATCATGGGCCTCTGATTTTTGCGCAACTACTGAATGCTAACGCCACAACTCGGTAAGAGATGTTATATAATTTATCTGAGTTAAGTTTTTTGTTTTGACGCCCCCATGTGTCGGGTTCCCTGCTTTCCGTGTTTATTTTTTCTTGTGAGATTCAAGAAGTGTCTTTGACTGTGTTTTTCGATGAAAAATCTGAGCTTTTCGGAGTTTATTTTTACTAGATTAAGAATTCTTCTAAATTCGGAGAATAATTTTATCGTAGACGGGACGGGAGGAGAAAGAGGGAATACTGTCTAATGCAGCGACGGGAAAATATAAAAGCTGAGCTGTCCGGAGCAACAGTGTTTACGCGCCTTGATGCAAACTCGGGTTCCCATCAAATCCCGCTAGACGTTTAGACCTCCAGAATTTGCACATTCGCAACACACTTCGGCCGTTACCGCTTTCTGCGACTACATTTCGGGATATTATCAGCTTCGGAAGTTTTCCAGAGAAACGAAATTTTCGAGGGTCTTCCCGGCGTCAGAGTGTACAGCTGCAACGGAAAAAGAGTAGCACAAGTGACCGATGACCGGAGCGGCAAAATCGCGACACGCGGCGCTATTGTTCCCGAGCTCGCCGATAGCGAGAGTCCCAGTCACGTTTCATGTCTCAACCTGGGGGTGGCCAGCAGAAAATTGAGGGATAAGATAGCTTTTAAAATGCGGGCTTTAGGATAGGCTGCTTTCTGCCGGCCACCCCCGCGTTGAGATATGGAAGGTGACTGGCACTCTCGCTATCGGCGAGCTCGAGAACAATAGCGCCGCGTGTCGCGATTTTGCCGCTCCGGTCATCGGTCACTTGTGCTACTCTTTTTCCGTTGCGGCTGTACGTCGATTATATCTTAGTCTAGGGGTCATCAAAACAAGAGAACTACGAACGTCTGAGCTTAGTGCTGCGTGCGGCCGAACGCGCCGGATTGACTTTCAACCCTGATAAGTGCGTCATCGGCGCCGAGAAGATAGCCTTTCTAGGAGACGTTATCGACAAGGAAGATATCAGGCCACGCCCATCGCTGATCAAATGCTTGTTTAAAATGCCATCGTCGGACGACAAGCTAGCGGTTCAAAAATTTCTAGGCGTAATCACTTAAGGCCGGTTCAGACACTTGCGGTTGAGTGCGTTTGACTGCGTTGCGTCGAGAACCGAAAGCGAGTCACCGGCACATCTGTGCTTCGAATGAAGCGTGGAATCCAATTCAAGGAATCATCTTGGCACGCGATATAAGCAGCAGGAATGTCTTGGTTTCTCGCTGCCGCAACGCAGTCAAACGCAGTCAAACGCAACTGTCTGAACCAGGCTTTATTTCGGCAAGTTTTTGCCGTCCTTGGCTTAGAGGAGAACACTTATGAGAAGTGTGAGCAAGCAAGCCACTGTTTTTAAATGGAGAGCAAATCAGGCGATAGAAGGAAGCAACTGTGCCACAGCCTAAGTAAGCAGCCACTGTCAGCAGTATTCGACCCCGCAAAATTAACAAAAGTTTTCTGTTATCCGTCAGATAACTGGATCGGTGCGGCGTTGCTGCAGTATCCCGACACGTGGAGGCCGGTGGCATACGCCTCTCAAACACTTACGAAAAAACAACAGCGATACTCGCCAAAAGAAAAAGATGACAATGGCCACCGTGTTTGGCTGTAAATTATTTATCCACTTTGCGTACGGCCGGAAGATTACCGTCAAGGCAGATCTCCGCCCTTTTATCGCTATCTCGCAAAAAGCAATTGGCGACATGCAACCAAGGTTGCAACGTTTTTTTCCACGGTTGCTGCGTTACGACATTGAAATGAAATTCGTCACTGGCTATGGTTAGAGGTGAGACGGGTGACGGCAACGACAAAGATGACTCATGGCGAATTCCACTGGGCGTTTTGGAGCGCGCCGGGATCAGTTGACCAGATCCGGAATGGAGCACACGATCGTAACGGGCTCGCGCCGCATATGAATCTCTAGTGGAATATGACCACTGCTTCGGGATTGGCGGGTGCCTTCCCGTCATTTACCTGCCTGGGCATCCCCTTTCCGCGGCCGCCGCGGTCGTTTCGAAGACGTTTTCGCAATCGCGGCGCTAACACGTGTTCGACGCACGAGCGGCAGGAATGGCTCGGGAGCTTCTAGCAAAGATTGCCGGAATGCCGGAAGCTGCTCGAGCAACCTGACGACAAACTGTCGTCAAGTAGGAGCAGCAGTAAGGCGGGCGGTACAGGCGGGGCCTCCCGAGCGGACATTACGAATTCTTCTGAGGCGAGATGGGCGAGTTCAGGCGAGATGCCCCGCGAGAAAGGAAGTCACGTGTGTGAGCCCAGGGCTGGCCCGGCTGGTTTCCGGTTGAATCCGCCGAAACCGGCGGAGCGACTTTTCTCGGATCCAGATCGAGATCTGGAGCGGGAGCTAATCCAAAACGACCTGGGGAACACGTCCGTCTCGATCCAGATCGCCCAGTGAAATAGGATCGCTCCAGAAAAGTTGATCCCGGCACGCTCCAAAACGACAAAGGAATTCGCCATTAGAGTTACACGCTTTAAGTGTGGTTTCTTCACTCGTCAGTGACTCCACATGGAAGCGGTTGGCTGAAGAAACGCCTCAAGACGGATCTCTAAAAAGTGTGCTTCAAGATTTGAAAACCGCAAACCTAGTCGAAGCTCAGTGGAAATCCTTTGGGGGGCAGCTTACACAGGTTAAGGAAGTCCTTCTGAAGGGTTGTAAAGTAGCAATTCCAGCCAGCATAAAGCGGGAAATGGAACGAATTCCTCAAGGACATATGAATGTCAACAATTGCGAAGCGAGGGCGCATCTGGTCTTTTGACTCGGAATGAATTAAGACATAGAACTGTTCGTCAAAACGTGTTCAGTGTGCAGAAAACAGACATACAGTCATAATTGGGAAGTAACCGTTACAAATAACGGATTACTTGTAATCCGTTACTTTTCGCGTTAGTAATTTGTAATGTGATTTTGTTACAAAATATTTGTAATAAAATATCTTAATCGTCACTTTTCGAAAATATGAGCATAATACAGAAACCAGAGCAATATGAGCAGGCAATTCAGTAGCATAAAGATAGCAAGTTATCCAAATAGAGAACATCGTGAAAAGGAGATTAACCGAAAAGAAAACATGATTTTTTTTTGTATACAGTGACTAGAACCTCTAGAAAAACGTGCAAGGCATATAAAGTATGCCTTGCACGCACTGCAAATTAACGACTTCATATTCCAACATACCAACCTACACGTCGGACTCCTTCCACACGGTTGGATTATGACTCTCCTCCCCCCAACACTTCATCAAACCGACGTGACCCCGCAGCATAGAGGAGACCTGACAACCACTACATGTTTCCAATGCAACGCCGTTGGACACATTGCACACTAGTACCACAACCATAGGAACAACCGCCCATGCACGCTTACATCGAACATTTTGGTCCTCGTTCGGTCACCAGTTCTCCACGTCGCCGCCAGTCATTGTCCCTGGCCTCCCGGTGCCCCATGTACAGGCCCATGTCCCACGTCAAGCGGAAAACTAACCAATGCAGCTTCGAGAGGTGCAGCTGCTCCTGTATCACTGGTAGCAAATCCTCTGCAACAACGTTCACTGACGCCCCATAATCAGGTTTTTGTAACAGTCGACAATGTTGGATCAACACCCCTCGTCGCTACTGGCGCTGCTATTTCTGTTATAAAAGAGGATCTGAGAAATCAGCTACGCAACATCTTAACGCCACCGGATTACACATCACTTCGTTGTGAGGACGGTTGCACAATTCCTTCTCTTTACATGTGCAGTACACGTATTGCTCTGAAAGATAAGGCCACGTCCGTCCTTTTCATCGTTATTCCAAATTGCCCTCATGCATTGATTCTTGCCTGGGACTTCCTATCCGCCCACAGCGCTTTTATATATTGTGCAATGAGAAAGATTGAACCTAATGATTTTGCTTCGGACGAACCCCAAGGACTCTGTCATTTGCAAGCTATGTTTTATGAAAACTTGCATCATCCCACCATAAAAAGAAGTCCCCATCGCGGTGACACCCCAGAACCCTGCAGTCGATGGGGACCACGTCGTATCACGAAGCAATTGAGTATTGCACATTCAATCTTTTGTGTCCATGATGGTTCCACTTCCATCTGGGTGGTGAATCTCGGGCAGAGCCCACAACTACTACCCAGAGGAACCTCTCTTGCCGTCACATCGCAGTTGTTTGAAGAAACACTATCGGTTATTACCGACGACGACCGACCAACTACAAATTCATATCCGCTGTTGACCTCCGATCCCGTTCAATAGGCAAATACGATTTATTCCACGTTAGACGTTACGCAGAAACAGCAGCTACAGAGCCTTCTCTCGAAATATCACGATATCTTAGATTTGCCAGCCCATCCTCTTGGCCGATTAGTCACCACCAAGCACCGCATTGACACCGAGACCTACCCACATTTACAGGGTCCCTATTAAAACGCCGAAAATCAAGAGGCCGAATTATGAAAAGGCCGAACGTCAGTACGCCGAAATATTTAAATGCAGAAAAATCAAAATTCCAAATAATCAAAATGCCGAATCATCAAAATGCCGAAAAGACATAACGCCGAAAACTACGTGAAAAAGAAATGACGCGCTTTGTGACTACAACTTTTTCGTTTTCCGCCAGATTACTTTCCACTGACACGTGCCTGTTTAACTCGTTCTGCAAAGGCACCAGTATCAGTAGATTAAACTGATATAAAATTTCGTCTTCTTCTATTTGTTGTAAAGCTAGGCATATCAGTCGGACAGGACAGCTGTTATTGGTCAGCAGAAAAACCACAGCGCTGCCCAGTGTTCAGAGTACAAGAGCAGCAGCAATGTGCGGCAGTAATCATTTCATTGATTCGGAGGGAAATGTACGAAGACGCAGTTGTGGTGTGCTTGGAGAAGGGAAAATAAAAACTTAGCTGCAACGACGGTTATGTTTACGTGCTTGACAAGCAAGTAGGCTCTAAGCACTATTGGAGGTGCGAGAAGAGAGGCGAATGCAACACTAGAGTGATTACCGACCTTCCTGTAGAAGGTACTCACAAAATCATCTCGAAGACAGTGACCCGACCCACGCTAGCCAGGCTTTGGATATCTGCAGAGTTTCAGCTCTTCGTACTCAAGAACAGACCAAAGCTCTGCGGCGGCCTCGGGCGAGGCACCAGTGAAGATTGTGAAGCAGGTCACGGCAGATGTAGCAGCGTCTTCAAGGCAGCACCTTGGATGGCGGGAATACCACCACCCAGAGAACTGTGCTTTCCCTCGCTCAGAACGAATTTCTAAGGGGCAACAACTCCGTTGAGGCATGGCACCGACGACGGAAGCGATTGGTTGACGGACACCACGTAATCGTTTTTTGACTTATCATCACGATGAAAAGGAAGTAAGCTAGAGTCGAAGACGACATCGAGGGAGCGGTCAGAGGACGACCCCGCGGTCTACGAAGCAAGAACCAAAAGGTGCGCGAAAATCGTTTGGCAGCTGCTCTGGGCAACTGGGACAATGTCGACGTTCTAGGCTTTCTTTGAGGAATTGCACACAACTTATCTGTCTGAAATGCAATAAACAAGGAATCGCTCTGCTGTGCGAAGAGATATGCAGAAATATATATTTTTTCCTTTTTTGAAAACTTGAACCATGCGAAGGGAAGGTGTACTCGGGGACAACCTTTCATGGCTACTAGAAAAGACCGAAAGCGCGTGCACATCGGCCGGCGGAACCTCTCCCCTAACTTTGATCACATTGTCAAGAAAATTTATCTTGCCAAGAAACTTTATCTTCCACCATAACTAGGTGATGCCATCATTTTGATGTTTAGGCATTTTGATGTTTCGAAGTTTTGACTTTTCGGCTTTTTGCATTTCGGCTTTTTGTATTTTCGGCTTTTTAAATTTTCGATGTTTTAAATTTCGGCATTCTGATAATCCGGCGTTTTGATTTTCGGCCTTTTGAATGCCACCCAAATTTACACCACTGGCCTTATCGAGTTTCGGATAGCGAACGTCGCATAATACAAACACAGGTGGACAAAACGTTTTTTTTAGACATCACACAGCCATCTTCCAGTCCAATGTCCTCTCCTGGAGTTTTGGTAAAAAAAAAAGGGTCCTGGTTTTTTTTTTTTGCCTCGATTACCGTAGGCTGAACAAGATCACCAAAGATTTGTACCCATAGCCTCTCATGGATGACACCCTGAATGTCCAAATGGTGCTAAGTGCTTCTCTTCTATCAACCTTTGTTTAGGGTATTGGCAAATTAGTGTGGACGACACAAACAGGAAAAATACAGTTTCCATCACCCCAGACGGCCTCTACCATTTTAAAGTCATGCTTTCAATCGGTGCAATGCCCTAGTCACCTTTTAGCGAATGATGGACCACATTTTAAAAGGTTTACGGTGGACAACTTGCCGGTGCGATTTGAACGTTATCACCTTTTTCAGCGTCGCGTGCTCACTTGCCTTAACTTCGTTGCCATCCCATCTTGTTTCCTTGTATAAAATCTTTAACCTCTTCAAAAAGCAGGTCTCCAACTAAATTCGTCCAAGTGCCGTTTCAGCAGCTCCAAACTTAACGTTCTAGGTCACTTTGTCGACATGCCTGGCGTTCAAGCAGACGCTCACAAGATAAAAGCCGTCCAGCAACGTCCGACACCTCAATCACCAAAGGATATCCGAGGTTTTTGTTTGAGCTGTAATCCTACTTCTGACGATTTATTCACCAATTCGCTCCAATTGCTTGTCCCCTAATAATTCACAGAAAAAAACAACTAGCTGTTCTTCTGGCAAACGGAACAAGCTATATACTTTAACTCGTTTGAAGGTGTGATAATCTTTGTGATATTCTCGCTCTATAATAATCGCCGCGCCATCGGTATGTGCTTCGCTCGTGTCCCATGGAGTGACACAGTGCAACGAAAAGACCGCGAATGGGTTTACTGTACTTCCCGGTTGCTCGTCCTCCAAAGCCGGCACTCTGGGCCCACCGACCCTTGACGTCGCCCGTCGTTCAGAGCTCGCAGCCCGGGCCCACTGACAATGCTTGTCACCCGTCGTTCAGAGCTCGCAGTTGGAGTCCGTGTCCAGGGCTGCGGATCGTCCTTTCAACGCCAGCGCTGCGTAGGCAAGCTGTTCCGGGTTATCATAGCCCGATTCTCGCTGCGGAACCACTCCGGGATTGTCATGGCCCAGGCCGGTATGGCCAGGGCTCACCGTTCCCTCCGGTCCTGGTCAGAACCTCGCTGGTGGACCGCTCCAGGGATCGCCATGGGCCAGACCAATCAGAACGACTCCATCGTTCCTGTCCGACGTCCTCCTCGCGCAACACGCACTGTTTCGTGCCAGGTCGTGTCTTTTTGGCCGACCGCCTGTCCCGTGCCCTCCGCTCCGTTGTATTCCACCCTCGTCTCCCTCCCTCGTCTCTCACACTCTCCCCCCCCCCCCCCCCCCCCCTTCAGGGCCCTGACTTCGGAGGACTTCAGGTGCTCGGTATTTCAAGGGCTTAAGGGAGGAGTTCTTCCACGTCGAATGTCTGGGGAGAAAGGTGAATGCTCTGGTCGGGGCAGTGTGAGGCGTCGGGAGAGGCGGCAGCTGTTGGCACTGCCGGAGTGGCCACGTTGTAGCGTCTAAAGCGGCGTAGGTGGTGGGACCATCGGCCTCAGTCTTTTTTGGTGCCGGCCTCAGCTGGCTCTTCTAGCGAAGGCGGTGGAAACTGTCGACTTGTCCATCGCTTGCTGTCTCACTCACCACGATGCAGCAGGGGGCCTGCTCTAAGCTGGTCTGCCCGACGTGGACGGACCTGCCCCGTTCCGCTTGGAGGTCGCCACGTGCGTAGAACTGCCCGCTTGAACCGCTCGTCAGGAAGAACAAGTGTCAGCCACCCTGAGCACTTGGGAAAACGGATGGGTTTGTGTTTCCTTCCGGTGGACTTCATGGTTGATGCCGTCTATGGCAGTCTTTCCAAGATGCCATTCTGCGCAGAACAAAGTGTTAAAGCAACACACAACGAACAAATACTCTGCCGCAGAATGTGGTAGTGGCCAAAGCCTCCACAACAAAATGGCTTGCCGACGGGTTCGTGTACCGTGAGGCTAACTCGGCGAGTCCGCATTCCGGAGCTCGCTCCTGGGTCACCAGGAACAGGAAACTTCCTGTGTCCTACCGCAACCTCATGTTAGTCATCTGCCCCATCGCAACGGTAGTATCCGTTCAAGTCAGCGATGTGAACCGGGTCAAACTCTTCGTTTGTATCTCGCCGAGTAAGCCTAGAAGTAAGGCATGACTCTCGCGTCTTTACTTCGGGGGCCCTTTTCACCTCGGGGCAAGCGATGCGGCAAAACCACTAGCAGCGTTCCTCAGAGCGTGAATTTCCTTCAAGACAGGTTACGATTGTGTAAACCTAGTCCATCTGTTGCGCAAGCGAAGGGATCCGAATCCCGCGGCGGGATGGCCATATACCATACCCGCGTTCCACAACGGCAGCGTATACTGTGTGCGACTCGGTGTAAGCGTCATCGTTCCGTCGTGTTCACGTGTAAACGGGCTCTAGGGACTCATCGGCCTTCGGAGGGGGCGGCAGCTGAGCGAGCAAGCCCTCTTGAACCGTTCGCGCCTCAAGGAAAGCTGGACAGCTACAAGCCCACCTAAATGTATACCGCCTCATCCCCGACCAACTCGTGAGGCGACATAACTTCTTAAACGTCTTGCTGTCACTGCCCCGACCGTCCAGATTGACGTTCTAAAAAGCATTTTATAAATCGCCTCTGTAGCTTTCTTGGAACCATCCCCCTAAAGGGAGAGTCGTCCTTCTGCCTTTCGGGGATGGCGCCCACGTTGGGCGCCATCTGTGGTAATTTTTGTGATATTCTCGCTCTATAATAATCGCCGCCAGATCGGTTTGTTCTTCGCTCGTCTCCCAGGGAGTAATACCCGTGCCACACGGGCAACTCGAATGCCATTTGCAACGAATGACATTTGTGTGATCGGCGAATCAGCTCGCAATCTGTCGCGCGTGGAATGCGCTACGCCGGAGTGTCGCGCGCTGATTGGTCGTCCGCTCAGATGTCATTCGTTGTAAATGGCATTCGAGTTGCCCGTGTGGCACGGGTATAACACACTGCAACGAGAAGACAGCGAATGGGTTTACTGTACTTCCTGGTAGGCCGTCCTCGAGAGCCGGCACTCCGGGCCCACCGACCCTTGTCGTCGCCCGTCGTTTAGAGCTTGCAGTCCGGGCCCACCGACCTAGGTTGTCGCCCATTGTTCAGAGCTCACAGCCGGAGTCCGTGTCCAGGCCTGCAGATCGTCTTTCCCGCGCCAGCGCTGCGTAGGAAAGCTGTTCTGGGCTATCATAGCCCGAGTCTTGCTGCGGAACCACTCCGGGATTGCCATGGCCCAGGCCGGTATGGCCAGGATTCACCGTTCCCTCCGGTCCTGGTCAGAACATTGCTTGTAGACCGTCCCAGGGATCGCCATGGGCCAGACCAGCCAGAACGGCTACATCGTTCCTGCCCGGCGCCAGCCTCGCGCAGCACGAACTGTATCGTGCCAGCTCGTGTCTCTTTGGCCGACCGCCTGTCACGTGCCCTCAGCCCCGTTGTCTTCCACACTCGTCTCCCACAAACGTTGTCTTAAAGGAGTACAGAAACCAAATTCTGGAACTAAATGTGTTGCTTCAACAGGAAGTAGGTAGCCATAGACTCTCATAAACATAAATATTTTGTTAGATAACGCAAGGAAACATATTAAACCTAACTAAACTATAACGAAAAATCACTTGGTTTTTGTTTATGAACCTTCGATGGAATGTTGTGACGGCGTCAAACTCCGACGGCAGCGGACTCCGACGGGAAGTACGCTCAGTAGTACAAGTTACCTAGGCCAGAACGTAATGCCGAGGGTTCGGTGAAGAAAGTCAGAGCACAGTTGGCCACCTTAGATTCACTCCGCGAGCCAATGGCTTCCCCTCATTGTTTGACGTCACTGACGACTGTGGCCGTGTCATGGGTTGATAAACTATATCTTTCCACATGGCGCGCGCTGCTTTCAACGTCGTTCTTGCCGAGGTACGCCGACCGCTCGAAGTGACCATAGTTTACGCCACAGAGCTGTGACGGTATCCGCTTTTGTGCGCGCTAGTTTCTGTACGATGATGTGAAAGGTCAGAAATCGTCTCGCCCTATAGGTATGTCGCCGTTGACGTGTTAAGTGCCCCCACTTAGACGATCATTTAATGCCCGCCTGACGAGACCGACGGAAGGGGTGTCTATGGCTTGTCTTTGTTTGCTTAGTGCTCGCCATTTGGAAAGGTCGAGTTGCGAAATCGTGGCGATGTGAGCGCTTTTTGGTGGTAGTTTTTGTGTGACGATGTGAGAATTGTACTGTCGTGTTCTCTGAGCTCTGTGCCTTCGCTTGAAAAATCTCGTTTCGTCCAGACTGTTGTGTCCCGGGCTATGGGGACACTGTACAACGAGCGACCAGTCTGGACCGAACGTCCTGATAGACTGTTATTTTTATTAGATAGAGCCAATCGAAGAAAAGAAAGATGAAGAAGAGAAGAATGATGATAGCATCAAAATATTTACGACACTGTAAAGAAGATGAAGTGAAAATTGAAAGTGGGTGAACAACAACATTTCTCCCCCTCCTCTTGAATTCAAAAATAAGAACGAATCATTGAGTATAGTTAATAGAAGAGAACAGAGAAGAGAAGAACGTTTCAAGGGAATTACAAATTAAACCGTATCACTATACAGTACAATACACATGTGAACAACAAAAATTACACATATATACAACTGACAATTTTTTCAATGTGCAATGCTAAGTTCATTACGTGGAAACAAAAAAACAATTTCGAAATCTTCGCTCAAGGTAACACGACCTATTTTCGGACATATGTGCAGCATATATATTCAAATCCTACACGTTTAGTTACTCCTGGCCAAGGCTGTAGACGTTAACACCCATTATACATGTACTGATTTTCACCCACTCACTCATACAAGTTTCATGAGATAAACTATGACAGTTACGTTAGATATACAAAGTTCTACTGAAGCGCTCAGGTGGTCGTCGGTTGCGCTGAGACCGTCGCAGTCCTGGTGCTTGGGGCGGTGCTGCTGTTGCATTTGGTTACGCTGTCCCTCGTCTAAACCGAGGTGTCGGAGCGACAGCAGTTGGCTGCCAGTCATGATCTGCACATCGCCCTTTCTTTGCCGTTGGCTTTGTTTTGGAGGAGACTTTCAGGCAGAGCCACCTCCGGCTCTGGAACGGTTCATAGCTTGGAGGCATTCCCTACCTTACCTTCCTCAAGTCGGTAGATCTACCTTCCGACCTGCTGGGTTATGCGCGTCGGAGGACTGAAAGCTCGGCTTCCCTTCCGTACTTTGCAAGGCTCTTTCACTCTGACCAGTTTTCCCCCTCTCAACCGCAGTGTCCTAGCCGTCCATCTTCCGTCAGTATATCTCCTGCAGTGATCTTGTCTCTGCTGTACACGCTCACGCAGTCGCTGCATCTCCTCAATGGGTTCTTGAAAAACTTTGTGTAGGAAAAAGCCAAAATGTGCAGCCTGTGTCTCGGCTTACGACCCGTGGAGCAGAAGAGCAGGAGACAACCCGGTGGTGGAGTGCGGTGTAAAGCGGTAAACGAAAATGCAGTCCAGGACTGCGGCGTTCAGTGCGCTGTTCTCGAGTGCAGCACACTGTATGTAGGACTTGAGGGTTCGGTTGAATCGTTCCTCCTGCCCGTTGGCTTGAGGATGGTAGCTGGAGACAAGCTTGTGTTTGATTCCCCGTTGAGCCAGAAAAGGTTTAAGTTCCTCCGAAACAAACTGCCTGCGTTCAACGGCGTAGCTCTGGCCAATAGAGGGTTCTCGGCCGTCCACTGCGTTGCCATAGCCCCCGAAACCACGTGGCTCATCAAGGTAAGTGGAAGAACCTCCGGCGACGGTTGTGGCGGTAGCGGGACATGTTGAAGGGCCGAAAAGAACGAGAAAATAAATCAACACTTGTCTTTTGGAGAGGCTTTTTATACGAGAAAGCGTCGAAAACGTTGGGCGCGGCGATAGACTAGCTGACTTTGCAAGCACACTATCGGTCTCTTGCACAGAACCACGCGCAAATTCTGTAGGTGAAGTATTAGTTCTCGCCCAAGAATATTGCATTGTGCATCTTCTTAATCTTTGTCACCAACATCAGAAGAGTCTTCGCAGATATTAGTTTGTTTTTAGGTATCACCCGGATCGGCATCACTCTCCACCTGCGAGAGAAGTTCGTCATCCTATTCACAATACTGTTTGAGGTTGGTGACATGAAGAGGTCCAGCGAATCGTCCAGACTCACAATGAACGAGCGTGTACGTGAGGCGTGAGGCCTTGTCTCGCACTCGGTACGGACCACCCCACCTGTTCGCCAGGGGAGCTGTGAAACCCCTGGAGGCGTCACTAAGTGGGTGTGCCCGTCGGAGTACAAATTTTCCAACTTCAAATTGCACGTCCCGGTGGCCACGATTGTACTGCTCAGCCTGCTGTAGCCGTGCGACGTCCAAGCTCTTCCGAGCATCGCGAACGATGTCCCTGGGTCTGCGTCGTAGACTTCCTGCAAACTAACCGTATGAGTGAGCAGCGCCAGGATTGTTGGTCGTGCAGGTATTTTCCATCGGGAAAGTCAGCTCCTTTCCGAAATTAAGGCAAGCTGGCGTAAAACCTGTAGACCGGTTAACGGTTGTGCATGTTGCGAACGCGAGCTCTGGAAGCTTTGCATTCCAGTCACTGTGACGTTCGATGTGAGCTATTAACATCGATTTTAAGTTCCATTTCACCCGCTCCGTGATGTTAGCTTGTGGGTGATAAGGAGACCTCCGCCTGTGTTGTATGCCTAATGCGGCACATGAGTCTCGGAACACTTTGCAGGCGAAATAAGTAGCATTGTCGCTAATCAGTTTCGTTGGAAATTCGAAGCGTGTGAACGTCTCCATCAGACACGACCAGATTTCTTGGACGTCAGCGATCGTAATGCAAATAGCTTCACCCATTTGCTAAAGTGATCCGTGACAACCAACAGGTACTGTGCACCACGCGGACTGCGTGGGAAAGGGCCGATGACGTCGACAACAACGCATTCCCAGTGGCGATTGACTCACGACTGGCTGCATGAGACCATGGGGTTGACCTCCACGGGGTTTGGCTTTCTGACAAACCGGGTGTGATGTACTGATTGACAGACTGGCGCTTATCAGCTCGTGGCCACTCGAGGATCGTGGGCACTGAGCGCTCGAGGCGCGGAGCGCGCGGGCAGACGAACGCCGGGCTCCGAATTTATTAAACCGATTCACCAGTGGTCTCCTGTTCTCCTGACGCGATGGAACATAATGTTGGTCGGCCGTGGGGCTTTAAGCTCCTGCTGCTGTTGAACCGCGCTTTCAAGTAGTGTTGCCATGTCGTGAGCGTGCTTGAAAGTGAGCTGTTTTTGCTGCGAAAAGTCTTTGCTGTAGACGCACATCTTGCACGCCACAGACTGAACGGTTTGTGAGCATCACGATGCTGTGGTAACATGGTTGAGTTCGATACCAATGGGTCGACGGGTGCTGATGCTCCAGCGCTTGTCGTCGCCACCGTTGGCCTTGTCAGCACGCCGAAATTGCAGTTGGCATCTAATTTCTTCAAAGCAGCCACATAGGCAGCGATTGACTCGCCGGGCTGTTGATCGCGGCGTTGGAATTTGCTTCTACTGAACGGTTCGGAAGGCCGTGGGTCGTAATGTTGCTGGAGCAAGGACATGATGCTTCCGAAGCTCACCTCTCCTGGCTTATTCGGGGCTGTTAGGGCTTCGGTCTCGTAGGTTTCCGCGCCGCACATGGTAAGCAGCAGAGCTCTCTTTTACCCGGGGTCCGTGATCTCGTTTGCTTGGAAGAAGAGCTCCAAGCGCTCCGACCAGGCTGTCCATCCTGTTCCTTGAAATTCCTCGAGCTTACCCTGTGTCGTGGTCATTCTTGAACAACCGAGAACGTTGCCGGTTGAAGTTGTCATCCCATCCTCGTCGCCAATGTCCAGCAGGGCTCGCTTGTGTACGGCTGATCGCCTGAGGGTTGCAGCGTAGAGGCCATGTATTCCCGGTGTCAATCGAATGCTTTAAGACACCGGTTCTGCCGAGGTTCTCCGTGAACATCGGGATAACCTCCTCCAGGAGTCTTTGAAGACGCCGCTTTTGCTGGTTCGTAGCAGGACACTTTGCAAAGAATCGCTTACCGCACATGGGAGACGCAAAGCGGGCGTTCTAACGCCAACGTTATCGACACTGACGATACAATCCTCTCGTCTGGTAAACGGGATCAGTTTCGCGTCACTACCTAACAGGTAGCCTTTGTTTGGAAAGTCAAGAACCAGGTTCTCCCCGAAAATGAAATCTCGCCTTAAAATAATTGGTACCATGAGACCAGGTAACCAAACGAAACGCTGACGGTGTTTTTTCTCGTTGAACCCGATCTGTAACCTCACGGCTTGACTCGCGAGCATTTCTGTTCCCGACGCTAGCTGTAAGCGCACGTTAGTCTCGCGCAGGTTAACTTTTTGTTCTTTGCAGCGTTCAATCAGGTAGTCCCCAATAAGCGACAAACTTGCACCGGTATCAATTAGCACTGCCACAGCTATTCCGAGCACTGTAATTGTCATACGAGGCTCAATTATCTCAAGGTCAGGCTGGATTCGACATACCGATGGACGTTTTGCCGGGTTGTCCATGGTCACCGTGGCCGGCAGGCGTTCAGGGGTCAACTCGTTTCCCGAGGGTGCAGGACTGTTGCGGCGCAGGTCGTGGCAGTCACGCCGGAAGTGGCCATGGTGACCGCAGCCGAAGCAGCGCACCGAGTTGCACTGGTCAGGGCCGTGCGTCGGGCTTGCCTGCGCTTGTCGTTGCGGCCTTTCTTGCTGTCCCTCGTTGGACCAGCGATCCGCGCCCCGGTTGGCATAGCGGGGGAAGGACCTTGAACGGCTTTCACCCCGCCGTGATCTCGATCCAGCCGGCCGGGCCGGGGGTTCGGACCATCGAGTGGTCTCCCGCGCTCCCATTGCCCGAAGGCGTAGGAGTCCAGCGCACGGGGGGGACGGACCGCGCCATCCAGGGTTTGGCGCTGAGTCGGACTACTTCTGGGCCCGGGGAGCTTGCCAGGCACAAGACGGCTCGAGAGCTTTTTCAGGCGGTGCGGGGGCCGGTACTGGAGCTCGGCCAGGAGCGTCTCTTGTATGCCATGAGCGTATCGGCCCAAGTGCTCCGGGGTGGAATAGGTGCGGCCACGCAGGTAGGGCCGGATTCTTCGGTGGCTCCGCTGCATCACCCGAGACACCCGGTCCGACTCCGATGTCGTTGGGCAGGCTCTGTCATTGAGCTCCTGCATCACCCATACATATTCGACGAGGGTCTCGTCCGGGTGCTGGGTCCGGCACTCCAGTTCTCGCTGGACTCGAGACTAGTACCCAGGTGGAATCAATTTATCTTGAAGCTTCCGTCCGAAAGTGTTCCCATGTGAGGAACGGGGCCACGATGCGCCGCCAGCGCGCGGCGCTCGCCTGGAACGTCCCGGGCAGAAGCCGCGCGAGGACGTATTCGTCCGAGGCTCCCGTGGCGAGCTTATAGGCCGCCAGCTCGGCCAGAAAGTCGGCCACAGCTTTTGGTCGTCGAAACCCGTGTACAACGGGACCGGCACCTGGGGTTGTAGCCCTTGCCCTTGGGGTCCGTTATCAGCCAGGACCAGGCGTTGCGCGACCGTGTCCCAGAGGTTGACCACCCGAGCCATCAGGTCCATGGACGTCGGGTCAGGCCCACCTCCGGTCTTGCCCTGCTCTGCGGCGGTTCTGAGGAGCATGACGAAAGCGAGAGCAGGGCAAGAGAAGCAGAACAAAACACGAAAGAACATAGGAAGAGGACGTAATATACTACAATATGCACAATATACACGCCGGCCAAGCCGCGATGGCAAAGATGGCGTCCGGTGGCCGAAGCCTAGTGGAACGACCACGTTGGCCTATCGGGGATGGCAAAAGCGAGAGAAAAAACCAGGCTAAAACGCCTAAAACTGGCTAAAAGCCTGAGATTTAACCCGCGGTGGAGCAGTACCCTATTTAAAAGAATGTCTATGAGGCCCACTAGGATTTCCAGTGAGGGCCTGAGAGGCCTTTTAGGATATCTTGAAATGTCTGATGGGCCCACCAGGCTCCTCTAGTATGTCTGTGGGGCCCATCAAGATAGCTTTCTGAGAGGTGTGCGTTCCTTCAGGGTCTTTCTAAAAGGTCTGTGTGGCCTTTCAGGGCCGTTGTAAAGGCTCTGTGAAACCAACCAGACATTATCGGGAGGACCTCGCAGAATTCATCCGAAGGCGGTAATGCGTAAACGTGCTGTGTTCATAGCAGCCCGCTTCGGTGACGCGAATGTGTAAACGTGTTGTGTCGCTCTTTATATTGGTTCATTCCGTAGACGCAGTTGCAAGCGAATATTGCTTTGATCGAGACTCATTGAGTGCAAACGATGCCCACATATAGCCGCCCATTGAGAACAGATAGAAGACTATCGAGCTAGCTTTATCGAACGATCTCGGCCTCAAGAATTCGGCGGTGCGAGTTGGCCACCCAGCGGCCCAGCCGCCCGCCCAACAACTAAGTAAGCCAAGCCGGTCCGAAATGTGTGACATATGCGACGGACGGCAGACGGACTTATACGTATTGTTTATTTTTACTGACATTTCCTAGCACCGTCTGCGTGTATACAGCGTTTCAATATTTACGAGTTCAAGGTCGGCTAGCGCGTGATTGCTGCTTCAGAATCGGAGCGTTTCTTTCTTCCTTTTCCTTTTTCCTCTCTCCTTTTTCAAAAAAGAAATATCTATTGCAATTATAACCTATTTCTTCCCGCAATCATTCCACTTTTTTCCTTCTTGTTCTCCTTTTTTTAAAAAAAGAGATACCTATTGTAATTATAACCTATTTCTTCCCGCAATCATTCCACTTTTATTTTTTTCTTTGTACTCGTTAAGGTGATATTTATAATAGTTCGTTTTATATCTTACAACTATCCCTTTATATTTGTTTATATATATCTTGCTTGTAAGGAGTGATTGCAAAATTATTTCTTAGGTTCATGAATATGTCTCCCCCATCTTCCCACAAACAATAACATTAAAACCCTTTTTTTTTTAAAGGTCAGAGGAAGCCTGAAGCTACGGAACTAGTCCGCGCCTCCCTACCTAAGTATTCAGGGGTCTTCCATGCGTGCTATCTTTTAAATCTTTCTCTAATTGTAAGCCAAGGTTATGGAATAATCCTTACCCTCCTGGCAATAAAAAGGGTCTTCCTTGGGCATGCATATTTTAAAGCTTACTGGATGCACGCGACTGAAGAACTAGTCCGCCCTCTTTAAGTTTGTAAACACTGGGATCTTTCTTTCTTTCTCGGATGTAATTTGATTTGTTAGTTTATAGGAAAACAGGAGCTTGAATGTTTTTGTCCCCTCTGATATTACAAATTTTTCCTCTGAGCATGCCTTTGACCTTACCAGTATGTCCTTTTCAGGACATTGTTTTTGACCAACCCATAGTTAGTTTTTTTTTCGAGTTTTTCTTCTTGCTTTCTTCTGTTTGTGCTGTTGTTGTTTTTGTATTAGTTTTGTGAAGACATGATGCTTTACAATTGTTAAAGAATAGTGGGCTTTCGTTACAGTATTATATTTGTCCCTTTATTTTCATTTTCTATATTTTGATTCCCTCTCTCCAAGTGTTTTCTTTATTTGTCTTATATTATCATTTATTGTTTTTATCATTTCCACCATTATTTCTACCTTCCAGATTGAATCAATTAATTTCTGTTTCTGAGCGTTACTCAGGTTTGTAATATTTAATGACTTAGCTTGTTTTTTTAGATTCGGACAAGTTAAAAAGTAATGCTCTATATCATTGTATTGCATTCCCCAGAAACATTTGTTGTGGTTCTTGATATCAAATTTGAAAAAAAAGAGAATGGAAACCTACCATTATTTGTAAATAATTCGGTTAAATAATAATTAGATGAAAAAAATAAGGGAATGCCATAGTAGTGACAGTAGCGACAATGACAGTAGTGACAGAAAAAAAAAGGAAAAAAAGAACAGCGTTAACCTCCTCAGCTCGCATCCAGAGCAAGCGACCACGTGATCTAGAGCCGATTGTATGCCGACATAGCCACGTGCAGCAAGTGTTGGCAAAGCGCGGGACACGCGCTGAGTTCCAGGCATTAGTGAGGTTTAGTACAGGAAACCCCAACGTTAGGGGGCCTCTAAGAATCAGGGTCTCACCACGGCACATGTGCCTGAACCCAATCCAGATTTTGGGATTGCGTTCGCCCTAACGCAGGCCCTTCAGGGCCTGCGCTAGGGGCGAACCCTATCGTGACAAGTCGTATTATCGGAGTAATCGGAACTATCTACTAAAACTCCATAGTATAAACAGCGCCGATACTTCGGCGCTGTGTATGATGATTATGCTATTGTACAGTCGGGGAAAGTATAAAAAAAGGTCAAGCGAGTGCGTGGCTTCGGAAGTGACCAGCGCTACCTAACAAAGGACACCCGAGTTATCAGCAGGTATGATGCGGATGCGCGACATTTGAGCGGCTGTTCGTTTTTTGTTGTCATTCACGGTTAAAACGGCCAGGTGTCGCTTACTCAGTGGTTATCTCGGCCCTGACTTTAGATGGATCTTATAGCGTTCAACAACTGCCAGATAGCGAAAGTGATTGTGGCTCTTTCAATAGACCTCTTCTTGTACGAAAATGTCAGATATGGCCCTGATATATTGTATATACGGCCTTATATGATAATATAAGTAGTCAAATACTGCCAGATTTGGCCATATAAGTGCGTAAATACGGCCATATTTCGCCATATAAGTGGGCAAATATAGCCCCTGATAATGATATATGGGCCCGTTTCGGTCGTGCAAGCAATAAGTCATATGTACTCGCCAAGACACTAGTTGATTGATCTATATTGCATGAGTCTCATGTAATTGGTTAACTATTGTTAACATCCTTAAAGTGAAGTTATTCCAGATATTTGGACCAATTAATCAATCGCGCATTTTGAAGATTGAACGACAAATGAAATTTGGTTGTATGTTTGACGTGTGCCAATATGACGAAGTGCATAAGATCGCAGCTCTTAAGCGCCCGTTTCCGAGTTCAGCGGTGTCGGCGTCGCCATCGGTGTAACCGCCCCGCTAAATTTAGCGAGAAATTGAATTGGTACTTATGTCACGTGACGTCAATTTTCCCGCTAAATCTAGCAGTGAAACTAATTTGGTTCATATTTCCCCACTATATTGAGCGGGGAAACACGAACTGTTAGCTCACTGAAGATGCAAGACGCTACTTCGTCGTCGCGAATCCTTTTCCCTTCGAACGGCTGCGAAGCCGTTGCGCCCAGAGTACCGCAGCTTCATTCAAAAACCGTTCGCGCAGCATCGCAACATTCCGTTTGCGAGCGCTGCGATTCATTGTGTGTTGAAAGTCGGAATATGCTGCTGTCCGTGGTGTCTTTTATGTGTAACTCTTTTGCAAAAAAATTTGAAATTTAAAAACGCGAACCTAACAGTGTACACATAATTTTTAATTTATTAGTAAAATTATATACATATTTATTTATCTATTTATTTGTGGACATCGTGCGAAAAAAAAAATAGTCGCGCTTATTTTTTCATTTAAAATTATAATGTGGGTTATACAGCGTAAAACATAGTATCTTCAAACTCGCATCGTTTTGGGTCACTTTCGAGCTGTACAGCTTCTTTGGAAGCTCAAAAGCTGGACTTCATAAAGCTGTATGTTCACTCGGTATTGACAGCAGGGTAGACGCTATGCATGTTTTAGGCCAATCGTGTCTCCGGTTAGGGTCACGTGCCTACAGTCTAGA
Source organism: Ixodes persulcatus (assembly GCA_013358835.2). Lineage (NCBI taxonomy): Eukaryota > Metazoa > Arthropoda > Arachnida > Ixodida > Ixodidae > Ixodes > Ixodes persulcatus. Next base: position 1,165,841 of record JABSTQ010009168.1, read on the forward strand.
AGCTGGTGATAAGGCAGAACACGGCACCTGCCTCGAGCCCAAGGCCACACGTAGGCAGAACACTGCACTATCAGCCTTGGGTACAAGGGACATATTCTCTCGTTGTGGTCATTGTTGGGATCAGGACCAGGTCCTGGTTGGGATGCTTTTAGAAGATAAGCCTTTTGTGTGTACACTCCCGTTTTGGCCTTCTCCTTTTCTCTCTCTCCCTAAGCCGAAAGCGTGGAATAAGGTGCGTGGTCACGTGGTTTGACGTATGACGCATTAGACGTTTGCAATCTCGGAATGCGTTTTGCGGGATCTAGTTTGGCGTGCCGCGTGTGTTCGCCCTGCGTAGCTGCCGCGGATTTCTGCTTCTGCAAGCGATTTCTTCAAAGAAGCCCAAGCATTTTTTGTGATGCGTCTAGTGTTCGGTTCTACAAATGACAGCTTGTGCTACATCGTGTTGAATCTTCTTGGACACCTTCCTTCTCGTTACACCTTTCAAGTCCCGTCTCGTCAAAGTAAGTGCGCTGCAACCTACTTCGCGACAATTGATAGTTTTCCTAAAGGATACTTTTCCAGATTACCTCTAGAATTAGGCCGTGTCTATCTCCTGGCAGCCGGGAGAATAATTTCTCCGAAATTCTATAATCATGTATTTTCGATCGAAACTAGGGGTTATTCTTACACTTTGGTGCTTTTGAAGCGCCGTAGGAATATGTTTTGTGTGTGTTTTAGTTCGTTTTTGTCGCTATAGGACTCGTTTACCGCGGCCGCGTTTCTCGCTCGGCTCCATGCAGCGCTCTGTATCGCGCTCCGTGTCCACGGCCGGTAGCTCTTGCAAGAACTGATTTTTCTACTTTGGTGCTTTTGTAGCACGGTGTAATTACTCTTTGTTTTGTTTTGCTAGTTTCTTTATTGTTTTTCTTTAGCGGAGTTTCTGCACTACGGCCGTGTAACCGTGTTGCTCCATCGCCTCCATGTCGTACGTCGTGCCTTCGGTGTTCGTTCCCGTGCAGAAACATACCGTGCGGCTCACCGAGTGCGCAGCTTATGAAGAATGCGGCGCATTTTTAATTAGTTCAAGCGATTTAAAAACCGTATGTACGTGATTTGGCGAGCGGCGAGACGAGCGACGGCGACCCCCTTCGCTGCCGCTCGGTCACTCGCGCGACGAGGCAAACCGCATGAAAGCGACTGGAGCAAACGACCAAGGCAATGAACGCTAATTTTTCTAGAAATTCCAAAACCGAGCTACGCGATAGGCGACAGTGAAGGGTGAACCGCGTGTAAGCGATTTAGCGAGCGACGGCGACAGCGACGGGAGTCGGCGACGAGCGACGGAGATTTCTCACGTTCGCACGTCGCGTCACTTGGTTTTTGGATTTCTAGAAAACGTCGCTTATCGCCTTGGTCGCTTGCTCCCGTCGCTTTTATGCGGTTTGCCTCGTCGCGCGAGTGACCGAGCGACAGCGAAGCGGGTCTTCGTCGCTTGTCTCGTCGCCGTCGCTCGCTAAATTGCTTACATCCGGTTCAGCCTTTACACACGGTACTCGGCGGCAACAAGGACAACGGCCCGCCCCCGAGATCAACTTTTCTTCTCTCTTCTGTTCAACGAAGTTTCTTCAACGATATGAAATTAGCACACACTAGCAACGGACGACCGCGTACCCAAGCCAGTCAAACCGCGACATCGAAGATGGCGGATCGACGGTGGCGCTCCCTGGCAAAATTTAACCTGCAGGCTCAGTGAATACCACCTATTCTTGCAGTTTTGTTTTAAAAGAGGCAGTGAAAGCTACACTTATGCGGTTTGTGCGAGTGAGTTATACGCCCAGGGGGACATTATGTGGTTTGCCAATCTTCGCGATAAGTTGGCTAATTAATTAAAATTCACTAATTAACTTTTAATTAGTGAAAATAGACATATGGTTTCAATTAGAAACTTGCTGAGCGTCGTCCAAAACTCCGAAATCTGTAATTTTTTGAAGGACTTTGAGCGCGTGTGAAGCGCAGTAGTGCGCTGAAGTTACCACTCGTGGAGCAGGTACAAGGCTGGGGCTACATAAGAGACGGAAAATTGCGCGGGCGCCTTACCGAAACTGCTAGCCCTGTACATGCTCCACGAGTGGTAACTTTAGTGCACTACTAGGCTTCTCACGCGCTGAAAGTCTTTCTGAAAATGACTGATTTAGGGGTTTTGGACGACGCTCAGCAAGTTTCTAATTGGAATCATGTCTATTTTCACTAATTGCAAAGTTAAGTAGTGAATTTCAATTAATTAGCCAACTTATTGCAAAAATTAGCCACCCACATAATGTCCCCCTGGGCGTATAACTCACTCGCACAAACCGCATAAGTATACCTTTCATGGCTTTTTTAAAAACAAATCTGGAAGAATAAAAAAACGCCCTGTATATATAGGTTGCCGTATCTGATTGGGAGATATCTGCCCTGATATGGGAGGCAGATACACCCCTATCTGGCAAACCCAGATATGGATATATAAAAAATTGAGCAGATCTGACCAGAAAAGCCTTATATAAACTGATGTGCTTGATATGGCCAGATATGCCCAATTTTTTATATAACCCTATCTGTTTTTTATATAAGTCCAGATCTGCCATTTTTGTAAAGGTTTCGAAAGTCAAGTGTCGATTATTGAAATGTCGGAACCCTTGCACAATGGCAAAACAACTGCATCGAGGAACGTTCAAGTCATTCCATAAAATAGCGAATGTCGGAGTGCGGCCAACACTACGAGCTGAAGAGCCAATTAAACAGCGTTGAAAGTGCAACGTCACTGCGCACATCACCTTTTTTGTGGATATGTTCTTTCTGAATGCCATGACATTGAGGTTTTAGTCCGCCATCGTGCAGGAATTTCACAGCTGCCAACAGAGATCAGTATTTCGAAAGGGGTTCATAGGGGGGCCCGATGAGCCGTCAGTGTGTGAGCGATCGGGAATGAAGCCGCCAGTAATTTGTCAGCGGAAGTAATTACGAAAATTGAACAGCCGCTGAAATGACGCTCGTGCACATATCGCTGAAACAATGCTCGTGCACATAGTAGCCTCGTCATAGTTCAGATTTCTTCGCTTAGATAGCGCTGGCAGCTCCCGAAGCCACGTGCTTGCTTGGCCTAAAGCCCCTTTATACGGAAAAGTCAGAAAAGTAGTGGCATCCTTTGAAGCATGCCGCCTGCTATCTTGGGCCAATCCAGGCGGCGCTACTGTCGACGCGCGAGTGTGAAAAAGCAAAACATAAAGATAAAAGGTGTGCGCATCAGAGGAGGGAGAAGGAATGCCTATAATGCCGGAGTGCAGTGCATGCTATGAACTCATGTCGCCAATCAAATAACGCCGACTGTGCAACGTCACGGCTTTCATCGTCTTTCTTTGAGCATCCTTCGTGGCTGGTAGACCGTGACAGTGCGCTTTTAGCCTGTGTGTATGTATTTGCGTCTCTTTCAGCCTTTGACTGCGCTCTGACTCAAGTATAGGAAGGAAGTCCGCTATCTTGGGCCGATCCAGGCGGCGCTACAGTCGACGTGCGGGTGTAGAAAAGCAAAACATAAAGATAAAAGGTGTGCACGTCAGAGGAGGAGGGAGAAGTTGTCGCTACCTTTCTTATTCAGGGGCATTAGCTTGGCCGTGTTCATATTTTCCCGGACACTTGCGAATGATCATTATTCAGGGGCATTAGCTTGGCCGTGTTCATATTTTCCCGGACACTTGCGAATGATCAGAAACGGTGTCGCCGTATGGCGCTTGCTTTCGATGTTACTGCCGACACAATTTTGAGACCCGGCCATTATATAGTTTAACTCAGCTTTGTTGAGTCGTTCGTCCTTCCAGCCACAGATGTAATATTGCTGCGGCACCTTAATAAGCAATGAGAATACGCTGCAACACAAATACGGTAAAGTAGTCGTTATGCCGGAATGGTTTCGTCTAAGTTCACATTTTAGGCGTCAAAGCTTTTTTTTTTATTATACAAATATACAACAAAAATCAAAGACGCTGTTAGCTGCTACCAGCGTCTTTGATTTTATTCAGTGAAGCATTGTACACTTTTCGTCGAAAGAAAACAATAAAATATCCTCCTTACTGAAAATGAGAAGTATAATTGGATATTAATTAGCAATACATGTATCATATCTTTTAGGAATATTACTACTGAAACTCGAAGACTCTGAACTGAATTGAGGTTGACTATACACAGCCATGAGGTTACTTTTCTTCCTCTGTACGATTTCCGCATATTGGGTCACAGGTAAGTAATGTAACAATATTATAGTGAAATTTATGGCGCACACTTTTTTTCGTAATTTTTTATCGCCTGTCATGAACCAACAATGTTTTTCATTGCATGCGCATGTTTCAGTCTACGTGTTTTTAGGCAGTAACAAAATAAAGAGCTGTGGTTTTTTTGGACAGAAAATGAGTTGTAGATTATGTAGTTTTCTTTCAGTTCTTCCTCCACTGTGGTAACAATACCTTTCTGACGCGTTTTTGTTTTGTTTCTTTCCTTTTAGTGAAAAACCCGAGACTGAGGTATTGGCAGACGACGACAAGAAAGAGAAGGAGAATGTCTCAAACACAGCTAAACCTTTAAATTGATTTAAAATTTCAATAAAGGTTTAGCTGTGTTTGAGACGGTCTTCTTCTCTTCCTTGTCGTCGTCTGTCAATACCTCAGTCTCAGGTTTTTCACTAAAATGTTTGATATACACCTGCTCACTTGCGCCCTTACGTTCTGCTTGTTTCTTTTGCTTTTAGAGGCTTTTCTTGTATTTAAAATTCATATATTTTTCTGCGTTTAATTTTTTTTATGCTTTGCCAAGTTGGCAATGATAAATTTTTTTTACGATAATTATATTATTTTACTTTTAGTGCTTTTAGCGAATATTTTACACTTTGTGACAAGGGATTGCGAATGGTGCTTCTTTTATTGCGCGTAATTTTTATATGCCATTTTTGATTTATTATGTATACTTTTGCACAGAATAAACTACTATAACCTAGCTGTTGAGGTTTCTTTTTGACAAGATTCCGGCTAGTTCAATTTGCAAATAAGCATATCACCCTTGCTAATTGATGATTTTTTGTTAAATTTAACAAAATGGTATTTCATGCTGTTCTCGACATGGTAGCTACTTAACTGGTCACTTTCTGACGGCCGCCTCGGTTGCTCCGAGGGAAAGCTCCGGCCTACGGATCTCCAGGGGGTGGTTTCGAATCCCCGCGGGTGCCCGCAAA